>OY728164.1:359750470-360375470 GCA_963277665.1 Viscum album | reverse complement strand
GTTTCAATATTTAAATAATTTAATTTTTACTTATATAATGTTAATTAGAGAATAAATGAACAATTTATAACATTATAGACCCTATCATATTTATTTTATATTTTTAATGTTATTATGTTTTTTAAATATTTTAATGAAATATTATTTTGACTGACTGAACATTATAGTTTATTAAATAGACGGATCAGTTTCAGACAACCGCAACATGAGCCCCTCAAGGGGGTCGAAAATGATGTAGACCCAGAGAATCTCCTTGAATGATTGAATTACAATCATTAGGTAGAGAACTCAAATTATCGTAAACAATGAAGGCTTCCTCTTGACTTTACCTACATGCTTGAGAGTATGCCACAAAATTCAACTCCCTCCAACTGTGATGAAGAATTTTCCCTCTCTTGGATTCCATAGTGAATCTACGGATGATATAGACCAGTTCCCATGGAACCATATGGTGCCCCTGGACTGATCTCACCACGATCTCTGAATCTAATTCAACCTCTACCACCGGAAGTCTGCGACCCATACAAACCAACAACCTTGATAGGAGATCACATGACTCCGCACCTAAGGAACTTACTGTACCATAATATGCACTGAACCCCAACATTATCGATATTCTAGTGTCTCAAAAAATCCCACCACCCCTATTCACCTTGTTCATGAAGGATCCATCAACGTTCAGTTTCAGGCTGCCAAGCGGAGGGTCCCATCTGACCCAAAGGCCACTCACGCTTCTCAGCCTACAGGGTTTGTTTAGAAGATTGCACATTGTATTGGACCCTTGACACACTTTTAATAATGATACCAGTTCAAAAACGAGCAACCTTAACCACATGAAAAAAGAGGAGAGACTAACTATAGCCAATCCCAACCTGATTGTGAGTATCCCATATAACCCAATAGATGGAAACTAGGATAGCCGTCTGCACTTTCCGCTCCGTAACCATAGACTCACAGCTACTAAACCATGAAGCTATAAATCCATACAAGGAGAATGGTTCGGCCTCCAAGCATGGGTGAGGCATGAATAGAGGCCAAATAAACCTCACACAACCGCTCTGAAAAAATAAATGGAGAGAGGACTCTGCCTAGGGGTTCACGCAGCAAAAGCAGCAGGAGGCCAAGGGAATACTCTTCCTTTGGAGGTTTTCATTAGTTGGGATGGCCTAATTTCAGATGCTCTACACCTGAAAACTCATTTTCATAGGGATATAATTGCACCAAACCTTGGGTGACCATTAATCTAGAGTAATGTTGATGTGAAGGAATCTTCTATTCTCCCTAGCGGAGAATCTTCCCGAGCTCGAACCGGTAAAACAACATCTGTTTGGGTCTTCATTAATAAAAATATCTTGAAACAGCTTCATCTGATCACATGAAAGAGTCGCATGAATGAGATCATAATTCTTTGATGCCTCTCTAAATGAGATATCTAGAGAAATATAATTAGGATAGGCCAGCCTTTCTCCAACCTAGTTAGCAGTCTAGAGGTTGATTTCCCCATCCCCAATAATCCACTGATTCTCATCATGCAAAAGGACTAGGTGATAAAACATGAACCACTTGAGGCCAGATGTTTTACCACCACTAGAAATAGAGATATCCCTGGGGTCACCATAATGATCCCTGAAGAGCTCCACCCACAAAGACTCTCCCACCAGAATGTCCCACACCAAACTTCCCTAAATTCCCTACATGGCTGTATTGAGGTGCCATAGCCCAACCACCCCCTCGAACACCGGTTTGACGAATCACACCCAAGAGGCATAGTGAGTGTAACCTGTATGGTTTGAATCCCAAAGGAATGACATAATAAGTATCTCAATCATTTAAAACACCCCTTTAGGGGGTTGATGATGAGAAACCATGCATTAGAATAGATGAGAGGACATTGTTAATCAAGTTGACACAACCTCAAAATGATAACACCTTATTCTACAAATTAAGAATCCTTCCCATCAAGTAGTTAGTATTATCCTGAAAGTAAATCTTCTTGATGCGGCCGCATGAAATTGGGACACTGAGGTAGAGAATCGGTGAATGATTCTGTTGGAATCCAAGGGTTTTCTGAATATCACTACATCTTCTTACAGAGAACTTATTTGAAACAAAAACCTTACTTTTCATTGTATTGATACTATATCCACTCAAATGACTATAATCATTCATGATCTCTAATATATTGGATAGGTAACTACACCTTCCGTTAGTAAAGATTAAAATATCATCCGTGAACATCAAGTGAGAAGTGCCTTTCAAACCACGCCTGCAATTATAGGGAGAGAGTCGGCCTTCCTCCAACCCATTAAGAAAATTCCTAGATAAGTCATGTTGTCCCAAAATGAAAAGACTATGGGATAAAGGATCACCTCTTCAAACTCCACAAATCGATTTAAAGAAGCCAAAGATTTTCCCCAAGAGAGATAAAGAGATCCAAGGGGATACATAGCATCTGAAACAGAGATTGTAAAACCAATCTGGGAACCCAAATATATTCATCACACAAAGGATGAAACTACATTCCATTTTATCATAGGACTTTTCCATATCAACATGAAAGATAATGTTGGAACCCAGAGTTTTTTTATGTAAGTTAGCCCCCAATTCATAGGCTATACCAATAGCCCCTTGAATACTCCGCCACTAAAAAAACCCATGTTTCTCTACTTGACACCAACCTTGGAATGACCCCATTAAACCTCCTAGAAAGGAAAATATCCAAGATCTTGTAGAAAAAAATTTCAAATACATATGGGCCAATAGTGACTGATACTCATAGGGTCCTTATTATTTGGGATAAGGGACACTTTGGAAGCACAAGATCCCATGTTCAATGCCCCAACACCAAAGAAGTCATGCACTACTTCCACCACCTACGAGCCAACCACCTCCCATGTTGTAGCATATAAATAAGATGGAAAACTATCCAGTCCAGGTGTGTTGTCAAGAGGCACCCCCAAAACTGACTCCTTGATCTCATCTGCCAAAGGATCTGCTGACAGGGAGATGTTATCAGACGTCCCCACCAGATGAGGAACACATATAAAAAATTCCATACTTTTAATGAAGTTATAAGAATGTTCGAAGTTTACAGCTTCTTCCATCCATGATACCTTAAAAGTGATCTAATTCAATTTTTCCTACCACATTCACATCCGAGGTGATCACTCCATTGCTGAGGCTCAAGTTAATCTTCATGATCCTCCTCTATTTAAACATGTGTGAAAAAATAATTATTGTGATCACCCTCCCTTAACCATCTCACACGGGATCTTGTCTTCTAAAGAGTTTCAATCCCCAATAGCTTCTCTGTGAGGGCCATTCTTCTATCTCATAACAGAATAATGGTGTTCTCATCCCAATCATATAGCAGAGCTTCTTCCATTCTATCAATCTTATCCTGGATAATGCCCACTCTGATAGTGTTGTTAGGTCTGTTGGCCAACCAACCTTTAATATCCTCCTTGAGATACTTAAGGAAAATCATCAGTATCTGCCAAGACCCTCCAACCTCCCCTTTCCCCCATGACAATTTCAGAATTCACATGAAAGACTCATCCTGATACCAAGAGTTGGAATACAAAAAACATTGACCGTCAAAGATGTCCCACCCAAGGTCTATGAGGAGAGTAACATTATTCGAAAGATCATGAGACAAATGGGTAACTGACGCACAAGAGAATGAATCCAACCCCTAGAGGTTTGTAAGGAACTTATCTAGCCAGATCTAGATGTGATTTTTTCCTTGGTGGTTGTTGCACTAAGTGTATTTGGAACTAGAGAACCCCAAGTCCAACAAACCCGCTGCTTCCACGAAACTCCGAAAGTCTTGTGAGCCACCAAGATTGATGGATGTGCCAACTCTTTTCTCTGAAGGGTCCATGATGACATTAAAATCACCTCCAATAAACCATGGGTGTTTTCTTGAATCAAATGACTCTAGGTGATTCCAAATCTCTCTCTTACTTAGGGGATTAGTGCTGGAATAAATGAAAGAAATAATAACATCCATACCATTGCCTAAAATCTTGGTGTCGATGTAAGTGAGACTCATCACCTCAACTGAAAAGAGATCCTTCTAACAGATCCAGATGTGATCTTTGTCTGGAAACCCATGAAATGAGTTTGGGAATCCCATTCTCCTGGCCATAAAGGAGAGTTTTTTAGGATTCAGTATGGGTTCAATAATAAAAACAAGAGAAGAATGATGTTTTCTTCTTTTAGAGGAGATAAAAACACGTTTCTCTTAGGCTCCAAATCCCTGTGAATTCTAGATAATCAGGGAGACCATTAGTGCAGGCACCTCCAATCCTTCTGGACAGAAGAGGTAGAGAAAAATAGGGAGGGAAACAATGCCGACTCTTTCAACTTGGAGTGAATGATAGTCCCTACCACCCCATCCACTAAGAGACCTCATTTTGGGGAAATAATATTCTTCTTAAAGGACACTTATGGGTCCTCCACCAAAGAAAACTTCAACGGAGATCTTGGTGATCTGGTGAATGTGGGGGCAGAGCCTTGTGGGGAATCAGAAAGGAGATTCGACCAAAAGGACAGGGGCCTGAAGACAAAACAATAAGGTTGGACAGCTCAAAAGACATGGCTGACCAGGGGACAACCGCGTTAAGGGAGATGCCCGAGCTTGAGTCTCCATTCATGTGAAAACCATTAAAAAATTTTGAATTTAAAAAAACCTCCCTAAAAGTCACCAGATCCATCTTCTTCGACGAGGAGTTCATGGTGCCCACAACCTACCCATCTTGAGAACCGGAGCCCGACGAGCTCAACTTCATATGATTCTTCTAGCAGACGACCTCCGAGTGAACATGTAGAACACAAGAACCACAAAACCTTGCAGTAGACTGATAAATGATCTTTTTCCACCACTGAAAACCATCGCTCACCCTCCAACAATGTGGGGCCACTCCCATTTTTGGGAGCCATCTTTTTCGGCATCCACTTGCAGATTCTTCCATGGTGGCAACCAACCATAGTGGATGATCACCCTTCATTGAAACAACATGCGATGGTAGGAGAAAAATATGGGGTAGATGAACCACCCCAACCACTAGAGAACAACCTAGTTTTCATTCATATATTTAAATGGGGTTTGAATACCTATGAACCAAGGTGTGTGTATCTGTGAAATCTGTGTGATCCTCCGATGAGAACGGAGAGAATAAACCACCCCTACTTCTCCTATGGATGTAGGAAAATCTCCAAACCACGTTAAAATCTTTTTTGGTCTGTTTTGATCCTCATTTTGAGTGTTTGAGGTACCACGCACTTCCGCTGCGCCCCAACAAGTGGTATCAGAGGCGATTCAGAGCGAGCAGATTTGAACTGGCGAGGCAACGATGAATTTTCCGGTGGCCAGAAAATTGAAAGTTTTCGGAAAATTTTTCTGAGACCAGATCCATGAAGAGGACGATGACAAGATTCCAATGGTGCAAGCGGCGATAAAAACGGAGTTGAAACGAGCCTGGTAGGCTCGGTCAAAATTTGGTCAATCACGCGACTGAATAGTACCCCCATGCCAGAGAAAACAATACTGTTTACGCCACCGGCAACAATTCCGGTGAGATTCCAGTAGGAAGTCTGGCGTGTCACGTCAGCAACATGTCAGCGCCACCTCAGCGCCACATCAACGGGTGATCAGGACCGTTGAACGTGTTTTGACCATATCTCGGTCAATTGGTGTCCGATTTCGGGGATCCAGGAGTGAATTATGAATATTTTGACCATTCTGGACACATCCGTATGGTTAGTTTTTCAAAATTCTCACTCTATCAGGTGTTTTCAGAAAGGTATGACATCAACGGTGGTGATCGCGTTTTGCGACGGTGACAATGATGGGTAGTGGAGCACTACCAAGATTTGAGATCAAGAAGTTCAATGGTAGAAACAATTTCAGCTTTTGGAAAAGCACGGTGCAAGATATTTTGGTGCATCAGGGTATGATTAGACCATTGATTGGAGAAAATCCCGAGAAAACTAGTGCCGATGATTGGGAAGATCTTGAGATGTGGGTCATCAGCACAATTCTACTGTGTCTGGAGAATGAGGTAAAGTAATCGGTGTTGGATGAGACCTCACCAAAAAAGATTTGGAAGAAGTTGGAGCAGCGGTATATGGTGAAGTCACTGACCAAAAAGTTGTTCATAAAGAAGAAACTATATGAGTTGTGCATGGACGAGGGAATGAATTTGTTGGATCACACCAATGAATTAAACAAAATCCTCACACAGTTATTAGGGCTTGGTGTGAAGGTTGGAGAGGAAGATAAAGTTATTTTGCTTTTATCATCCCTACGAAGCTCATTTGATGGGCTTGTGACTGCATTGCTCGTGGGGAAGAAGACATTGAAGCTGGACGAGGTGATGATGTCACTTTAAGATTCGAAGGCATTTCAAAAACCCATGATGAATTCAGGCGAGAAAATCATGGTGATGCGAGATGATCAACATGGGAGGAGCTGAAATCAAAAATCAAGAGGTAAAGAATGGAGGCCAAAATAGAGGGGGCATGATCCTAGTAAAATCACATGTTTCTGGTGCGAGAAGAAAGGTCACTATAAAAGTGATTGTGGAGAGCACAAACGGTACATTGCTGGGAAGAAGAAAGTTGAAGATGAGGATGTGAACATCACAAGATTATCAGCAGATGAATAAATCTACGTGGCAATGGGAAGCATGCACTCAGATGAGCGAGTTGAACGGGGAGAAGTGCAATGTCATTACTACAAAAGATACGGGCACATGAAGCGGGAATGCCGATTTCTAAAGAGGAATAATGAGTGGGTTCAAAATACAAAGGAAGAAAAATGAGTTTTGGATTCGGGGATCTCGACACACATTTGTACGAAAAAAGGTGTGTTTGATACATTTCAGCAGGTGCGAGACTCGGTGAGACTTGGTGATAGGTCAACATGCGAGGTTTGAGGAGTTGGGACAGTGAAATTGAAGACACCCGATGGAGGAATTAAAAAACTGGATGACGTGAAATTCGTTCTGAGGATGAGACAGTACTTGATATCATTGAGTAGACTCGATACGAAAGGGTTTAAGATTTCTATACTAGGTGGAGTGTTGGAAGTCTCACGTGGGGATGCAACGATGTTTATTAGGAATGAGTCCCAAGGGTTGTATCATTTTATGGGGACCGTAGTCAACCCGAGATCGAATGAAGATGGTGGAAGTGCCATGTCATATTGTGTGAAGAAGCATGTTTGATTTGCTGATGAGGTTTTTAACACCTGTAAGGAGACTTTAGGTTAATCTTCTACCGCAAATTGGTCATGAGGGGGAGATTTGTGGGGGCCAATCCCATTTTTGGGAGTCATCTTTGTCGGCAGCAGCTTGCAACTTCTTCCATGGCGACAACCAACCACATTGGACGATTAGCCTTCATTGAATCAGCATGTGGCGGGAGGAGAGAAATATTGGGTAGATGAACCACTCCAAACCACCGAAGAACAACCTGGTTTTCATTCATCTATTTAAACGGGATTTGAATCCCATGAACCAAGGTGTGTGTATCTGTGAAATCTGTGTGATCATCTGATGAGAACGTAGAGAATAAACCACCCCTACTTATCCTGTGGATGTAGGCAAATCACCGAACCATGTTAAAATCTTGTGTTGCTCTGTTTTGATCCTCGTTTTGACTGTTTGAGGTACCACGCACCTCTGCTGCGCCCCAACAAGTGGTATCAGAGGCGATTCAGAGCGAGCGGATTTGAACCGACGAGGCAACAGAGAATTTTCCAGTGGCCAGAAAATTGAAAGTTGTCATAAAATTTTTCCGAGGCCATATCCGTGAAGAGGACAATGACACGATTCCAACGGTGCAAGCGACAATAAAAACGGAGTTGAAACGAGTCTGGTAGGCTTAGTCAAAGTTTGGTCAAACACGGGGGTGAACAGGACCCCTGTGCTAGAGAAGACAATACTGTTCACGCCACCAGCGACAATTCCGGTGAGATTACAATAGGAAGTCTAGTGTGCCACATCAGCAACACGTCATCGCCACGTCAGTGCCACATTAGCGGGTGATCAGGACTGTTGAATGTGTTTTGACCATATCTCGGTCAATTGGTGTCTGATTTCGACGATCCAGGAGTCAATTCCAACTATTTTGACCATTATGGACGCATCAATATGGTTAGTTTTTCAAAATTCTCACTCTATAAGGTGGTTTTAGAAAGGTGCGACATCGACGGTGGTGATCGTGTTTTTCGATGGAGACGATGACGGGTAGTGGAGCACTACCAAGATTTGAGATCGAGAAGTTTGATGGTCGAAAAAATTTCGTCTTGTGGCAAAGCATGGTGAAAGATCTTTTGGTGAAGCAGGTCATTATCAAACCGTTGATCATATAAAAGCCTGAGACAACTAGTGCCGAAGATTGGGAAGAGCTCGAGATGCGTGTCGTCAGAAAAATTCGACTGTGTCTGGAGAATGAGGTAAAGTACTCGGTGTTGGACGAGACCTCACCAAAAGAGATCTGGAAGAAGTTGGAGCAATGGTATATAGAAAAGTCGCTGAACAACAAGTTGTTCTTAAAGAATAAACTGTATGAGCTGCGCATGGATGAGGGAACAAATTTTTTAGATCACACCAACAAATTCAACAAAATCCTCACACAATTATTAGGGATTAGTGTGAAGGTTGGAGAGGAAGATAAAACACTTTTTCTTTTATCATCCCTACCAAGCTCATTCGATGGTCTTGTGACTGAATTGATCATGGGGAAGGAGACATTGAAGCTGGACGAGGTGATGGCATCACTTCAAGATTCGGAGACATTTCGAAAACCCATGATGCATTCAGGCGAGAAAATCATGGTGATGTGAGATGATCAATGTGGGAGGATCTGACATCGACAGTCATGAGGTAAATAATGGAGACCAAAATCCAGGGGGCGTGATCCTAGATAAATCACATGTTTCTGGTGTGGGAAGAAATTTCACTATAAAAGTGATTGTGGAGAGCACAAACAGTACATTTCTGGGAAGAAGAAAGTTGAAGAGGAGGATTTAAACATCACAGGATTATCAGCAGATGATGAAATCTACGTGAAAATGGGAAGCATACACTCAGATGAGTGAGTTGAATGGGGATAAGTGCAATGTCAGTACTGCAAAATATACAGGCACATGAAGTGGGAATTCCGATTTCTAAAGAGGAAGAATGAGAGGGTTCAAAATCCAAAGGAAGACAAATGGGTTTTGGATTCGGGGAGCTCGTCACACATTTGTATGACACAAGGTGACTTTGATACATTTCAGTAGGTACGACACTCGGTGAGACTTGGTGATGGGTCAACATGTGAGGTTTTAGGAGTCGGGACAGTGAAATTGAAGACACCCGATGGAGGAATTAGAAAACTGGCTGACGTGAAATTTGTTCCGAGCATGAGACGGAACTTGATATCATTGAGTAGAATCGATGCGAAAGGGTTCAAGATTTCTGTAGCAGGTGGACTGTTGGAAGTCTCACGTGGGGATGCAGCAATGTTTATTAGGGAGGAGTCCCAAGGGTTGTATCATTTTATTAGGACCACAGTCAGCCTGGGATCGAATGAAGATGGTGGAAGTGCCACGTCATCTAGCGTGAAGAAGTGTGTTCGATTTACTGATGAAGTTTTCAACATCTGCAAGGAGACTGCAGGTCAAGATTCTACCCCAAATTGGTCATGAGGGGGAGATTTGTGGGGGACACTCCCATTTTTGGGAGTCATCTTTGTCGGCAGAATCTTTCAGCTTCTTCCATGGCGGAAACCAACCATAGTGGATGAGTAGCCTTCATTGAAGCAGTATGCGGCGGGAGGAGAAAAATATGGGGTAGACGAACCACCCCCAACCACCAGAGAACAACCTGGTTTTCATTCGTATATTTAAATGGTATTTGAATCCCATGAACCAAGGTGTGTGTATCTATGAAATCTGTGTGATCCTCTGATGAGAAAGGAGAGAATAAACCACCCCTACTTCTCTCATGGATGTAGGCAAATCGCTGAACCACGTTAAAATCTTGTGTTGCTACGTTTTGATCCTCATTTTGAGTGTTTGAGGTACCACACACCTCCGCTGTGCCCCAACAAACAAAACTAGTGGTGGTAGCTTCCCTGAGAGATCCATTTCCACACACAGACATGGGTTGGAAGTGGCCTGGAGGCACTTTTTATTCTCATTTGAGCAGAGAAACAAACCCAAAAAGTTCCCTATAGCTTTCAAAATCGTCGGGTGGTGGAAACGTAGCGGAAGGCCATGCAAAAAACCCATACTGCCTCTTAAGGAAACTCCATGCCTATGTGGTAGTCCCATTACCATCTGGAGAGGGAGTATCTCTAGGAACCACACCTCCTGTCTTTATGAGCACACACGACCACAAAGTCTTCAATGGAAAAAAATGGATGAAAAATGAAGATCGAGAAAGATTTGAAACCGCTATAGGAAGATGAAGGGCCCAAGTGCTAAGGAAGTCCTTAAAGAACCCCAAAGATGGCTTGTTACGCCCAAAGAATTCTACCAACATTAGATCATGGAAATAAGAATCCTTTTGAAGTTCTTTGGCTGTAAGCTCCACCACATGGGACCCATCGATCACCTAGGGAGATCTGTGTCCCAATGATATTAGAGGAATTAGTGGGGGATGCACCAGGCCAGGAGTAGCTATTCCCTCGTCAATAGCTACTAGAATATCACCACAGAGAGAATCCCTTAAAGAAACCATTTTGGGCACTCCATCCAAAGATCCATCAGTCACCATACGAAGTGAAGAAACACCAGCTACGAACTGAGGAAGCACGCCATTATAAAATAATTATCTATAAAATTAATTTTATATATTAATTATCTAAAATTATATTTATTTTGATATTTTTAATAACATTAATTTGATATTTCCATTAATAAATTAATTACTACATTAGTTTTATCTAATTATTTATTATACTTATTTATTGAATAAAAATTAAAAATAAAATTATATGACAAATATAAATCTTTTATATTTTAGAGGAATTATTATAGTCTAATATATCTTCTATATAATCCTACATTAAAAATATTATATTTATTAAAACATGAATGTGACAACTTTAACATCACTTTAAATAAAATATTATAAGATTCGTAATATTTTCCATATGGCTCCAAATGCTCAATAACTCGACCCTTTGATGATTATGGTCGATTTATACTTGAACAATAATATTTTTTCATGTGTTTTTGGTTTTTAATGGTTATTATCATTTTAATAAAAATTATTTTATTTATTTTCTCTCAATTAAATATTTTAGGACTCATAATGTATAAGACGTTAAGGTAATTATTTATTTCTAAAAAATAAAAAATGGATTATCATGATAAAGAAAAATATTTTATCTTTAAAAAGAGTATTTATAGTCAAATTTATCTTCTATATAACCTTTAAAAAAATGATAAATTTATTTAAATTTGAGTAAGACATATTTAACTTTTTTTTAAATAAAATATATTAAATGTAATAATCTCATCAAAGTGGCTTCAAAAGAAAATTATTTATAAAAAAAGATGTTTTAAGTATAAAATAACTCATCTAATCATATTAGGATAAGTTTTAAGGTAATTTTATTATATTATATTTACCCTTAATTATATGATTCACCTTTTTACTGTATTAATAAAAATTACTGAAGTTAGAATTCATAATGCCCAAAAATAAAATAAATCTATTTATATAATTTGGACATAATGATTCCAAATATGGAATCCAGGTTTAAATATTCAACTCAAGTAATTTTTAGTATTTAATTTAAAATTTATCTTGTTGTTGGAATAAAAAGTAGGTTTTTAAAAGTTAAAACATTACAAAAGATTGAAATATTTTTACACCAAAATTCATGGTAAAAAATGGCCAAAATTATATTAAAGGATAAAAATATATTATACTTTTTTACTTTAAAACCATCAAATAATATAATTTATCCACCTAATTTTTTTCGATGAAAAACGTTGTTCTTAATTTAAATTTAGTATGTTTTTACTAGTCATCAAAATCTAAAAGTTATCAAAAAAATATAAAAAATTCATCAAAAGCAAATTTTTATATCCCTATTCTAATGGAAATGTTTATTTTGTTAAATATAATATATAAAAGTTTCAAAAACTAGATTTAAAATGGCTGCGCCATCAAAAGATGGCAAATATGCATTTTTTGAAAAATACTTCTTTTATCCAAGAAATTGAATTTGTTCTTATATCATGTATAAAAGACATATAATATTAATTTTAAACATTATATTGAATAAATTAAATATATATTACATTAATAAAATCCATCCAGGGTGATTTTATTATTTTATAAACTCACTTATTTTCATTTAAAATTTTTTCAGAAGAAAGTTAATACTATTCATACCCCCAATTATAGTGACTAGGTTATAAGGTAACATAATAATATTTAGTTCTTAACATAAAATTGGTCTTCCGTGAAATGGATTATATCAAAATAAATTGAAATTGTGTGAAACACAATCCAAACATAGTGTTGCATATACCGCAAGCTAAATCAGTGTTTCCTATAGTGCAAGCCTACCTTGGTGTAGCGTACAACACAAGACATCAAAAAAATTTAAAAAAATTATATCTCATAAAAATATCATGGTGTTACAATTATATATTATACTATAAAAACCATTTCATCATTAATTGCTTAATAATATCAAAATCCACTAATTCTATATTAGTGGAGTGAAATTTATAGGGAATCTTGTTGAATAATAAGGTATATCAGTGGACATTAAGAATGTAGAGGTAACGATGCATTAGAATATACTTAATAATGTATTTGAGATCTTATTTTTCATTTTCCTTTTAGGATATTAGCATAATTTTATACCAGACTTTGTGTTGATAGATTTTTTGATGGTTCCTTTGATAAATGAGGGAGTGAAATTTCTATGGGTTTATTGACATGATATGATATTATAATGAATGAAGGTGATTTTTATATCAGTTACTATTTTGATGTTCCTCAATTTGGTTAAGATATATATTGTATATAATTACACAAAGATCATGTGTTTTGAGTTCATGTCCATGTGGGTGAAGTGGGTAATAGTAAACAAGTCTCAATATATTAGGCCTTCCATAAAGAACTACCTAACACACAATCTCGATTCAGTTTTATTCGTGCATTTAATTATGTATTATATCTTGTATACTAAAATATTATAGAATGGAAACCCTAGTAGTACATTATTTTATTAAATTATATATTCATTTTTGTAAATGTATGTTGTAGGATCACTGATATATGTTTATGTTTCTTCTAATGTTTCTATTTTTTCATTTTTTTAGGGAATATATCTTCTGTATTTTTTATTTTATTTGAACATAAATATATAATGGTGGTATAAAACACTTCTATATATGGTAAAAATATATTTTTGTTTCTTTAAACTGTAGTTATATGGGACAAACTATATAGCATCAATTTAAACCACTATGAAATTTTTAAAATTCTTGACATCCAAAACTTTTACTAAAAACCAGAATAACCATTAAAAAATAATATTTCATGAAACTTCTTAGAAACTTCCACTAAATGGGAAAGAATGATGTGGTTTGATTCCCAAATAAAATTTTAGTGTTGTTTTATAGAAACCTTTATGAAACCATTTTATGGTGGTTCAAACTATCACCAAACCCAAAAAAACCACCACAAGTTTCACAATTTATTGTAATGATGGACCTATGGGTGGAGGAATGATTTAATCATGAATATGGCCCAATGAGTTGTTTGATCAGGCTTGTGAATATGTGATCCATATATTAGGATTTGAACTCATAATTAATATGAACTAAATAGGATAATTTATCAAGGAATATGGTCCTGGTGAAAAGGAAATATAAAATTTTGGGGAATATATTTCAATGAAGAATGACGTAAGTGGATTCATGAATAATATTACCTTATGAGTATGAATATGGAATATTGATGATAATGGTTTTTGAACCTCAAATAGGTGTCCTATGTGTATTTATTAATAGAAATAAAAGCCCATGTAGCTGAAATTACATAGTTTAAACTCATGTGATAGGACAATACCATGTAGTTTAAAGCATTTTGGATGGGAAATTGAAATTCATTTTTACATCACTTGACTAGAATTTTTGTATCATAAAAGTGGTTAAAATAAAGTATTGAGTGGGAAATAATCATGGGTATTCCTTAACGGGTCATGTCTCATTGTGTGGAAAAGGGCGGTTTCCCTTGATGAGGTTATGATTGGGGATTACAACTAAGAGGAGGCCTTGAATACTGCTCAAGAGCTGGGAGAAAATAAGTGGGGTTTACATGCGATTTTGTGTTACCCAAATGACGATTCTCCTAAATACCTCACGACTCAAGTTGAAAAAAAATCATCAATTAGAACATGACTGGGGATTATACATGAAATCCAGACCCTTTTTAGCATAGATCTTTGATTGGAATTTGAATATAGGATGATCATGCTGATATAAGAGAAAGTTCCCTAGTTTTATCATGATAATAACCCTCATTAATAAGGTAATCCATAATTTTTATTACTATGAGAGTTCTACCTATTTGGGATGATAATTACTGAGCCTAATTTTTTCAAGGGAATCCATAATTTAAGTGGTTCACACTGATGTACATGCCTTTATCCTATATGTCTGGTGGATTTAGATGAATTCTAGATAATTGGAGGCCCATGAAGGAGACTTAGGTGAAGGGATACTCTACCATTTAAGTTAGGGTGTTTATGGTACCCAAATGTGTGATAAAAATAGGATGGTTCTACCTAGTTAAGGTATTGAAGGAGTCCTCACACTAGTGAGGGATAACTAAGGTATTAATCCATAGTGAGGTCTAAACAAGGTGGTTCTACTTAGTGATATTAGGGTAAAGTGGAACCCTAGTGATACTAGGGAGAGGTGGAATCGTAGTGTTACTAGGGTGAAATGGAACCCTAGTGATTCTATGGAGAGGTTTCACCCTTGTGATATTGGGTATAGGTGGAACTATAGAAACATAACTTGGGTGATGCTTCTCCCTGGTGTTTGAAGGGTTCCCTAGATTTATTTGGATGAATGGTGCGCTAGTTTATCACCTGATTAGGGTCCTTCACCTTAGTGGTTGAGATCCAAGGACGAACGATTTCTTGTAAATATTTTTTTAATGTATTAACCCTATAGAAACCCAATTAACTACAATTTTGGTTAATTTCCCATGGTTTTAGGCTTAAATAATCCACCTGAAGGGAATTGGAGACTAGGGTGCAATAATAAGATGAGAAGTTCTTTAGGACATCTCTTCATCTTCCAAAAGGTCCCTAATGGGGAGCCCAAGGGTCATATTTATATGAAAATATGGAAACCTAGGTGAATTTTTTTTTATATATGTGACAAACATAATTTCAATTGTGCACACATTTTGGGAATGCAATTCATGGGCATAGGTTGACTTAGGAGCACATATTTAGGGAACTTTAGTGGTTTTTGGGAGAAACTATAATGCATTTACCTGAAAGTTTTCCTTTATATTTTTAAGGAAATATTATGTATTCAAAGTATTCATCCTTTTCTAAAAGTAGAAAACCAAAAAATTATCCCTAGATATTAGACCCAATTAGAATGAGGAAGATTTAATCCTGAGGTGAACGTGACACTTGAACAAATAAATTTATGGAAAGGGGAACATTTGTGATTAAGGATAGACTTAAGAATAATAGTTCTTACCCATGATGGTATCACATTCTTCATATACATTTTATCCCATCACTTGATACCTATAAATAATAGGGTTTTTGGGATCTATCTCCACCTTAACTTAACATAAGTGAGAAGTGAGAGATGTGCATGCAACCTAGTGATTCAGGATACTTTTAATTATGTGTGCTTCTATCAGATTCTCCATTTCCTTAGTGCATCGATGCTAGGTGTTTTGGATTTTCCATGCTCTTTCACTTGGGTGAAGGACCTAAGGGAATCTATCAGGTGAAGTTGTGCATCGATGCTGATAGGTGATATGTCTATGTAAAGGACTTGTGTGAATGTTCTATGTGAATGAATAGGGTGAAGTGCCTGAGAAAATTTACTTTTAAATAGTTTTATTTAATCCTAGAGGTTCTAGTCTTTTAATTCCATTACCTCTGTCTCTTTTTATTACATTAATATTTCTTTCTAATGAACCAATATTTATTTATTATAGAAAAATAAGGGATTTTATTTTAATCACTAATTTATATGTTAAGGCTATCATTCAAATCATGGAGATGATTGAGATTTTTAGGAAATTCTACCATAGTCATTGAGACCCTTTATTCCCATAACTTGTGTGCATCCTAAAGAAACATCATCAAGAATACTCCTTGTCTTCACTCCTTCCATTATATGATCATGAGATTTTTATGGAAGTGTTCATCCTAAATCCTAGTGAAAAAATATCACATTCTTGATTCAAGGAGTAAGACAAAATGACTAGAGATAATATTTCAATCAAGGGTACTTACATCAATAAGGGGTGATCTATCACATAATGCCTGATGCACTATACCATAACATCTCCAAGAAAAAAAACCTCACATATCTATACCCAAGATGCATTCATGAACACCCTTTTTTTTCATTCATCTACTAATCCACTTAAAGGTTGAAATTAGGAATGCGATATATGTACATGAGTTGGTGTTAGGTACGAAGAGATGTGGGCATAATGGGTTCACAAGAAATGTTCGGATTTTAATGATGAGATTTATGTGGTCACCATTTATGAGGCTTTCTAGATTTCTCAGATACACATATACAAGTAATCTAATTTAGTACTAGTGTTTCCAAGTCAATAGATCATACAGTCTAATACCAGCCACCTAATACATATAGAAGTAGGTATGAGTCTATGGGATATCTACCAAGTCTCATGGGAACCCATCCTTGGGGATATGTATGAATAATTAATTCTTCCAAATGTGATGTGGGAGGATTCTAAGTGGTAACCCCTATTTCACCATAAATCATTGAATCTAACTTTAGAAATCAAAGGGAAGGATCTCCACCCATGATTTGACGTCAACTTTGAATTATATATGATGACCTTCTTGGTACCTCATGGAAAAGGGATGAGCTACAAGTTCCCAATGGGATTCTCAATGACCTAGAAACAAGGGACTCTGGGAAAATATTAGCCTATACAAGAGTAGGGTTTCTATGAAGAGTTAGGTTATGATACCAATCATTTCATCCCTTGAAGGACCTTACTGTAGTGATTTTTTGGGATGTAGTTTAGCACCTATTGACTTCTAGTTTGTAACTCTCATAATGATGTTAGGCTAGATTATTTAATCACAGTGGACAAGTTGGTACAAAGGGAACCCATGGGATTGTAAGTACCTATTTTGGAAAAGATTCATTTATTATTATTTCCCATTTATATAGAAAGGCCCCTTTTCACATTTTAGGGATATTTTAGGTGCTATGGGGATGGTTGGAAACAAAATTTAATTCATATACACTCTAAAGTGAAATAAATATCCCCTAGTGTTGATTATACCACTTTATCCAAGATATCTCTGGTATCAATAATTTTTCCCTAAATGATAAATAAGCTTCAAGGGTTTTAATTTTATCCCTAAAATTCAATTTATTCCACTATAAAAATCAACCTACTGGGAAAATCATTAACTAAAACCATGAAAACTATAAATCCTAGTCATATATGCTGGATCTAAGATACTATACAATAGAGACATGAGTGGATGGAAAAATCATCTATGAGGATTATGTGAATTATAGGTTATCACAAATGTTTAATCTCCATCAATAAATAACCATGTAAACACCAATATGCATTCAATTATAGAAGTATCCAATGATAGAATGAAAATTATGGGTGATGATGGCCTAGGAATATACTCAGGATATGATCAAATTTTCTCCTATAAGTGTTTATATTAGGTTGACACAAGGATATGCTATTTATTTAATATCCTAATACCTTCAGGAAATTCTAACAGGAAACATTCCTAGGATTTTCTTTGCTACAACTCCAAGTTGGGGATGATGAATAACCAAAAGGGCTCTCCAGGAGTATGATAGTGATGAGGCTCTAGAGTAATCATATAAGGCCCCAGCCTTAAACCTTACTTAATCTTGAGTTATTACAAGATTACACATTGAGGATCTTTTCAGGTTTAGAGTTTTAGAGAATTAGATCATGAAACTTGCATTACATTCCACATTTAAACAAAGTGGTTACATAAAAGACAGTATTCATTCTTCCCATCAACGGAAACATATTTAAAATATAACACGGATTCTTTCTTGAAACATCCTTGACACTATCATCACATCATGTACCTTTCCCTTGACCTGTGAAAAACATTTCAAAAACTTGGGATGAGTATAAAAAGCTCAGTAAGGGTTATAAAAATATGGAAAGGAAACATGAGTTCATATATACATAAGAATGAAATCATACTTTACCCATAAAACATAGGCACTCTAACATACCTCATCAAACCATGAATAAATCATAGAAAACATAAGACATAAAGGTAACTTGAGGCATTCATAACATTCTTACGTAGGGAGTAACCCTCTTGGTTACGTTTGGAATACCCATCACAGTATATTCCCTAAATCTATTCGGAGAAACCATAACGTTTCACTCCTTCGCGTTACCCAATGCATTGGAGAGCTATAACGGGCTCACCCGCCCTTAGTTTATCACGGAACCACACGTCTTCATAATAATGCCCAAGAACCATAACATAATCATATCACATAAAACATGCATAAAGGAAACATAAAATTTCCACATTTCAATCATGAGATATCAATACAACACATTGATATAAAAACATTATGAAAACCATTTTCAATACCAAAATAAAAGAAAAGTAAAATATGGTATTTATCTTTCTTTTAAAAAGAAGGTATGGCTTGTAGAGGAAGACGAAACTCAAATAACGGTCACGACGGCGGAGAAGTCGTTGTCGCAGCATACGTACGACAAAAACATTCCCTTTTGTCGTTTAGTAAACGCTTCGTATAAAAAATATTCCTTTTGAATAAACGTAAAAGTCAAAGGGGTTTATACACCGTATAAAAGAAAGTTGTGTATAAAATAAAATATGCCTCAATGAAAGGAGATTGAGACGAAGTCCCATACCACCTTGAAGCTTAAAATTTTAAACCATTAATATCCATATAAATAAATCCTTAAAACCATTTTGAAAACATGGATATTAATAAGAACAAATAATTAAAACATTTAAAACGATATTTTGGTTAAAGGGTTTTTACCAAAATTAGAGACACTTGAATACAATTATTGAGGAATAACATTTAATCAGAACTTTATAATATCATGAGAATAAATGTATTCATGATATAATATTCCAAAGGACAGTATATACACCATATAAGAGTGAATTGGTGCATAACAACAATGAAGTCTCAATAGGGATGTAAAATGTGATGAAATCCCTTATAAAGAAGGTATCCTTAAATTAAGGATAAATCAATATCAAAATTATGTGTGACAAATATAAATAAACCCAATATAATTGTATATTAAGTGTAAAACAATAAAAGGTCATTCACACATATTCAATGGATGACATATTCAATGACTACATGTTGAACCCAAAGAAATCGAAATTGGGTTAAAAAGTTCCCTTGACAGCCTAACAGCATCACATCAAAATGAGTTGATGAGAGATAAAAAGAGTATCTCATCACTTGGACATAAAATTTACATCAATAAGGATATATGATAACATATCCCAACATAAAAATATGTAAATTAAAAGACCCAACAAAAGAAGTCTTTTAATAAAAAGGAGGGTGAAAAGTTCCCTTACCGAATTGGGTATCTTTCAAAACATACACCCCATGAAAGAAGGAAAATAGATCATTGATGTAAACACTCATAAACGAAAGTATATTACACAAAGAGTATAATAATGGGCAGTACATACACCACTCAATGGAATTTGTGGCAAATGTATCATAAATCTCACGGGAATAAAAGTGAGATGAAAAATCCCTTACGAACACTCGGCAGCCTAACGGCGCCACATAAAACTTCCGAATATGGATTGATGAGATAAAATAGGGTATCTCATCACATTACAATAAAATGTACAGAAAGAGGAATATAAAATAACATCCCCCAACATTACAAAGAGGAGATTAAAAGAAGTGACATAAAGGAGGGTACTTAAAAAGAAAGAGAGGTTAGATCTCTTACGAAAGTTCGGCAGCCTAACGGCGCCACTCAAAACTTCCAAAATGGATTGATGAGAGGGAATATAGTCTCTCATCACATGAACATAAAAATTACAGTAGGATTAATATAAAAGAACATCACAATCATAAGAAATACGAGCTTAAAAGAAATTACATAAAAGAGTGTACTTAAAAAGAAAGAGAGTTGTAGGATCCCTTACCTCGGGTCCGACTTGACTCGATCGTTCTTTAATCTCCTGAATAATAAACTTGAGTTAATTTCTAATTCCTTAATAACCTTTTTCAAGTTAATTATTACTTTTATACTACTTATTACCATGTCATAAACATTATGTAATCATTTAAGTTAATAATATTTGTTTTGCCGATATTTGGTTCTTAAGTCGAAAGTGGACTTCTTACAATTACATGTTGTTCGTGTGGCCAAATGTTTATTATATCCAGAATTGTATTCATTATTTAGATATCATATTTGTCATATATATCCAGTACATTCATGCATTTATAACATTACATAATCATTTAGAGGTAAGAAATGAAATGCACCGTTCATGGAGACGGTAAGCCGTACGTACGCATGAACGCTACTTTCATTTCTATTTCGTATTTTATAGAATGGAATAATAATGATATAAAGGTATATTATAATTCCAGTATAATATCATATATAATATCATATTTCCATCCTTTATACATCCAAAATATGGTATTTAACGAATCAAATCACTTTGAGGGGGCGGTAGTCCGCACTTCCTTAAATGAAGATATCGTGTATACCCATAATGGAAGCCATAAAGGTAAGACAAAAATGAGAAATACAGAAGAATAAATAAAACATAAACATATTATATATCATATATAAAAATAGTGACATCATAATGTCCACCTTTGAAGGTGTTAAATGAGTATTGAACAATCATCGTTTCGGGAGGCAGAATTTCACCATCCACGGAAACCGTATGTTCTTTAACCATTTGATGTAGTTGTGTGAGAGTTTAGCTCGAATAAATCTTATAAAAACATCATAGTATACTGAATATACTGTTGTTGTTACAAAATAAGTAAATAAAAAGAGTTTAGGGGGTTGGAGAAGCAAAATAAAACAAATGAACATGAGAGAATGAATTACCTTTAAAAGTGTAACTCCTTTTGATTTGAGCCTAAAGGCTTACTTTGAAAGGATTCTGCCCAAAGGGAATCCTCTAGGATGAGGAGAGGGATGTGGAGAGAGTACATGGGCAGGGTTTGGCCGAGCCAAAGGCTTGAGGAGTGTGTGAAATGAGGTAGAGGTGGGGGCCTTTTATAAGAGGAGAGGAGGGGCACTTTTGGAAAGTAAAGAAATATTACTTTATTTGAAAATGTGTTTCGGTTTAAAAAGGTCCCACATTGATATAATTCGTGGATAAGGTGATAAGGCTTAGAAATCCACTCATCCAATTGGTTTTGACCATGTGTAGTTCATAGATTTTACATTATCTTTCCATTTTATTTAAATCGTCAAATAATGATGTCATCGCTGCATCATTATTATGTCATAAATAATTTAATTTATTTAATGTCTAAAAATTATAAACAAAATAATATGATATAGGAAATCTTTTTATCTTTCCAACTAATATTTATAATAAAAAATATGACTTGTATAACCCCACTTAAAAATTGTTTTAGTAAAACATATCATGTTTGTGTCAATTTTACTTTTACATTAAATAAAATGTTATTTATGTCATTTCCCAAACAAAGTGGATCCATGGGGTCCCCAAGTTGACCCATGGCTTGTCTTGGTCGTCCATGATACAACCAATAGGTGTAGGACAAGTGTCATGGTGTTTTCACATTCTTATAATATCATTTTTACCTTAAACTACACTAATTACCTCTAATCGCGATTAAAAACTTAATAAGTTACTATTCACCAAAAAAATTATTTTAATCTCATTGAACCAAATTTTACTTCTTAATGACAACCATGTATGTCGGATTTTTGAAAATCAAAACACAATGATGTCAAAATTTCATTTAAACGGAAAATCAGTTTTTATAAGTACCACTTAGTGGTTTCACTATTCATCAAAAATTGAAGTTTTTCAGAAAAATCCCAAAAATTCACCCTAAGCTATATTTGATATTCTGAATTCAAAAATGAAGTCCGTTTTACAAAATTCAAAACATATAAGTCACATTAATTAATTTAATAATTAATTTCCGCTGTCATGACAAATAGCGTGTTTTATGAAACAATAAGTATCAAAAGATTGACACTAGTTTAAGTCTGATTTCAAAGTGAAATTGATTCCAACGACCACTATTGGATTTAATGGTAAAAATATTTTCTAATTTCTCTTTAAAACCAATTCAAAATATAATATAATCATATAAATAAATTATATTAAAAAGTGGTTTTGAATTAAAATACAACATTCTACACTATTCATTAAAAAAATGAACTTTATCGGAAAGATACCAAAAATTTACACAAAGTAAATTTTGATGTCCCGATTCTTAATAAGAGTTTTATTTGGTCCAAAAGAATGTTTAAGAGTGAACAAAACTATATTTAATGACGGTTCTCCATCAAAAGGTGATAAGTGAACCTTTAGTGAAAACTAGGGCATATACGCCTAAAATTGAATTCTTTCCGTATTTTAAGCCTTTATCTTTTATTGTATAAATGTAAAAATATTTAAGAACATATATAATCATATTTTAGTTATTTCTATCCATTCCCGCCATTACAACGGCTACATGTTAACTACCATTTAAAATAATATTATTTTATTATTAGAGTGCAACGTAAGATTCCCAAGAAACTCATTGTTGCGTGTTGGGTACGCCATCGAGCATAGCGTCCCCTTTAAAGTAATATTAATATTTTATTCACAAATATGGATAAATATGAAAATGTCATATTCCTTATTTACCTGGGGTGTTACATCCTTCCCCCCTTTTGGGAATTGCGTCCTCGCAATTTTAAAATCGCGCTTGGAAACATCCTTGAACGTCCCACATCGGAGAAGAGCCGGTAAAAAAAAACACTTTAAAATAAAGAAAGATAAGTACAAAGGTCACCCGAGTTAACCCATACTAGGATTCCAAGTATGAAAATATGGACATGGAGGAAAAAACAAAGGGTCATGTTCTGATGGAGAGTGATAGAAAACATGTTTAGGAGAAAGTTATCCACGAGAAAATCACAAACTTGTGATGGGTTAAACGGTATTCGATTCCCCAGTAGGAAAAGTTAATAGACAACATTTTTGTTTTAAGTTACTTTTTATTGAGGAATTTATTCATAAGGAAACATAATCACTTATCATGTTGACTTTCAACTTTTACTAGATTCCTTAGTCAAACTCATATTTTTTCCAAAAGATGAGTATTTAGGGAGACTTTTTCGCATTAAGAGTACTATAATCAACTTTTAGAAATTCACCTAATCCCCAAAAGAGAACTATATACTTCCCATGTCTTTAACCAAAACCAAAACCAAAAAGGCTAGTACAAGATCAGATAATCCAGAAAAGGATAACCCTTTATAAAAAGAAAATCTATTCTTAATCTCCAAAATTTTTCCAACAATACCCAAAGTTCAACGAGGACCATTTGTCCATAAAATTCTTCAAAGTAAACCAAACTAAGATTGAAACCCAAATATTTGAAGGATTTAGTCACATAGTCTACCAAGTTAAATCGTATCATTTATCTCCAAACAACATCAGTTGCTCCTAAAGTCTCACATTGAAAAGTAATTATCCTAATCACATATCCTCCAAAATCAACTTACTCTTAATTCATAAAATCATATAACTAAAAAGAATCGGTCAAACTAACCAGGGACTTCACGTAGTCCAGTGGTAGGTGATAAATACCAGTCGCACTTTGGTTGTGGGTTCGATTCCCGCAGCTTTGTCCGACGCGACGGGATGTCACACGGTCTGCGTGTTGTCCTTTTTCCAAAACTATATAATTCTTAAAACATTCCCCAAAATGAGATAAAATCTTAAAGAATAATCATAACATATTTTAACCTCAATTTTATCTCATCCCCTTCATTTTCCATCATATCATATAATAACCCATAATTACCTCAAAAGTAAGGATCATATAAACCCTAATGGTTACCTTAATAATTATTACCTGAATTTCCACATCGAGTTGGCCATCTCGTACATGATGCATTAGAGAACTAACCAAGGTTCAAGTGGTTGATCATGACTCCTTGATAGTTGGTTTAGAAAAACCATGAGATTCCTCATTGAATCCCCCATCTCATCGAGTATCTTAATCAGAGAACCACCACAGTTTCCTTCAAACCCATTGTCACTATGGTGCCTACTAGATCCAGCCATTTACTAAAACCAAAAAGGTCAGTGTGAGTATATCAAAAAAACCATCATGTACTAACGTGGAAGGTAAACACTAAGATATACTTACTCATTCACTTTATCTAAAACTAGGACTCTTTCTGAAATCCTAACCATTATTGTAATGTCACTTATGATTAAAGAATACCCAAACCTCTAAAGTTATCTAAACCGGCCTCTGATACCAACTATAAGGCCCCAGCCTTAAACCTTACTTAATCTTGAGTTATTACAAGATTACACATTGAGGATCTTTTCAGGTTTAGAGTTTTAGAGAATTAGATCATGAAACTTGCATTACATTCCACATTTAAACAAAGTGGTTACATAAAAGACAGTATTCATTCTTCCCATCAACGGAAACATATTTAAAATATAACACAGATTCTTTCTTGAAACATCCTTGACACTATCATCACATCATGTACCTTTACCTTGACCTGTGAAAAACATTTCAAAAACTTTGGATGAGCATAAAAAGCTCAGTAAGGGTTATAAAAATATGGAAACGAAACATGAGTTCATATATACATAAGAATGAAATCATACTTTACCCATAAAACATAGGCACTTTAACATACCTCATCGAACCATGAATAAATCATAGAAAACATAAGACATAAAGGTAACTTGAGGCATTCATAACATTCTTACATAGGGAGTAACCCTCTTGGTTACGTTTGGAATACCCATCCCAGTATATTCCCTAAATCTCTTCGGAGAAACCTTAACGTTTCACTCCTTCGCGTTACCCAATGCATTGGAGAGCTATAACGGGCTCACCCGCCCTTAGTTTATCACGGAACCACCCGTATTCATAATAATGCCCAAGAACCATAACATAATCATATCACATAAAACATGCATAAAGGAAACATAAAATTTCCACATTTCAATCACGAGATATCAATACAACAAATTGATATAAAAACATTATGAAAACCATTTTCAATACCAAAATAAAAGAAAAGTAAAATATGGTATTTATCTTTCTTTTAAAAAGAAGGTATGGCTTGTAGAGGAAGCCGAAACTCAAATAACGGTCACGACGGCGGAGAAGTCGTTGTCGCCTCATACATACGACAAAAACATTCCCTTTTGTCGTTTAGTAAACGCTTCATATAGAAAAGATTCCTTTTTAATAAACGTAAAAGTCAAAGGGGTTTATACACCGTATAAAAGAAAGTTGTGTATAAAATAAAATATGCCTCAATGAAAGGAGATTGAGACGAAGTCCCATACCACCTTGAAGCTTAAAATTTTAAACCATTAATATCCATATAAAAAAAAAATCCTTAAAACCATTTTGAAAACATGGATATTAATAAGAACAAATAATTAAAACATTTAAAACGATATTTTGGTTAAAGGGGTTTTACCAAAATTAGAGACACTTGAATACAATTATTGAGGAATAACATTTAATCAGAACTTTATAATATCATGAGAATAAATGGATTCATGATATAATATTTCAAAGGACATTATATACACCATATAAGAGTGAATTGGTGCATAACAACAATGAAGTCTCAATAGGGATGTAAAATGTGATGAAATCCCTTATAAAGAAGGTATCCTTAAATTAAGGATAAATCAATATCAAAATTATGTGTGACAAATATAAATAAACCCAATATAATTGTATATTAAGTGTAAAACAATAAAAGGTCATTCACACATATTCAATGGATGACATATTCAATGACTACATGTTGAACCCAAAGAAATCGAAATTGGGTTAAAAAGTTCCCTTGACAGCCTAACGGCATCACATCAAAATGAGTTGATGAGAGATAAAAAGAGTATCTCATCACTTGGACATAAAATTTACATCAATAAGGATATATGAGAACATATCCCAACATAACAATATGTAAATTAAAAGACCCAACAAAAGAAGTCTTTTAATAAAAAGGAGGGTGAAAAGTTCCCTTACCGACTTGGGTATCTTTCAAAACATACACCCCATGAAAGAAGGAAAATAGATCATTGATGTAAACACTCATAAACGAAAGTATATTACACAAAGAGTATAATAATGGGAAGTAAATACACCACTCAATGGAATTTGTGGAAAATGTATCATAAATCTCACGGGAATAAAAGTGAGATGAAAAATCCCTTACGAACACTCGGCAGCCTAACGACGCCACATAAAACTTCCGAATTTGGATTGATGAGATCAAATAGGGTATCTCATCACATTACAATAAAATGTACAGAAAGAGGAATATAAAAGAACATCCCCCAACATTACAAAGAGGAGCTTAAAAGAAGTGACATAAAGGAGAGTACTTAAAAAGAAAGAGAGGTTAGATCTCTTACGAAAGTTCGGCAGCCTAACGGCGCCACTCAAAACATCCAAAATGGATTGATGAGAGGGAATAGGGTCTCTAATCACATGAACATAAAATTTAGAGTAGGAGTAATATAAAATAACATCCCAATCATAAGAAATACGAGCTTAAAAGAAATTACATAAAAGAGTGTACTTAAAAAGAAAGAGAGTTGTAGGATCCCTTACCTCGGGTCCGACTTGACTCGATCGTTCTTTAATCTCCTGAATAATAAACTTGAGTTAATTTCTAATTCCTTAATAACCTTTTTCAAGTTAATTATTACTTTTATACCACTTATTACCATGTCATAAACATTATGTAATCATTTAAGTTAATAATATTTGTTTTGCCGATATTTGGTTCTTAAGTCGAAAGTGGACTTCTTACAATTACATGTTGTTCGTGTGACCAAATGTTTATTATATCCAGAATTGTATTCATTATTTAGATATCATATATGTCATATATATCCAGTACATTCATGCATTTATAACATTACATAATCATTTAGAGGTAAGAAATGAAATGCACCGTTCATGGAGACGGTAAGCCGTACGTACGCATGAACGCTACTTTCATTTCTATTTCGTATTTTATAGAATGGAATAATAATGATATAAAGGTATATTATAAATCCAGTATAATATCATATATAATATCATATTTCCATCCTTTATACATCCCACATATGGTATTTAACGAATCAAATCACTTTGAGGGGGCGGTAGTCCGCACTTCCTTAAATGAAGATATCGCGTATACCCATAATGGAAGCCATAAAGGTAAGACAAAAATGAGAAATACAGAAGAATAAATAAAACATAAACATATTATATATCATATATAAAAATAGTGACATCATAATGGCCACCTTTGAAGGTGTTAAATGAGTATTGAACAATCATCGTTTCGGGAGGCAGAATTTCACCATCCACGGAAACCGTATGTTCTTTAACCATTTGATGTAGTTGTGTGAGACTGTAGCTCGAATAAATATTATAACAACATCCTAGTATATTTAATATACTGGTGTTGTTACAAAATAAGTAAATAAAAAGAGTTTAGGGGGTTGGAGAAGCAAAATAAAACAAATGAACATGAGAGAATGAATTACCTTTAAAAGTGTAACTCCTTTTGATTTGAGCCTAAAGGCTTCCTTTGAAAGGATTCTGCCCAAAGGGAATCCTCTAGGATAAGGAGAGGGATGTGGAGAGAGTAAATGGGCAGGGTTTTGTTGAGCCAAAGGCTTGAGGAGTGTGTGAAATGAGGTAGAGGTGGGGGCCTTTTATAAGAGGAGAGGAGGGGCACTTTTGGAAAGTAAAGAAATATTACTTTATTTGAAAATTTTTTTCGGTTTAAAAAGGTCCCACATTGATATAATTCGTGGATAAGGTAATAAGGATTCTAAATCCACTCATCCAATTGGTTTTGGACATGTGTAGTTCATAGATTTTACATTATCTTTCCATTTTATTTAAATCGTCAAATAATGATGTCATCGCTGCATCATTATTATGTCATAAATAATTTAATTTATATAATGTCTAAAAATTATAAAGAAAATACTATGATGTAGGAAATCTTTTTATCTTTCCAATGAATATTTATAATCAAAAATATGACTTGTATAACCCCACTTAAAAATTGTTTTAGTAAAACATATCATGTTTGTGTCAATTTTACTTTTACATTAAATAAAATGTTATTTATGTCATTTCCCAACCAAAGTGGATCCATGGGGTCCCCAAGTTGAACCATGGCTTGTCTTGGTCTTCCATGATACAACCAATAGGTGTAGGACAAGTTTCATGGTGTTTTCACATTCTTATAATATCATTTTTACCTTAAACTACACTAATTACCTCTAATCGCGATTAAAAATTTAATAAGTTACTATTCACCAAAAAAAATTATTTTAATCTCATTGAACCACATTTTACTTCTTAATGAAAACCATGTATGTAGGATTTTTGAAAATCAAAACACAATGATGGCAAAATTTCATTTAAACGGAAAATCAGTTTTTATAAGTACCACTTAGTGGTTTCACTATTTATCAAAAATTGAAGTTTTTCAGAAAAATCCCAAAAATTTACCCTAAGCTATACTTGATATTCTGAATTCAAAAATGAAGTCCGTTTTACAAAATTCAAAACATATAAGTCACATTAATTAATTTAATAATTAATTACCGCTGTCATGACAAATAGCGTGTTTTATGAAACAATAAGTATCAAAAGATTGACACTAGTTTAAGTTTGATTTCAAAGTGAAATTGATTCCAACGACCACTATTGGATTTAATGGTAAAAATATTTTCTAATTTCACTTTAAAACCAATTCAAAATATAATATAATCATATAAATAAATTAGATTAAAAAGTGGTTTTGAATTAAAATACAACATTCTACACTATTCATTAAAAAAATGAACTTTATCGGAAAGATACCAAAAATTTACACAAAGTAAATTTTGATGTCCCGATTCTTAATAAGAGTTTTATTTGGTCCAAAAGAATGTTTAAGAGTGAACAAAACTATATTTAATGACAGTTCTCCATCAAAAGGTGATAAGTGAACCTTTAGTGAAAACTAGGGCATATACGCCTAAAATTGAATTCTTTCCGTATTTTAAGCCTTTATCTTTTATTGTATAAATGTAAAAATATTTAAGAACATATATAATCATATTTTAGTTATTTCTATCCATTCCCGCCATTACAACGGCTACATGTTAACTACCATTTAAAATAATATTATTTTATTATTAGAGTGCAACGTAAGATTCCCAAGAAACTCGTTGTTGCATGTTGGGTACGCCATCGAGCATAGCGTCCCCTTTAAAGTCATATTAATATTTTATTCACAAATATGGATAAATATGAAAATTTCATATTCCTTATTTACCTGGGGTGTTACAAATCAAGTCATTCCCAACCATAAGAGTCCTAAAAACTCATAGGTTAGGAGCTGATGAAATCTAAGGCAATGATAAAAAGGTATAGAAAGCGATGACAGAAAGATACCCATGATCTAGCTACCAAGACTCCAACTATGTGGGAAAATCCTAAAAAATAGATGAAATTTAAGGGTAATTAGTTTTTCTCACGAACAGTAGAGGATTACTTGGACTATGTACACCCCATGAAATCCCAATTATAAGAGGATGGTCCCTCCTCTACTATCATGGAATTATAGGTGATCATTTAGATCAAAATACATATACCTCAACTTAGGTATATAAAGGTGATTTAATGTTTCAACTATGAGACTAATCCCATAGAGGTGGAGAAGTGAATTTGGGATTTTGATATGCTTATTTATGACACTAAAATATAGACCCCCACCATGGATTGGTGAGTGGCATGATGGATCAGTATACTATCAAATGGGTGTTCAACCGATCAACTGAAGAGTGGGATGAATTCACCAATATGAAGGATGTATGCCTTGTAACTAAACAATTAATTTTGGTGGGAAAAAATCTCAGAAAATAATAATCATTTTAATTTGTATAGGGTGGAGACATACCCCAATTGATGAAGTATCCATGTTACACTATGACTGGAAGTCCCATTATAGTGGAGAAACTGTCTCTTATAGAGGAAGGGGAGTTATCCACTGACCAAAAACTAATTCCAGAAGAAGAAGAGATGAGGCTTTATTATCTATATCCTCTGATACTAGTGTTTTTAGATTCACAAAATAACCTTCAACCATATAAAATAAAACAACAATAGAGGGAAAATTCATTGGCCAAATTCTTCTTCTACTGTGGTTAGTTTTAAAATCCTTCATTGACTTTTTTGATATATACACATGTCTATTTCTGAATAGTGACATTGGAAACTTATCAAAAATAGAATAAAGCTCTAAAAATTATCCTAAAGTATCAAGGGTAAGTATTGAGAAAATTTAAAGAGGTTCCTTGGGTGAGCCATAGACATATACTATTGAGACTGCATCCATGGTGGAGAAAATACACGTAGAAAAAATCCCACCCACTCTTATCAGTGGAAGAGGAAGTAGTTTCTCATGTATTTAAACTGAATGTAGCTCTGATGTCATGAAAAAAAATTCTAAAACCTTTCATTTTAATAGGTTTTATTATACTATTTTAGTCTGAGGTGATGATGGAAAATCTTTTTCAAACATCAATGCCCATACCTTTGTGGATGGACCCAAAAAATATATGAAGGAGTCAGAAGGATGTAAGTTTACTTACTTTATTTTATCATGCATAAAAATGATTTTTCATTCCCAATATTATTTAGTATGTAGAATAATTGATGGAAAAAATGAAAGAATCTATAACCATCTATAATTTCTTGAGGTAGGCTACGAGCATCCTTCTAGTGACCAGGATCAGTGGGATGTTCCAGTTCAACATGCTAAGGAGGTGGTCAATATGGAGAGTTGTTAGGCTATTATAGAGGAAGATAATTCTACCAAATATCTTATAGTCAAGAATATATCAAGGTTTTAAACTCCCATAACTATCAATAATTATATACTCAATGAATGGAATGTTTATGAGGTTTTTTTAACTAAGCTGATGCCAACTGCAGTGACCGACATATTAGAAGAAAGAGGTTAGTATTCATAATTCATTTTGTTAATATAGGAATTCATAAACTAATATGTACTTACCTTATCAATTTTAGTACTAACATCAAGATCAATTTTCCCAAAATTAAATTCCCATGCTTTTTTTCCCAGTAATCAGAGCATACAGAGGCCAGTTCGATCCCAACATCAAAAGACTTAGAAGAGATCTTTCCCTTTTCCTACAATGTTTTTATCTAGAATACATCAAACCTTTAGAGAGTGAAAATATATTAAACCAATATTATTTGAAATTTCACCACATTTCATATCATAATTATTGTATGAATATATGGAATCTAATTTATAAGACACCCATGGATGATCTAGGTGAGAAGATGCATCGATTTTACTAACTATTTCTCTTCCTAGGAAGTGGGGGTTTGAATTATCAAGCCGTCTATGATTCAATAAAGGAAATTATACAAACATGATACCAAGATTAAGAGGATTAGACAATCATTCTAGAGGTGGTATTAAATTTCCACTCTACTAAACTTAAAGACATAACACTTCAACATAAATCCCATTATGTAGATGTAGCTTCAGAGTAGTGATGGTATTTAATAAAAAAGTTTCCCACATAATCCCCCACCAGCAACAGTTGTATTCTTCCAATGGATAATTGGATAGGAATAAAAAAGTTCTTGAAGAAACTGAGATTGAGGGGATAAGGGTAGTTGCAAATGTGGAGAGTCTTCACCCTACAGATGAGGCTAAAACTATAAGGTTATCCAATATTCATGGTAGCACTAATATAACCAAAAAGTATAATGGAAAACTATAAGCTTCCATAGAGGGTATTTTGTAATATATTTCTATCATGAAGAGAGAATCACAAATGTGTATGATTCTCTTACTTTTTTATTTTTATAATAAATGAAAACCTTTTTTTTACTATTAATTTTTCCATACCCTCACTTCTATACCATTTTGATTTAAATTTTATAATAACATACAAAACATTCAAATATGATTTCAAGAAAATACTGAATCCATCATAACATTAAATTAGAATGGATAAGGTAAAGTACGGTCCACAAACACTTGATTCAGAAATATTTCATCCTAGTAGTGGCTCATAGATGGGTATATGGATAGGTTTCATCATCGTACACTAGATTTGGTCCATTCAGATATGGATGATTTCTTCCTGGGCATGTCTTTTATAATTTTATATGAATTTGTTTTTTCAAAATACACTATAGTTTAACCATTCAGATATGGGAATATATCCCTCTTAAGAATGAATTATGGATGGGTATGGTCATAGGTTTCATCAATGTTCACTGGATTTGTTCCATTCAGATATAAATGGGTTCTTTCTCGAGGTGTCTTAAAAACTAGTATAGGTATTGGTATCTTCACCGTGCACTAGAGTTTGTTTATTTGGATATGGGTTATTTCTTCACTATGGTGGGGATCAAAAAGTGTGAATACACTGAATGAGTATTCCCATGTGTGAAAGGGTTCAATAACCCTGATGTTATGTATTTTTTTTATTTCTTATGGATAATCTAGACTGATAGGCTAGGGATTATGGGATTCTTTATATTTTTCCAAGGTCAAGGAGCTTAGTAAATTTAACTGGAAATTTCTCTAGGGCCATATAGTATGACCCAAAAGATTTTTACAAATTTTTTATTTGGCCCTAAATATTTCTTAAGCCTCATATGGGGGAATATTAGTTATAATCAACTCATATTTTACTTGGGTCTCCCATTGTGGTTTTTAGCCTAATATGTTTTATGCCACTTGATTATATTGTAACACCCCAAGATTTTGTAAAATATATTTTTTCAAATGAATTTAATATTACCAATATTTTATATTACAAAAAATACTAATTTTATCTTTCATTACACACAACACTAAGTTAACTTAAATTACATGCAACAACAAGTTTCCTTTATAGCTTATGTTACACACAAGACTGATTTTTTTGAACAAAAATATATTATTAACATTATTATTTAATACATCGCCTAACCATCAGAATGGAAGATATGGATAAGATTAAATAATGAAAATATATAGTTTATACACATTTTTTAGTAATATATTTATTATAAATAAAATAAAAATCATTTAAAAATAAAAACAAAAGTTTTTTGAAAAAATGTATTTTTTCTAAAAGACAGTTTAGTCGCACTTTGCGCACAAAATTTAAAATTTAAAATTATTAATGTTTGAAAATTAATTTGATAAAATAAAAATAAATTTTTGAATCATCATGTAAAAATTATCTTAGGGTTAATTTTTTGGACTTTTCTAAAAAGTTTTATTTTTTGATGAATAGTGAAAATACTGAATTTTGATTGAAATCTTCTTTTTCATTTAATTTATTTATAAATTTAAATTATATTTTAAATTATTTTTAAAGTATAATTATTAAATTATACATACATTAATACAATTTAGTTCATTTTAATAAATTTATATCAAAATTGGATATAAAATTTTTTCAAACTTTTGAATGTTTTCTCTTTAAAAACCCGCATTATCGTTGCACCTGCGAGATTTTTTTTAAATTGAATTATGAAATTTTTTAAATTATTTTTAAGAAAATGGATTAAATATTTGGAATAATAATAATATATATGATCTAATATGGTTAAATTTATTTTTGACCAAAATGATTAGTGAAAAAAGATAAAATTAATTATTGCACTTAAGGTTAAAAACAAAGTTATGTGCATTACATGATTTTTTTATCAAGATTAATTGTACACACACATATTATTTTTGTTTAATAAATTGAAATTCATATTTACAATTTTTATTCTTAAATTATCTAATAAATTTATTTTTAATCTTATTCTTAAAGTTTAAATTACCTAGGTAAATGAAAAGATACATGTTACCTTGGTAAAAACTATAAGGATAAAATTGAGTAAACTTAATGACTAAGGAATTAAATTATTTATTTTATGTTGTGGAGGTTTTTATCAACCAAGGAATACCTCCCCTAAATTATTAATATATTTTGGAGCCACATGAGGTAAAATTTACCTCCCAATATTGTATGGTTTTTGGTATTTACAAAGATACCACTCCTCCTCAATTATAAAAGGGCACTAACTACCCCTACTTATTCACAGCTCTAAATCCATTTGTATTGACCAATAAATGAAAATATAACATCCAAAATTCAATTAAATCATCATTAAATCCTTATTTTTGGTATAAATCCATATTAGGTAGGCTTTTAGTGAAAAACTAAGGAGGATAACCGAAGAAGAGGTAACGTTAATCAACGAGCGTTTTTGTTTTATTTATTCCCAAAACCCTTTAAATATTATTATATAATTATTGTATAATAACCATATAGTATTAAATATGCTGAGATGTTTTTATGTTAAGTTCAGGACCTAAAAAAATCTACACTTCCATCAAATTGGTTACAAAATCATCATTCCTGTGTACGATGGACTACAACCTCACAAATTGATGTCATTAATTTTTACATTACCACCTCTCATGGTTGGAATTAATGATGGATTTATCATTTATATATTATATATATGATATTTATGATTTTATTATGATTCTTTAAGTATTATATTACACAGAACTACATACTTTCCATTTTGGGGGAATACGATAATGTCGTTCGTGTGTACGGGGGACTACCGCACACGAAGCGATATGATTCATTGACAATTTATATATAAGTAATTAATGATTTATTTAGTGAAAATATTTGATATATATGACACAAAAATATTATATAATGATATTATATCATTTAACTTTCTTTCTTTTTATCAAACATGAAAATTAAAATAGCGTTCATGCGAACGTACGACCTACCGTCTCCAAGAATGATGTATTTCATTTTCTATCACTAAATCTAATGGATTAATATAAATACATATATACTAAATATATATGATATTTATATTATGGTCATAATTCTGGATATTATTTAACCATGATCAAAGTAAGATGAAAAGAAAATCACAAATCAAAACATATACAAAAAACAATGTAGTTATTTCCTGAAATATGACTTTAACATGGTGTTGTTAATAAAAGGGTAATAAAATGTCATTAGAAAATAATATATGGTATTTTATATATTAATATTATTATATAATATATCTATGATAAACTTATATTTATTATAAATAATGTTTTAATGGGTACGACATAAGTAAAGACTTAAGGTAAGGGATTCCCGTCCGACATTTTACTTCTATGAGACACATGTCATATTCACCACCTATTTATTTTATGAGGTTTATATAATTATCATAAATGTATAGTATGATGATCCTACTAAAAAATATTGGGTTTTATAGATCCATTTTAGGATCTACATTTTATGGGGTTTACAGTTCAAAAGTTAACAAATCGTTAAGGAATTTTTGTCTCAATTTCCCCTCTTTGAGATGTACATTATGTTATGCACATATATTATTTTATGAGTTATATTTACAGACCATTTAAAATTTAATATCATTAATATATTCATCCTCATTAAATTTTATGTTTAATTTTATGTTATTCCTTCATGAGGCTTATTATTTAGTGTTACCAAAGTGGTAAAAAATTTATGTTAAAATATCCTTATTCATCAGGATTATTTATGATTGAGTCTCTAATGTTAAAATATAATGATATAAATAATAAAAATTCTCATTAATTTTAATATACATTGGTCATTACATAATAATAGTTGTTTTTCCTTTATTTTACTCTCTTATGTATGCAAGAGTCCAAAAAATGACTTTATGAAAATAGTCTTTTCCGTTGAAAAATATTTTTCATCCAAAATGATGTTTTATAAAAATGTTTCCAACATGTTTTAAAATTATTTTTTAATCTTAAAGGATTATTTAATCAATAAAAATTTCAAATTATTTTTAAAATCTTCATTTATAATATTTCAAGGTTATTTTGAAAGAAAATAATTTTCACAAACTTTTATATTTTAGAAAGTTATTTTCAAAGAAAGGTTATTTTCATCAAGAAAAGTTCCAAGGGATTTTTATTTCAAAATAATTCTCCATATAATATAAAATCCTTTTATATAGTTTAGGATTTATTGGAGATATGAATTAAGGATACCATACTTATTCTTTATCTTAATGTCTTATCTTTTTAACGATAAGATGTTTATGAAACCCGTTTCTCTTCCATGAGTTATACCATGATATAAATCGTATGAAAATAAATTATTCTCAGGGGTTAGTATATGATTAAATAATTATAAAACCTATCACTTTTCCATAGGTTACGATATGATGAAAGTTTATAAAACCATTTTCATTTCATGGGTTCTAATATAATGAATGTTTTATCATCTTATGGAACAAATATGTATGATTTTAATTATTTGATAGTGGTTATATTATAACCAAGGATAGTGGTTACATTATAACCAAATATGGGTGTAAAATAAATATCCCTCCAGTGCATTGGGTAAATATTCATATCTCATGAGATAGAATGTGATAGAATGGTAAGCGAACATGTTTTAGTAATACATAGGTATAATGGTAAGTGATGCTAGTTCAGTATGATAAGGATGGAATGGAAAGTGAACCTAGTTCAATAAAATAAGACTGGAACAGGAAGTAAACCTGGTTAAGTAAGATACAGTTGGAATAGAGAGTGAACTAGGTTCAGTAAAGGGATTTTTCCACTATGATGGTCTTGGGAGTGAACCTTGAATACTATGATGTTATGCGTGAACCTGATTACATGTTCATAATGTTATGCGTGAAACCGATTACATGTTCACAGTGTTATTCAAGGACCTATATTTAATTCCCATAACGTAATGCATATACCTGATTAAATATCCATAAGTTTATACGAGGGAATTATTTCACATCCTTAACTTAATGAGTGAACTTATTTCTACTTAAACACATTTACAATGTTATACGCAGATGTGTATGCTATGAGTCTTTGTTTTATGCTAATTTTTTACTCTCACGACTCATGTTATTTTATTCCCTTGTGATTTATGTCTTATGACCTGTAAATATTTATTCCATAACTCATGTTTATGATCTATGAAAGTTTAGGTGTGGACTTTGTAAGTTTTTTTCACTATCACATACCCTTATGATTATCTTATGATTTCATATGATCATAGTTTTATATATATTATGTTTACCCTTACTGAGCATATGATCTCACCCGTTATTATGTTTACTTTCCCTAGGTTATAAATAAAGGTTTTATATTGGGTATGTCTATGAAGATTAATAAATGGTAATATTTTTGTGGTAAACCTTGAATATCTTTTTCCCAATTAAAATATTTTGTTCCATGATTCCAATGGAACTAAAATATTATGGTCCTTAGGCATGTGTTTGTTCAAATGTAATGAATATTCATCTAAAAATATGTAATATCTAAGTTTGAGAATCCTGGATTTCTATTATTGGTATCAAAATTAAGGTTTAGTAAACCTTTGGAAACTAGGATGAGAAAACTTTAGTGAGTTCCCTATGGATATTTATAATGATATGTCTAGGGATGTATCTAAGGATAATTTTAACGATGCATTAAAGTATAGGATAATTTATTGTATGTTTGGTAAAGGATATAGTGGGTGGATTAATTAAAACACATACCCATCTGGATACAATAAGTGGATGTGAACATATAATATAAGTACCTAGGGATAACAACCTTGAAAACACCGTACTAATCTAGACTGAATTGGGAACTGGTACATGATAATGGGCCTTACTGCACATATAGTTTGACACCCCAAGGGGAAATTCCTTGGAAATTCAAAATCTCTATATGAACAATCATAAAGAATTAAAAAATATAATGACTATGAATAACCTAGGATAAACCTAAGGTTTCATGGATTAAATAAGAAGGTGTCATTATTTATACATCATATAAGAAAATTATATGTTTATTTGGTTTCCCATTATGACTATAGTTTCTCCCAATATTATTTTTGTTTTTAGTCAATGATGGTAACTAGAAGGAATTAGGTTAACATTGAATGTTATAGATATTTTTCTGATGAGAATCCAAAGGGGATGATGATTGGAGTGAATGACATTGTGATTATTACTAATTAGTTTCACAGAACATGATTAACAATATGTACCTTAGCCAAATCTTATAATCACAAAAGAAGAGAATGATAGAGTTTTTTGAGATCTCATATGGTGGAGACCATGGTATAATGAAGATTAAGTTTTCTATATGTCATGAATGTGAAAAGAAGAGCTTATGGAAATGTCTCAAATGGATGATAAGATGTCTTATGTTTGGTGAAGAGGTCCATGAAGTAAGTAATTTACAAGAAAAAATAAAGAGTTTATTAAATGAAATGAATAGAAATATTGGTCTCTCTAAGTTATTATCAACATCTTAATGTTTTATTTGTGGAATTTATGAGTATTATGAAAATTTATTTCCTGTGGGGAAAGTTCATGAAGAGAATTAGCAAGATGGTATGAGTAATTATTATATTAATAACGATGAAGAGTCCAAAAATGAAATATTAATGGAAATATGTATTAAGTGATGAGATTATGAAACCTATAAAATGGAATAATAATTAAATGGAATAAGTAAAGTTTTTATATATCAGAATTCAATAATTTTTAAATATATAAGGATAGTTCAATATATGTTTTTTGTAAATGATTTTAAAGAATATATTGAATGGTACTAATGACCTAGAAACTTGATTTAATAGAATAATTATATTTTATGATTAAGGGAAGAAAACCTTTAACATGTTCATAAGAATGATAAAATGGTGTTTAATTTGGATAAGGAGTTGATTGATATAGATAAAGTAAATTGAATAGTATTGATGATGACATAACTGATAAATTATTTATTGGAAAAGTGGCTTATGTTATCATTTATATAGTTTAAAACATTATTGGATCTGTGGAATATATTCTTGGATTTATTCAAGTAATGAGGAAGCATGCATGTTTTCATTGGGATTTTATGGTAATTCTAGTTATTATCAAGCTTTAAGAGAATATATGAACAAGGTATTCACATATTTGGAATGTAACTGTTAAGAGATTCTTAATTATATTTGTATCATTAATATTAATTTGAGTTTGGGAAATTAAGTGACCTTATTTATAAAATCTGAATTTTTGAGTGGTTATAAGGTTAACCATTTATAGAATGGTTTAAGTAGAACTTCAGATGAGGTTTTAGAGATTAATTTATTACTTCACCATATAGAGATTTATACACAACCATTGAAAACTGTTTTGTTCTAATGATAATAAAATATAGGTATAATGGCTTATCATTCTATCTATGGATATTATGATTCATTAGTAATTTAGGAATAAAAAATTCAAATTCATTTCTGGGAGTAATAGATGAAGTATAATTTTATAAAGGAATAAACAAAGGATGAAATTTGTGCCTATGAAATAAAAATATATCAAGTAATTAAAATTTCATATGTTCTCCATCTACGTGGAAATGTAATTCCCTAAAATTAGGAAAATGATCTTAAAGGAAAAAATATTATCCTAGAACCTTCATTCTAAATGAATCTAATGGTATCTTAAATCACCAAAAATTTATGGTTTTGTGGTTGTTAACTTTCTCTAGATCACCCACTTTATTATGATCGGTGATATTTATTTCTCTCTATAATTATTTATGCTTTTCTTTCATGTCAAAATCTTCAATTCCCACCTATATGTTCTTTTATGTGGAAACCTACTTATGAGTTACTTTGGGTAACCATTATGTGCCCAAATTTTCCATTTTAAGGGGAGTTTTATTATTAATTTTTATAATGTGGGTTTCTATGAAGGAATTTTAAAATATTAAACTGTTTATGACTGAGATAAATTTTGAGGGAGAAATTCATTTTAAGGGGGGTAGAATGTTCACCACAAGATTTGTGAAACATGTTTTTTCTAATGAATTTAATATTTTCAATATTTTATGTTAAATGGAATTTATATCTTAGATTCCAATACATGAAATACCAAGTTATCTTTCATTACATGCAAAAATGAGTTTCCTCGATAGCTTGCATTATATGCAAGACTGAGTTTTACTGAATAATAATATATTACTAAGATTATTATTTAATACATAATCTAGTAATTGAAATGGAGGGTATGAATAGGATAAAATAATGTATGAAATTATATATTTTAAAAATATTTTTTAGTTACCTATTGATTAGAAATAAAATAAGAATCATTTAAAAAGAAGAAAAAATGTTTTTTGAAAAACTGTACTTTTTATAAAAGATGGTTTAGTTGTGCTTTGAAAACATATTTTAAAATTATTTTTTACCAATTTTATAAATTAATTTTATAAAATAAAATAAATTTTTGGAATCACCATGTAGAAATTATATTATGGTGAATTTTTGGGACTTTTCTAAAAATTTTCATTTTTTGATGAATAGTGAAAAATAATGAATATTAACAGAAAACTACCTTTTAATTTCATTTATTTATAAAGTTAAATTATTATTTAAATTATTTTTAAAGTATAATTATTTAAATTATACATATATTAATCTATTTCAGGTCATTTTAATAAATTTCATATTAAAATTAGATATAAGAATACTTCATACTTTTGAGAATTTTATCATTAAAAACCCTCATTCTCATCGAGCCTGTGAGATTATTTTTCTAAATTTAATTCTGCCACTTATGTGAATGGAATTTGCAAAAATGAATTCCATATTTTGAATCAGAATAATTTATATTATCTAATAAGGTCAAATTAACTTTTGACCATAATGATTAGTGAAAACAGTTAAAATTAATTATCGTGATTATGGTTAAAATGGAGTTTTTCTCATTACACAGGTTTGTGTCAAAATTAATTTTACACACACACATAGTATTTATTTTTAATAAATTTGATTTAATATTTATAATAATTTGGTATAAATTATACATAAAATATCTTTTTAATATTATTCTTAAAGGATAAATTAAACAGGTAAATAAAAAGATACAAGTTACCTTGGTAAAAGCTATAAGGATAAAATTGAGTAAACTTAAAGACTAAGGAATTACTTGATAAAAAATATCACAAAACTAATTTTATTACATATATTATTACATAATTTTAAATACAAACAACATAAAATAATTACACAATGTGTATCCCAAGGTTAATTGTCTTGGAAAAATTAGGACTATACATAACATTTACAAAATAAAACATAAACATTTATTTAATTTCTTCTTCTCTAGATTTCTATTAGCCCTTGAATGGTACATGTAATTACCTGAGGATATAAATCAAAAAAGGGTTGAGATAAAATACTATTAAGATTATATATAATAACACAAAACAATATAACATGGGTTGATCATAATGATAACATATACATAGAATCATAATCATGAGAGGAGGCATTATGAAAATTCATGAAATGAGGAAATTCATAAAAATGGAACATCATGTCTTAGTGGTTAACTAGAACACATAGTTGTGAATAAATATAGCATCATGTTCAATCATATTTTAATTTACTCATGAGATAAATCACATTACCCAATGTATTAGATTGCTATATAATTCCAAGTTCATCCATCACATCATAAAATTTACATTGTGTAATATAATTTTGAGTGCTCCCATCACATAATAACATTTACATTATCATGCATGTAACATAAAATATATATCAATATTGATCTTAAAATAACCCATGCAAAGGAATGGGTTTCGTTTCATAATCATACATTCTTAAACATTTCATTCCAAAATGAAAGAGGGAATATCTTACTTGAATCATCATCATTTAGTGAAGAAGAAAAAATCTCGAGAAGTAAAAGGTGTGTTTTTTTGAAATAAAAGTTCTTTTACAAATTTTTTTTGTCATAAACTCAAGTAAAAATCATTTATACCCCTTAAAATGTAATATAATTATGAGAAAATTATATTTAAGGAATATTCATATTGAAAATGGGGCGAAAGAGAGAAAACCAAAAGAAATAGAGTTGGGTTCAAGAATTCCCCTTACCTTGAGTCCGAATGCTTCCTTCACTTTAATATCCTATATAATCACATTATATTCATTAATTAAAAATAAAAAAAACATTTATACATGAATATGATTCATTATGATTTTATTAAGTTCTTTTAGGGGATTTTGTTTGAGTTATAGAGTTTAATTTCATCATTCAGGAACACTCATTTTCATGGTTTTCATGATCTGTTCACTTATATGGAAGTTCGTGTAAAATGAGGATAAATATACATAATTGTTATTATATGTTATTAATGATATTAAATAATTCTAAATGATCTTATAAATATTTTTTTTATATGGAATGAGGATGAATCATTAGATAGATGTTAATGACGACCACTTTAGGTTAATTTTGGTGTTTTTTTGATCACAAAGAACTCGTTTTGTTTTATCATTTAGTATTATGTATAAAGGTTAGTTCTAGAATATGAATAGGGATGTATCATAAAAATTATTTTTTTTAAAACAATTTAATGTTTTTATTAATATCCTTGAATCTATTTAATAAAAATTAAAGTGCATCGCCGATGATGTTGGTAAATTGACACATAACGAGTGACAATTTTATTTTTATAATACAAGAGTGAGAGGGTGGAGTTTAACGATGAATCTTCCATTAAAAAGATATAATCTAAGTATAAAAAACATAATTGATTTATTATTCCATTTGGATTAAGGTAGGTTAGGAGATAATAATTAAATAAATGAAATTGAAAGGAAATTAAAAGCAAAAGAGAGAGGATTTACCTCTTGAATTTATCCTCCTTGAGAACCTCCTTTAGAAAAGGTTTTTTGTATTTTGATGAGAAAAAGAGATCTTGAATGTGGGGGAGGGACTAGGAAAAAGTATTGGGTATAATTTAGGAAAGTATTAAATCTTGAGATGCGTGAGGAGAAGAAGCGGTGTGGGGTGGTATTTATAGTGGAAGAGAGGGGTGTTTTCTCATTATTTAATTCATTAGTTTATTATTTTTCTCAATAAAATCAATATTTTTGATTCATGAGACAAAATATAGTAATTAGATCAAGTGAGTTCAAAAATATTGTTCTTATATTATCCATGACTCAATTAATAGTATATTTATCTCATAATATATAAATATATTCATATTGTAAATTACTGTATTTTAATATTCGAAAAATTCAAGTATTTAAGAAAAATCCAAAAAATTTACCCTAACCATTTTTTAATATGTAGAATTAAAAAAATGAACTCTATTTTATGAAAATAATTTTATAAATATGATAAATTTATTTTTTAATTAAAATCATAATTTACTAGAAAAATACAAATTCTAAAATTATAACTGGTTTTATAACACTTTATAAAATTAACTAAGGTATCATAAAATTATATTATAACCATAAGACATAAAAACACTAATTTATAAATACATTTTATGAAAATAAATTTTATTTTTAATTATTAAATTATTAATAAATAGTAATTAAATATTTATGACTTATAAAAATACCAACACTTAATTAATATTTTTTAAAATATTTATTTACTTATACTGTGATATAATTGAAGAATATTGTCACTTATAAGATGGATAAATTTTATTTATTCTTTAATTGGAGAGGTTACTATTCAATTTGACTATTTACTATTGAGAAGGGTCATATTACTATTCCAAAAATAAAATTACTTTTTAATCGATATATGTTCCTTAACTTCTTAAAATACCGTTTATTTCATTAATTCTTCATTTGTAAAGTTTTTATCCATTCTTAATGTAATTTTATGTGATTATACTATATAATATAATTATAATAATGAGATTTCATTGATAAAACTTTGGGTCATTACATTATTCCCCCCTTAAGAAATTTCTCCCTTGAAATATCATTTTACATACTAAGGTGTAAACAAGTATGGGTACTTTTCCTTCATCACTTCTTCCAGTTCCCATGTTTCCTCTTCTTGCTTATGGTTCTACCAAATTACTTTGACTAGGTAAGTATTCTTTTTGCATAGAACTTTATATTTACAATCCAATATCTTCATTGGATACTCCTCGTAAGAATGATCATTCTCAAACTGTACAAGCTCTGAAGTGAGTAAATGTGAAGGATCCGGTATGTACTTCCTTAAGAGAGATACATGGAATACATCATATACTTTAGAGATGTTATTTAGAAGTTTTAGTCAATAGGCCATAGCTCCGACATGATCAAGAATCTCAAATGGTCCGATGTACCTAGGACTTAGCTTTCATTTCTTCTCAAATCTCATGAAATTATTCCATAGAGATATTCAGAGGAATACCATGCCTCCAACTTTAAACTCAAGGTCCCATAAATGATTGTCTACATAACTCTTTTTCCAAATGTGGGATACCTTGATATGATTTTGAATGTATTTTACCTTCTCCACCATTTCATTGACCATTTCATGTCCTAGTTGCTTACGTTCACCAACTCCATCCCAGTATGCCGGTGTTCTACACCTTTTCCCATAAAGGGTTTCATATATAGCTATTTGGATATTGAAGTGGAAACTATTTTTTTATAATAATTATACTAGTGGTATATGTTGGTACCATTCTCGTTTGAAGTCCATATAACACACTCTCAATATGTATTCTAGTGTCTGAATAGTCTACTTATATTGGCCATTAGTTTAAAGATGATAAGATGTACTAAATTTCAGCTTATTGGAGACTTTTCCTGAACTTGAAGGTGAATATTGGATCTCGATTGGATAAAAATAGATAGTGGTACTCCATGCAGCCTTACCACTTTTTTGATGTATATCTATGCAAGTTGATCCAGTGAGAAGTCCTCTAAAATCATGATAAAGTGAGATATATTTATAAGACGATCGATAATAACCCATATAGCGTTGTTTCCTCTAGATGTCTTTAGAAGTCTAGTGATAGAGTACATTGTGATGTTTTCCCATTTCCATTTTGGTATGGTTAATGGTTTCATCATCCATTTAGAATTTTTCCTTTCAACCTTCACTTGCTGACATACCAGACAGTTTAATGTATATTTAGAAATCACCTTTTTAATATTGTCCCACCAAAAGTTCTTCTAGAGATCTTGATACATATATATGCTACCAGGGTGAATAGATAAGGTTGATCTATGTGTTTCATTCATAATATCTTTATTTATCTCTAGATTTGATGGTACACATATTCATGACCCAAATATTACAACTCCATCCTCATTGATCTTGAACTCGAATGATTTCCCATTTCAGATCGCTTCCACCCTTTTCTGAATTTCCACATCATTTCTTTAAGAATCCTTTATTTTCACCATAAGGGATTATTTAGAAATAATTTGAGAAAGTATTTATAATGTTCCTCTTTTAATTATTCCCAAGTATATCCTTTTTATGTTAAGAATATTGGATCCTTCTCAATTCTCATCAATAATAAAGATGCAGGATCCTTTCTACTTATAGCATCCACCACCTCATTTTCCTTACCAGGATGGTAGTGGATTGAGAAATCACAAACCTTGATGATATCTAACAATATTAAATATAAAATATTAATCTCTTTCTGTGTGAATATATATTTGAGACTCTTGTGATCAGTATATATCTCACACTTCTCCCTATAGAGATAATGCTGCCAGATTTTCAATGCAAAGATCACAACCGCCAACTCCAGATAATGAATAAGATAATTTTTCTTATGAATTTTCATATGCCTTGAGATATAGGCTATCAATTTATCATTTTTCATTAGTTCACATTCTAATACTTTCTTTGAAGTAGATTTGCATACCACAATGATTTCTCCACTTTTCGATAAGGTTAGTAAAAGTGTAGTGATCGGCCACATCTTTGGCTCCTTGAATATTTCCACACATTCTTCTATCTAGACATAATTTACTCCTTTCCATGTTAACTTTGTTATAAGGCTTGAAAATAATGAGAAATTTCTTACCAAACATCGATAGTACCATGTTAATCAATGAAAACTGAAAATTTTCCGTGACATTAGAGGGTCTGGTCCATTCCTCAATCGCCTTTGTTTTTGAAGGGTCCACAAAAACTCCCTCACTTGTGATCACATGTCCCAAGAATGTGACATGCTATATCAAAAAGTCACACTCTCTAAACTTAGTATACACATTCTCAATTCTTAATGTCGCGAAAACAAGCCTTATATGTTCTTCATGTTCCTCCTTTATCTTGGAGTATATGGTAATATCATTGATAAACACTACCAATTTTTTTCAAGGTAATGTCTAAATAATATATTCATAAAATCCATGAATATTATAGGTGAATTAGTAAGTCTGAAGGGTATCGCCAAAAACTTATAATGCTCGTACCTTGTACGGAAGGCATTCTTATGAATATCTTCCTTCTTCACCTTTAGCTGATGATATCTAGAATGAAGATACACCTTTGAGAAGTACTGAGCTCATCAAAACTGACAAAACAAGTCACCAATACTTGGAGGATGATACCTGTTCTTTATGGTGATCTTGTTGAGTTCCTGATAATCAATACACAACCGCATTGTTCCATCCTTTTTATTTACAAAGTGCATTGCTGCACCCTAAGGCGACACACTAGGGAATATGAACCCTTCGTCAAAATTATATTCCAGCTTCTTATTTAACTCTTCCAGTTTGATAAGATCCTTCCTATAGGGACACCTTGAGATAGTAATAGCTCTGAGTATGTGTTCTATTAAGAACTCTACCTCATGATCTGGGGGAATCCCAAGTAACTCTTTAAGAAATAAATCACTGTATTCCCTCACGATGGGCATTTCCCCTAGGTTGAAAACTTCCTTTGTCTCAACTATTTGAGCGAGGTATTCTTATTCACAGGGAATAAACACCCACACTATTGAAGGATTTTCAAAATGAGATTCATGATATTATATGTATTTTTAGAGGAGCATGATATGGTTTGGAATATGAATATATATTTCATTTTCCTAATAGTTGATATGTGATCTATATAATGAGATCCAATCCATCCCTAGTATAGCATCGAATTCCACCAAGGGAAGTATTACATGATTTGATGGAAGAATATTCCCACATATTCCAATAAAAGAAGAGGCCAATACTTGGGTTTAAATGATTCCAACACTAAAAGTTTTTATTATTATCTCTACTTATTGGTTTTGGTGTTTCAGTTCAATAGTTCTATCAAACTTGCAAGATATAATGGAATGCTTAGAACCATAATAAAATAAGACTTTTTCTATTCTTGGGTAAATAGAAAGTGTACCTTGTATGAATTTATTCTATTAATCCACTTCCACATTAGTGATGGAATAATCCTTGACTTAATCCTTTGGATTTGGTGGCTACTGATTCTAATTAACCTTAAGACTTGAGCTTTAGTGAATTGTCTTGTATAAAGCCATTTCTCCCTATAGTATTAACATTGTACCATGGGTGGCGGTCTCCTTTCCTCCACTACTTTATCCTTCTTCCTCATTTATTTTCAACATTCATGAGCCTGGTGGACTTCTCACCCACACTTGAAGTATTCTCACGCCCGTTTCAGGCAGTTCCCATGATGCTTCTTCCCACATTTTTGACATGTGGGTTGTTGGGTTTTCTTTCCAACTTTCCCATTAGATCCTCCAGCTTGAAACTCCATCTTTTGAGTCTCATCACCACAGTAATGGGACCATTATTAAAACTCCATCTACAATCTAAGAGCATAATTAAAAACTTCTTCATAACTCCCAAATTCTCGAATTTCAAAAGACTTTCAAAGGTGCGGTTTTAAACCACTAAAGAATCTATCAATTCTTCTATCATTATTGATAACAAAACTCAAAGAGTGCCTTGAAAGACTTGTGAAATTTTCTTCATAGGTCATGATAGATACTCCTTCCTTTTGATTTAGTTCTATTAATTCTCTCTCCTTCATTTTTTGAAGATTCTGAGGGAAAAACTTATTAAGAAACATTATCTTAAATTCTTCTCACTCCATCTCTTCTATTTTTTCAGTCAGCTTGGTGTTCTTAATCAAAGCCCACCATTGATTAGAAACTTCATCTAAATAGTAAAAAGACAGATTCACCTTCTCCATATTATAATAGTGAGTCATAAAAAATATATTCTCCATTGAGTTGACCCACTCTTCCAAAATTAGTGGATCATAAGATCCACCAAACGTCGGGGGTCGTTGCTGCATAAAATACTCGATAACAAGTTGATCCCTCTTAGGTGAAGGAGGATGTTCTATATTATTCAGGTTATTTTTCATAACCTAAGGTAGTTGGGTAATAATCACCATGAAATTTGATCTCCACCTCCCAAATAATTGGGTATTTAGTTTGGGAAATTGTTGCATTGTACCTCACACAGGTTGTTGGGCTGATTTTTTCAGGTTCCCACCATTTTCTAAAATAGAAAAGGTTAGGACAAAACACAATTCAAAAATTCATGAATAAATAATTTATTCCTTTGTGAATTTAAGTCTAAAGTCATATCTCGTGGGATCCCTATGTTTATAATTTTCTAAAACAAAACTTCTTGGGTGAACACTTATACTTTGTCTCATAATAAGGGTTTTCACTAAGGTTCTCTAATCCTAATTCCCAAATTAACTAAACCGTCCTCTGATACCAACTATAGAGACCTTTCTTTTCTTACATATATTATTACATCATTTTAAATACAAATAACATAAACTCATTATACAACAAGGATCCAAAGGTTTAGTGTCTTGGAAAAATTAGGACCATACATACAATTTACAAAATAAAACATAAAAATTTATTTAATTACTTATTCTCTAGATTTATATTATACCTTGAATTATTCTTAGTATATGTAATCACATGAGGATATAAATCAAAAAGGGGCGAGATAAAATCTTAGTAAGAGGATAGATAAGAACATGAAACAATATAATATGGGGTGAGCATAATGATAATATAGACATTGGATCATAATCATGAGAGGAATCATTATGAAAAGGATTGAAATGTGGAAATGCATAAAAATGAAACATAATATCTTCGTGGTTGAATAAAACACATAGTTTTGAATAAATATATCATCATGTTCATTAATATTTCACTTTACTCATGATATACATCAAATTACCCAATGTATTAGAGCACTATATAATTCCAGGTACACCCGTCACATCATAACATTTATATTATCATGAATTACAAATATAAAATATATCAACCTTGATAATAAAATAACCCATGGAAAGTAATGAGTTTCATTTCAAAATATCACATTCATAAAATTCCGGTTCCCAAATGAAATCTGGAATAACTTACTTGAATCATCAAACTTTAGTGAACAAGAAACAATCTCGATAAGTAAAAGGTGTATTTTTTTGGAAAGAAGAGTTCTTCTGAAAAACATTCTGTTTGTCATAAATTCAAGTAGAAAATATATATATCACAGAAAAGGTAATATAATTATGAATAAATTATTTTTACGGAATATCCATACTGAAAATGGGGTGAAAGAGGGAAAACCCAAAGAAAGAGAGTTGGTTTCAAGAATTCCCCTTACTTTCAGTCCGAATGATTCCTTCAATTTAATATCCTATGTAATCACATTAGATTCATTAATTAAAAATTAAAATTAAATTTATACATGTATCATATTAATTATGATTTCATTAAGTTATTTTATGCGATTTTTAATGAGTTATAGATTTTAATTTCATCGTTTGGGAACACTCATTTTCTTGGTTTTCATGATGGTTCACTTTTATGGAAGTTCGTGTAAAATGAGGATAAATATACTGAATTTTTATTATATGTTATTAATGATATTATATAATTTTAAATTATCTTATAAATAGTTTGGTTATATGGTATGAGGATGACTCATTAGATAATGCTTAATGATGATGGCTTTAGGTTAATTTTGGCAGTTTTCGATCATGATGAACCCGTTTTGTTTTATCATTTAGTATAATGTATATATGTTAGTTACCAAATATAAATAGGGTTGTATAATAAAAAATAAAGTCCTTTTCAAACCATTTAATGGTTTTATTAACATCCTTTATTTATTTTAATAAAAATTAATATGCATCGCCCATAATGTCGGTAAATTGACACATCACGGGCGAAAATTTCATTTTTATAATACAAGAGTGAGAGAGTAGATTTTAATGAATAATATTCCTTTAACATTATATAATTACAGTATATCAAACATAGTAGAGTTATCATTCCATTTTGATGATGGGAGTTTAAGAGATAATAAGAAAAGAAATGAAATTGAAAGGAAATTAAAATCAAAAGAGAGAGGATTTACCTCTTGAATTTATCCACCTTCAGAACCACCTTAGGGAAAGGTTTTTGGTATTTTTATGAGACCAAGAGCTACTGGATGTGGTTTAGGAAGTAGGGAAGAGTATTTAGAATAATTTATTCAAGTATCAATGCTTTAGATGTGTAAGGAGAAGAATGGGAAAGGGGTGGTATTTATAGTAAAGGAGAGGGGTGTTTTCTCATTATTTAATTCATCATTTTATTATTTTTCTCAAGAAAAGAAATATAGTTGATTCATGAGTTAAAATATAGTAATTATATCATGTTATTTTGAACTAATTTTTATTATATCATACATGACTAAATGAATAGTGTATTGAACTTATAATGTATATTTTCCATAAATTACCGTGTTTTACTATTCACCAAACATTCAAGTATTTCAGAAAAATACCGAAAATTCACCCTAACAATTTTAAAAAATGTAAAATTAAAAAATGAACTATATTTTATGAAAATAAATGTCTAGATATGAGAAATTTAATTTTTAATTAAAATCATAATTTACTTGAAAGATAGATTTTAAAATTTTAACTGGTTTTATAACACTTTGTAAAATTAACTAAGGTCTAATAAAATTATTTTATAACCATAATACATCAAAACACTAATTTATGAATACATTTTATGAAAATAAATTTTCTTTTAAATTATTAAATTAGTCATAAAACTGTAATTAAATATGTATGACTTACAAAAATACCAACACTTAATTAATAATTTTTAAAATATTTATTTACTTATATTATGATATAATTATATCATATCATCACTTATAGGATGAATAAATTTTATTTATACTTTCATTTGTGTGGTTACTATTCAATTGGCTAATTTACTATTTATAAGGGTCAAATTACTATTCCAAAGGTCAAGTTATTATTTCATCGGAATATATTCCTTAACTTTTCAAAATTCCTTTTATTTGATTAATTCTCTATTCATAAAGTTTTTATTGTGTTCTTAATGTGATTTTATGTGATTATACTATATGAAATAATTATAAGACAGGAATTTCATTGATAAAACTTTAGGTCATTACAAAAAATGTGTTTATTTTATTCTGTAGAGGTGTGTCTCGACCAAGTAATCTATCCCCTCCATTTTTAATAGATTTTGGAGCCACATGAGGTAAAATTAACCTCCCAAGAGTGAATGATTTTGAGTATTCCTCTCCTCAATTATAAAAGTTCACTCACTAACCTCACTTATTTAAAACAGTCAATCCATTTAAACTAACCAAAACCTTCCAAAATCACTTCCCATCTTCCCTCCTATTATCCTAGTAGCCTTATTTTTGGCATAAATCCCCCATAGGAAGAATTGAGTGAAAAAAATATGAAGGATACTTGAATAAGAGGTAACCTTTATCAATGAAATTTTTTGTTTTATTTCTTAATCCACCCACTTTAATTATTATTATATCATGTTTATATAATAAAAAATAAAGTATCTTACATATACTTATATCTCTCTAAGTTAATATAATGGCCTACAACCATATCCACTTCCATCAAATGGGTTATGAAATCATCATTCATGTGTATGAAATACTACTGATTTGCATACCGATGTCGTTCATTTTTCCATTACCACCTCACATAGTTTATCTTAATTATAAATTTATCATTTATAAATGATATATATGATATTCATGATATTATTATGACTCTATAATTTTTATATCACACACACCAACATGCTTACCATTTTGTGGGAAAACGATAATGTCATTCGTGTGTACGAAGGACTACCACCTCACAAAGCAATGTAATTCATTCAAAATTTACATGGAAGTAATTAAGGATAGGTTTTATTAAAAATTTTGATATATATGAAAAAAATTATTCTGGAATGATAATGTATCACTTAATTTTTTTTCTTTTTATCCAACCAAAAAAATGCAAATAACCTTCATGCGTACGTACGACCTACAGTCTCCATGAATGGTGTATTTCATTTTTTTTCACTAAATTTATGGATTACAATAAATTAATATATAATAAATATATATAATTTTTATATAATTTTTATAATTATAAATTTTATTGAACCATGATCAAAGTAAGAGTATAAAAAAAGTCAATACATAAATGAAAAACAAAGCAGTTATTGCCCGAAACACAAATTTAATATGGAATTATTAATAAAAGGTAATGAAATGTCATTATAAAATCATATATGGTATGAAATATATTAATATTATTATATAATATATTTATAATAAACTTATATTTATTATAGAGGAGGTTTGAATTAGTTTTATGGAAGTCATGACTTACGGTAAGGGATTACCGTCTAACATTTTACTTCCATAAGACACATGTTATATTCACCACCAATTTATTTTATGTAGTGAATATAATTCCCATTAATTTATATTAAAATTATTCTCCTAAAAAATATTGGGGTTTATATATTCATTTTTGGGTCTATCTTTCAGGGGGTTTACATTTCAAAAGTTAACAAATCGGTAAGGAATTTTTGTCTCAATTTTCCTTCTTTGAGATGTACGTTATGTTATGAACCTAAATTATTTAAAAAGGTGTATGTAAAACCAGTTTTAATTTTAATATCCTTAACTTATTCATACTCATGTTTTTTTAAGTTTCATTTTATGTTATTCCTTTATGGGACTTATGATTTAATGTTACCAAAGTGGTAAAAAATTTATGTTACAATCTCCTCATTCATCAGGATTGCTTATGATTAAGTCACTAATGTTCAAATATAATGAAAAAACTATCAAACATTATAATTAATTTCATTATCATAGATTTATTTTCTAATAATACATGTTTTCACTTCATTTTATTCTATTTATGTACATATTAGTTTTAAAAAAAAAATTTATGAAAAAATTATTTTCAGTCGAAACCTCATTTTCTTTCAAAACCATATTTTCTAAAAATGTTTTCAATTTTCTTTAAAAGTGGTTTTCAAAGATGAAATGATATTTTCCTCAATATTTGTTTCAAATTATCTTTAAAATCTTATTTTATTATATTTTAATGTTACTTTCAAAGAAAAAGGATTTTTAAAATGTTTTATATTTTAAAAAGTTATTTTCAAAGAAAATTTATTTTCTTTAAGAAAACATGAAAGTGAGTTTTATTTAAAAATAATTCTATATATTAGATGAAATAATTTAATATATTTTATGATTTACTAGGGATATGAACCATGGATACCACTCTTATTCTTTCTATTAATGGTTTATGTTTATGATAAAAATATGTTTATGAAATATGTTTCTTTTCCACGGGTTATACCATGAAAGAACTCTTATAAAACCTGATTATTTTCATGGGTTATGCTATGTTGAATTGATGTTAGGATTATGAAACCTGTCACATTTACATAGTTTATAATGTGATAAAATTTTATTAAACTTTTTTTATTTCATGGGATTCGATATGATGAATGTTTTATGATCTTGTGGCACACATATGTATGATTTTAATAATGTGATGGTGGTTATGTTGTAACCAAGGATGGTGGTTATGTTATAATAAAGGATGGTGGTTACGTTATAACCAAAGCTAGGTGGGACCTATATCTCCCTCCAATTCATTAAGTAATAATTTATATCTCATGATATAGTTAGGGATATAATGGGAATTGAAATCGGTTAAGTAAGTCATTGATAGAATGAGAAGTGAACCTAGTTCAGTATGATAGGGATGGAATGGGAAGTGAACCTGATTCAGTAAGACATGGCTGGAATGGAACGTGAACCTAGTTCAGTAAGGTAGGGCTAGAATGGGGAGTGAACCTTGTTCCATAAGGGACTTTTTCTATTATGATGGTCTTGGGAGTGTACCTTGACTACTATGATGTTATGAATGAACCCAATTAAATGTTCACAATGTTATGTGTGAATCTGATTAAATATTCAAAATGTTATGAATGAGTTTGTCTTTTATGTCTATAATGTTATGTGTGTATTTGGTTGCGTGTCCATAATTTTATGTGAGGGCGTAATTTTATGTCCTTAACTTAATGAGTGAACCTATTTCTATTTATACATGTTCACAATGTTATAATCTGATGTGTATGCCAAAAATATTTGTTTTATTCCGATGTTATGCTCTCATGGATCATGTTTGATTCCCTAATGATTATTGTATTATAAATTTCCAGTATTTATGCCATGAATTATGTTTATGATCTATGAAAATTTAGGTATGAAATTATTATGTTTTTTTCATTATCACATACACTTATTATTATCTTATTCTTTCATATGATCATAGATTTATATCTCTTATGTTTACACTTACTGAGCATCCGATCTCACCCTTTTTATGTTTATTTTCTCTGTTTTATAAATAAAGGTTTTATATAGGGTACATCTATGAATAGTACTAAATGGGAAGATATTTGTGGGAAACATTGAAGATATTTCACTAGATTATAATATTGTGTTCCATGTTTCCAATGGCACTAAACTATTATAGTCCTCAAGCATGTGTTTGTGAAATGTAATGAATATTCATCTAAAAAGATATAATATACATGTATGATAATCCCGGGTCAATATATATGTCATGTAAGATGCCTCCCCAGTGAGTATAGACCCTACTTTCATTTGAGATTCACATTATGGCTTCTCAAACTAGTGAGTTCCATGTTAATTTCTTTAGGCTGTTTGAGGTCATGAAAGTTGGACCACTGCAGCTAATGTTTAAGGTTGATATATTTTACCAAAATTTGAGATGGTATATATAGTGAAAAGGGATAAGTAAAACATGATTTGAATAAAGAGCCTAATTTTATGAATATATAGAAGATTATAGAATATAACATGTCATTTAAGATCATAGTTCTTAGAAAATATATTACTTTGGTTTAGTGTCATATAACTATAACCAAAATGAATTAGTTCACATTGTGAAATGGGAAAGGAAAACCCCAATGTGAATGTAGAGCCCTCCTTCATATATGCAGAAAACCTTGGGGAATGTTTCATATAGTATAAGGTCATAGTTCATTTACCAAAGGCTTTGATAATTAAGGTCATGTATCTTTGACCATATATCACTACAATTAAGTATTTTTAGATTTTAAAAAATAAGAAGTAAAATCTATATAGAAAGGGATAAGAAAAAACCAACATGAATGAAGGGACCATTTCAATATAAAATGTCTCATGAATTTGGGAATTTAGTATATGTCCATGAAGCTCGGGCTATCTATTCATGTGTTTTAGAGTCACATTATGAGGTGAAATTAAAGATCCAAGGATGTGATGTTGTATCCCAACATTGAAGGTGATCATGATGCATAGATGCATCACATCGAGGATACAAAATCAACAAGAATGGTTGGATTATGTGTTTTATAAATCATGACTTAAGGGATTTGAATCAGAGATGAAGATATAGGATACATATTCTAGGGATAACCAATAACCATATTCAATTGATAGTTATACTATAATATAATTAGGTAATATGAAGATTATATGGTCATTTTATTAGGATGGAAGCATTCATCTAGTTATTAGGCCATATTGGGGACTCTTATATAGATATATATTGGGGAATGAATTTATAACCAAATAGATGTATCCAATGAATCCTAATCCCTTCATCATAAATATACATAAAAGGTTTGTGGGGATTCAAACATTTGGGAAATGAAGTTGGTTCATGGAAGATATGGTATTCAAAGAGGGTTTTAGTACCCTAAAATTTATTCCACCATGTATTGAATGAATTATTAGGGTGAAGATATATAACATGTTGTTACTCTAATTTTTATCTGAACTAGTGGGTTTAGTGAGAATGGATATGATTTTATTAGGGACATATGGTGGGTCCCATGATCTTTATGCATTTTTTATTTATGCACTAAGTTTTTCCCATGCCTTGAATGTTTAATGATTACAAAGTGGATAATCAAATATTTATTTGGCTGCCATTTATTAATTTGTACCTTATCAAGTTTTATGTCACTTTCAATAAGACATTAATGTCTTGTGATTTAGTGCATAAAGGGAAAGATTTTAAGGTTTTACAACTTTGACCAAGGTATACACAACTTACGGTCATGATGCTTGGACTAAAAAGGGAAGATATAATTTATCTAGAAAGAGAATAAAAAAACCTAATTTGAATGAAGATCCAAATTTTAATACATGTTATCTAATGGGTGAGTAAACATAGTTAATTTTCAAAGTTCTTGGACAATATACATGAAGGGTAAGTGTGAAACAACTACTCAATTAGGTTCCATAGACCAATAACACCAAATTACCTTTTGAATTGATAATGATGACATTGTAAATAATGAATCGATATTTTTGGATCATGAGTGATTAAATGGGAAAGGTAAGAATTGAATGATCACTAACAACATTTGAATTATGGGTTTTGATATGATGATATTATGGTATATGAGGACTAGATGACCCTATTCCTTAGGACAGAAACATGCCTCTAGTTGGGAGACCATATTGGGGGAATGTAAGCAGAGTTCTATTAGGGGAATTTATGTATAGCCAAAAAATTTATCCCTTGGAATCAAATAAACTCATTACCAATATCTTTAAATGGTTTGTGAAAATATGAAACTTGAGATATGAATTGTGACATATGGAAAAGGATATTCAGAAAAGGTGGAAGTGGAATTCTAGACTATAGAATAGCATGTGTGGATAGTTTATATCTTTTTGAAAGGTGTGAAAATGGATGATGGTAAATAGATGAGTGTGAAATATATGGTTTATAGATAACTATGTATCTTTAAATAACAAGAATAAATCCACACATACTTATTAATCTCTAAGAAGTTTATAGTTATATAGTATGAACCATATGTCATGAAGTTTAACAACATATGATAAGGACTTAAATTTCATGCTGTTTAATTTCATGCAATAAGGACTCAAATACCATGTAGTTTTAATCCATGTGATGAGGAACCACACCACACAATTTAACATCATGCGATAAAGATATATATATTAAGGACCATCACATATATCATAATCATACATAAAATAAGATAGTAACATCTCAATTGTGGGTCTACAGAGGCTTGGAAATAGGATAAAACATCTGAAGGTGGGGAATTTTTTCTCAGCATAGGTTTTTTGTAACAAACTATATGATTTAAGAATTTTATTTGGATGTCTTATTCAAAAAATGATAAAATTTTTCACAAATGCCAAATGAGGAGCAAAAACCTTAGGTCAAAGACTGGTACATACCAAGATTTTGTTGGAGCTTGTAGTTGTGACTAAGATAGAGGATCCAGAAATCACTATGTACCATATAAGAATATTAATCATGCAACACATTGTTAATATAAATCTTTTTCATATATATGGATTAGGAACAAAGGAGAAGTGTTGGGTGGTCTTGATCTACGCCTAATGATTATGAGACAACCGAAGGGAATGAGGACAAACCTGATCACCAAAAGAAATATTGATGGGACTTGTAGCTAGGAATAAGGTAATAGATCTAAGTGTTACTACATATATTATAGGAATAGTAATTAAGTCAAAAATATTTATTAAATGGGGGAACCTTTAGCATACACTAGTGCAAAAAATATTTTTCACGTCAATTTTTCTTCTTCTTAACATCGGTTAGTACATGATATTATTTCATAATATGTTTTAAATATGTTTTTGATGCCATTTAATAAGAACCGATGTGAAAAAACCATCAATATTTTTGTTCATGCCGGTTATCACATAACCGATGTGAAAACCCATTAAAAGTGGGATTTTTCAAATCAGTTATCAAATAACTGACGTGAAAAACCATTTTTTTAAATAATTTTCTTTTTATTCCTCCTATAAACAACATTAATGAATAGAAAAAAAGTATAAAAACCAGTAGGAAACAAGCATAAAAAACAAAAAAACAACCAAAGAAAAAATACACATACAATTATAACTTTCAAGTTTAAAATATATACACAAATAAATTAAAATCCAATCAAACCTGTGAAATGAATCACCCATTAAATTTGTATTTGTGTCATCTCTTTTACACTATATGATTGAGAATCATAAAAAAAATATTAAAAATTAAAATTAAATCATTTAACATGTATTCTGAATAAAAAAAAGGAATAATAAGGAAAATATTATAATGAAATCCAACATTTTGGAACTTTGTAACTCTCCCAGTTGAAAATATTTCATACATAAACATTAAAACATAGTATCCACATTCTTTTATGACATATTGTTTATGAAAAATCTTCTTAAAATATTTTTTTCAATTGAAAAAAACATTTTTAAGTAATATATCCACGATTTAGTAATTGTGAATAAAAATCCACCTTTGATTTTACGTATCTGATATTAGAACTCTTGTTTCTTATGGTATCTATAAAGAAATGAAATCACTTGTTTGAAAATAACACGAATAAAATAAATTTAAAATTCATTATAATATGAAAATTATTAAAAAATTCAAAATTATGTGTCCAATACATTCATAAAACTTTCTCACACTTCACCATGGATAGAGAATTTCCAGTAATGTTCTTTATCTCTTAGACAATAAACACCCAAAATCCAATTTCCACTAATATAAAAGAAAATTTAATATTATTGGTTATCATTTTAAGAGTTACATAACACGTTTTGAGATATATCTTTCAATCTATTGAAGATAAGAAATATCCAGCACTGAATAATTTCATTCTTTTGAAATATTTCATCAATGTAAACTATTCTATCTAAATTAGTCATTATACACACTATATATGAAATAAACTTTGAGTCCATATATTCATATACTTATATATTTTCATGATCCTTAATATTTTTATAAATATACCAAATTCAAAATAAAGATAATAATATACTTTCAATAAATTAAACATATGAAAATATTTATGTTAAGAGTCACATAGAAAACAATTGCATCATGGTGATCCCCAACTGATCTATAGTTATAACCTCTATGATATATTTTTTTAAAAGTGACCTAGTCAATGCTTGTCCACAAATTCTAGCTTCAATTGGAATCTCATAAACATCCAACAAAATATTTTAATATGTGGACAATCTATCAGGATTAGGAGAATTTATATATGAAGTCATAAATTTTTTATTATCTATTGAATATTTATCTAAATTTAATGTATTAATGTAAAAAATAGTTAAATAGATAAATATTAAAATACTAAAACAAATTTAATATTAAAATGGAATAAAATATAAAATATACACATAAATATTTGATAATATGCCAAACATGTAATATCATGCACCCCGTGAAGGTATGTTGTCATGACCCTCCTTCCCCAAGATGAGGGAAGGGATAATAAGGTTCCTAGACCTTCCTTCTTCAAGATAAATGAGAGATAATGATCCCCAAGTCCCACCATTAATAGGCTACAGAATGGAGACTAGCACCAAGGGTATAGTATCACACAAAAAATGGAAGGCATTACCCTTTTTAATGAAAATAGGATTATGAGATAAGATGGTAAACACCCCAATACAACACTAAACACTTATATAAAGGAAAAAAAATCAAACCCATGTATGATTTAAATGTAAAGTTTGAAAAAAGTATAACCAAAGTACTAAAAAAAGTACAAAATAAAGAGACTAAGCAATAACATAACAACTATCCCAACACTCTAGCTAGTAAAGTCCAGCATGGTCCCCAAAGTCTTCCTGAAAACCTCAAAAATAGTTTTACAAATGTAGGGTGAGTGTATAAGTATACCCAGTAGGAAAACTAAAGATACCCATGTACAAGTGGGGGAACATACTAATTCCACTATTTGAGAAAAGTAGAACCTCAAATCACCTACCAGAGAATAATAACCAGCCCAGCCTCACCAAGTCACACTCACCAAATAACACAAGTCAAGTAAAGTAGTAGTATAAACACATCTACATATGGGTAACCCGCACCACTTCCCCACTGGTTAACTGCTCATTCTTAATAGCTAATGTATTGATGATACCACTCTTTCAAAATGCAGTCCCACTGCGATAACCTACCCACACACACAGGGTCCTCAAAGCACACACAAATCTCACTCACAGACACTAGGGACATAACCACACTGCACATATCAACCACATACACCCGGGCCACACTAACCATGCCTCTCTCCCAGAGACACCTGGGCCTCATCCCTAAGACACTTGGGAAAAAAACATGGACTATAAACAGTTGATCCCCTCATTGATAAAAAACCTGCCCGAAGAATCTACGACTATGGTAAGCCATAATCCATTACAGCCTGTGCAGATATGTTCGAGTGGTAAGAACTAGAAGAGGGTGTGAGGAAGAAAGTTAGTAACTAGCCATCCATCATCCCACCGGGATATTGGGAAAGACACTCTCACCCATGAATAGGGGTGTTTGATACATGGTTCTCAATAAGGGTGGGGTGCATATCTAAATCACAATGAACTAAAATTTATACATATAAGTAAGAAAACACTTAGCCCAACCTTTGGGTCCCCAAAACAAACAACCAGAACACCAAACCCACTTTTACTACTACCCCAATATGCACAACTACACAAACAACCACTTCCAAAACATATCCCAAACACTTTTTCATTTAACAACTTTACATTTATTAATTAAGGGGTCCACTTTAGTTTTTTCCAACACTACCTAGGTCAACTACCGAGCACAACATCTGGAACTATCTCAGAAGGTGAAGATCCTGATTAACTAAACTCATAGCAGCTAACTCGCTTCACTCTTAGGTGCTGCCAACACTGAAAAATGAAAGAGGGAATGAGGTAAACCAATTCCATTTTTACACCCATTCATAAAAATAATAGAGAACAACCAACCCGCAATCCTACTGCACACCCCCATTCTTACTAGACACCTGTTCAATAATTTCCAACTATAATTATTCAAAGTTACAACACACAATTAACCTCTTATAACCAGGACCGATAGCCCCACTTCCCAACAACACCACACCCAAAATAACTATAAACATGAAGTCACGACACAACCAAGTCTTGTAGACCCACTTCCCAAACATTTCCCAGATGCAGTCCCACTACATAACAAGTTCATAACCACACCAAAATCCCACTTCCAAAAGTTTCTACATAGAAAAAACACAAAAAAAGGCAGTCCCACTTCATACAAGTCCATCCATCCCACAATCAACCATTCTCTCAAACTAAGATACCAACATGCCCCCTGTACCACCCCATACACAAAGCCCACAACAACCACCACTAAAACCATAGACTCATCACACAAACATAATAAACCAACTCATTGAACCAACTAAACACGGCATGATAACACACTATTAAGCTAATAATATTCAGGTTCAGTAAGAGGGGGTCTTTAATTACACTTTAAAATAACTAGGGTGATCACACAACATGATTGATCCTGGGGCGTCCATTTAAATTAGAAAATTATATGCAATTAAGAAGAATTAATGTTAGATACATTTATCAAGCAGCACAAAATATTGGACATCAACGATGTACAAGTAAAGACCACCAACAACCATGATTTTTAGAAGGCATAAAGTCACAAAATAATAATAAAAGAATTAAATAAAATATACGATCAGCATCAAACCACTCCCATCACATTATTTTATTGACCCATATTATCTTTTTATCATATTCCCTTCTTATTTATTTCAAGTTTTAAGAAAGGTATTCACCTGTTATTCACAAGGAATCACTAGTAAACCTGCCCAGCATGATGCACAATTAAGAGAGGCATAAGAAATCCCTACTTGAAACAATAGGTGACCGAAACTCCTATTTATGAAAAAAATATGGGATCGTGTGAGGAGAAGGAAAGAACTCCAAGAAAATCCAAAGAAGGATTCCGCAAATATGAACAACTCTGAGGAGGGGAAAAACTCTGGGCACACCAAGGAAAAATTTAAAGTTTCTAAGGAAGAGAGGATCTCATCTTAATAAAGGGTTAGATCCTAAAATTAGGGACACAATTTCAAAATACTTAAATTTATTATCATGGTTTGACCACACGTCTTGGAAGTTTCAAAGTTTGGGGTGTGTTAGGATATCATAGATATAATTAATATAATTTTAAATGCCTTTAAAAACACTCAAACATGCCTTTAAAATCAATTTACATAAAATAAAACGTAAGAAGAGCGACACTGGAATACTTGGAAAAACAAGAAAAAACCGAAAACAAGTCACCGATGGGTGAGTCACAAATGTTGAGCCACCGACTGGTGAGATACCGAAATGAACTATCAATACAGAGCCACCGAAGATGAGCTAACGACACAATGACTCACCGATTCCATGACTCACCGACACCTTGACTCACCGACGCCTTGAATCACTGACACTGACGCCCTCGACTCACTGATGCCAAAACCCCATGAATCATTGATGCTGACGCCCCTGACTCACCAATTCTGAAACCCGTGAATCACTGATTCCTAAGACCCAAATTACCGATGCGGATACCCCTGAATCACTGATGTCGATGCCCCTGGCTCACCGATGCCAACACCCTAGACTCACTAATACAAACAATTCAAACTAGATTTTTAGATATCTCTCAAAAAGAGTCACCAAAAACCCCTAGAACACCCCAAAACACTGTTTTTTTCAAAAAATAATGGCATGGAGAGGTCTGGGTCATTACATATGATAACTCTCAAAATATTATTGTCCCTAAGAATTCAAAACAAACCTAGGAGAAGGAGGGGTCCAAACAACCACCCCGTAAGATACCTCTCAAGGATGAACAACCTTGTGTTGTTTGAAAACTAGGGTGAAAACCCTAACATACAAGAACAAATCCTTGAAATCTATCTCCTGAAAAACTATACAGACACTAGGGGCCCACTTTCCCATAAAACCACCATGCAAACAACAATGTTCACACTATCCAGGCACATGGATTAGGGAGCTCCTTCCTCCATGTCAAGATAATATCCTCTTTGGGTGACACTGACTCATCCGCACAGGTTTAACCGCATCCAAATTTATGCGTCTCAATTAGGGATAAAGTCATCCCCTCTCCACAATCATTAATTTTCACACACATTCGGAGAACATTGGAACAAATCATATAATAACGAACAAGGTAAAGAATTAAATCATAAAATGAATCACAAAATTAAAACACATACACAAAACTTAGAATAGCTCTAGGTACTAGGCACACATATATGCCTACCTCTCCAAAGTACTCTCCTTGAGTCCAGAATAGATCCACAACACATGGAAAAAGGAACAATCCATCCACAAAGTACCTTCTCTTCATGATCCTTGATTCTTACCGGTCGCTCTACAAACGTTGTGTCATCCTCAATATCCAACTCTCCCCAGTCAATGATGTGGAAGTCATTGTGTAGATAACAACAGAAATAAGAGAAATGGAAGATGGCGTGGATCCTTTCCAACCATGGTGGAAATTCCAGCTAATATGCCACCTCACCAACTCGTCCTAATAGTTCGAAGGGCCTGATAAACCTAGGAGAAAGCTTTCTCCCTTTTCCAAACCTCCACTGCCCACATTGAGCAGAAACCTTCAAGAAAAAATGGTCCCCAACCTCAAACTACAAAGGCCTCCTCCAATGATCGACATATGACATCTACTTTTCCTAAGCCACCTTCATCCTCTCATGTACAAGCTAAACCTTATCCATCGTTCTCTACACTACATCTGGTCCAAGAAGGGTTGCTTCCCCAACCTATGTCCATCACAAGGGTGAATGACATGACCTCCTGTAAAGAGCTTAGAATGGAGCCATACCGATGGAAGATTGATATATATTATTGTATGAAAACTATAACAGAGGAAAATTTCATACCCAAGACCCACCAATGCTCAGAACACATGCCCACAACATGTACTCTAACATATGGATGGTCCTCTTTATCTGTCCATCCGTATGAGGGTGGAAAATAGTACTAAGGCGTAACTAAGTTCCAAAGGCATACTGAGATTCCCTCCAGAATTGTGATGTAAATCATGTATCCTTATTAGAGATGATAGATCTTGGAACTCCATACAGCCACACCACCTCATCCACATACCTCTATGCTAAGGCATCCACTGTGCTCAAATCCTTGATCACTAAGAAGTGAGCCGACTTCGTCAACCAGTCCACTACTACCCAAAGAGATACATATATTTCTTGAGTCCTAGGTAATCTTATGACAAAATACATCGAGATTTCATCTCACTTCCATTTGGGATATCTAAGGGCTGCAATAGACTGCTGGGAACATGGTGCTCAACCTTCACCTACCGAAACACTATGTAACTTGCCACAAGTTCTATCACTACCCACTTCACCTAGGTCCACCAAAACTATTCCCTCAAGCCTCAATACATATTATAGACTCATATATGTAACTCTAGGGGTGAGATATAGAATTCATGTAGAACTCTCTCATGAATTGCCACTGAGAAAAACAACTTCCCCGGGAAGAACATTCGATTTCGACTATCCTCCAACCATCCCTCTAGAGCATCACCTTGGATAGCGTGATCACGCATCACTTCGGTCTCGGAGTCTCCCCACTGAGACTCCTCCACCTGCCGCATTAAAGAATACTTCACTTTAATCTGAAACAAACATCCTCTGCCACCATCCACTCTCATATCCAGGCGCAAAGTGGACAACTTTTTCATTGCCTTTCAAGAATCCATGGATTTCCAAACTACCTCTTTCCGAGACTTACTACTTAAGGCATCGGTAACCACGTTACCTTTTTCTGAGGTGTAAAAGATCTCAAAGTAGTAGTCCTAGATAAACTCTATACTCCTTCACTACTGAAATTTTAGGTCTCACTGGGAGAAGATATACCTCAATATATTGTGGTCTGTGAATACTACAAAGTCCTACCTGATAAAGTAATGTCTCCAAAACTTCAGTGTAAATATGACTGCTGCAGGCTCCAGATCATGGGTGGAAAAGTTATGTTCAAGGGTACATAACTACCTAGACCCATAATAGATCACAACCTACTAATAAATTAGCACACATCCCAAAACTAGACCAAAATCATCGAAAATCACCTCAAATATCACCCCTTCCACTAGTAACCTGAGCACTGGAGCACTGACCAGCTTTCCCTTTAGGGAGAAGAAAGCTGCCTGACACTGCTCACTCCACATGATGGCCTGTTCTTTTCTGGTCAAAGCCATAAATGGATCTAAAACCCTAGAGAAGTTGAATACAAACCTTCGGTAATATCATGCTATACCCATGAATCTATGAACCTCTACCACATTCTTGGGTGCTTCTCAAGAAACAACTACCTCAACCTTTGACGGGTCCACTACTATCCTCTAATGAGACACCACATGTATAAGAAAGTGAACCTATCACATCCATAACATGAACTTGGAAAACTTACCATAGAGATGGTGGTGTTATAGGACCTCCAAGACAGTCCTTAGATGCTCAACGTGCTCCTCCTCTGACCTTGAGTAGGTCAGGATGTCTTCGATGAACATGATGATGAACTGATCTAGGAACTTGCAAAAGAAGAAGTTCATGAGTCCCATGGACACAGATAGTTCATTCTTAACAATGAAGGGAATGACCACAAACTTGAAGTGCCCATACCTACACCTGAAAGAAGTCTTCAGGATGTCATCCTTCTTCACCCTCAACTGGTGATATCCAAATAGAAAATCAATCTTAGAGAACCAATCAACTCCCTTTAACTGGTCGAAAAGATCATCGATACTTGATAGGGGGTAATGGTTCTTGACCATCACCTGATTTAGTCCTTAGTAGTCTATAAAATGTCTTAGAACACCATATACCTTCTTCGTGAATAATATTGGAGCACCACATGATGACACACTTGGACGGATAAATCCTTTCTTCATCTTGTTGTCAACCTGAATCTGAAACTCCCACAACTCAGCAGGTGCCATCCGATAGGGATCCATCGAAATCGAACAGGAACTGGGATGAAAGTCTATTATGAACTCAACGTCATGTAGAGGGGGTAGATTCACAACCTCCTCTAGGAATACATCCAAGAACTCTCTGAAAACCCCCAGAACCTACACTATCTCTACATATACTAATCCCACTGACAGCTCGACCGACAAGGAGAGAAGAGGCTCCACACACCAACTACCCACCTGACAGACCTTCTCACCAACGAAAAATACACGTTAGTCATCCATACCTGAAAACCCAACTGTTCTTCAGAAGCAGTCGATAATGGAGAGAATAAAAAACAACCAGTTGATGTCCAAGATGACATTATATGGCTTCATCTGTAGCAGAAGAATATCCCCACTAAATTAGTGCGGCCCTAACATTAGTCTACATCCCAAGAAAATATCAAACAGACTAGTCTGACCACCAAATAGTGTGCTCAACACCAGGGGAATGAAAATTCTATTTATGTCTAGTCCAAAAGGCATGGGATATATTGGGTGCAACAAAGGAGTTTGAATCTTTTGAATCAAACAAATCACACACAAGAGTACTAAACATACTAATCGTACCTTGAAAAACCTTCATCCCTGCTAGAACTACTGCTTCAGTGGTACGAAAATACCCATGCCTAGCTCCTCTACCCCTCTGATGTTGACCACATCCTCGACCATGCCTTGGTTGAGGTACCTGAGGAGCACCCTAAGGTCAGCCTCCCCCATCACCGTGTACCCTTGGTGGAGTGGGATCCCAATACCCCTACTACTAGAAAGGCTTGACTGAAAACTATTTGCTGATGGGGTGGGTGCTGGACCTTCCCTCCCCCACCATAATATTATCTAATTGGGCACTAGTTCCAAATATGTCCACAACCTCAACAGAAAAAGTACCTCGGTCCTGGGCCCATGGTGAAAGGGAAAGGACCAAGAGACCAGAACATGAACTACTGAGGCCTACTTCCCATTTGCCGAAACCTGGAAGTCCCTGACGTTAGAGACCTACTACTGACTGATTTCTCCTTCGATAAACTTGGATGGATCCCCTCTCACAACACACCTACCTGTGAGTTCATCCTCTACACTACTTAGAACATCTTCTGAACTTCTAATTATGTTAGTAGGGTAAAGGAACTGATGACATACTAAATATAAGTCTAAGTGATTCCTCTAAGGATCTCACCCACAACTCATCATCCGGAAATAGATCCAGTGCAAAGTGTAGGAGATCCTTGAACTTGATCCCCAGTTCCCTCATCGACATACTACCTTTCTAAAGGGAGATAAGATCCTACCTCTTCTCGACCTTCATCATCGAGGAAAGAAAATATTCCTGAAACACCTTCTCAAAGCCATCCCATGAGACATAGCCCTCCTTCCTATCGCTGAGGTAAAGCCTCCACCACTGATGCACTGCTCCTCACATCTGGCTCACTGATAGAGGATCCCAATACTCCCTCAGACCATAGATCAAGGTAAAGGTGATTGTCAGCTCCTCATGCTATCCCTCCATCTCTGAGTCTGAAACACTTCCTTCTTACTTTTCCAGGGTTTTCCACTAGAAAGAACGAAGGGTATTTTTACACAAGTCATCTTCCTCCTCTCGATTGGCCCTTCGCTGATCAACCAGGTTAGCCTACTAGGACTCAACTTCTCGTACCACATGTGGGATACATTTGGGTTCCATAGCTAAAAAGGGTAAACAAGGAACTCTTAAGCCCTATAAGTATAGAAATTTCCATTTAATATTTATTTTAACTCTTTATTTAAATTAAAACCCCAAACACCCAAGAACCACACGAACACAAGTCATCATGATTCATGTTCCTTTAATAAGGTATGTACCCTGCATTCAGTGATGCCTCACTTGGTCATTCGGTAGGCTATGAGTCCTTGCATCGGATCATGGGGGGCCATAAAATCCCTTGTCCTAGCTAGTCTTCCCCATCCTGCATCATGCACCAGGATCACCTAACACCGTTTCCCTACCATCCCAAGAAATATTCACTTTACCTAAATATGAAGCCCATCATATCTCCTAAACCTCCTTTGATACCATTCCGTCATGAACAACCTTCCTCAAGATGAGGGAAAGGACAAAAAAGTTCCAAGCCCTTCATTCTTCAAGATAAAGTAGAGATAATGACCCCCCTGAGTCCCACCTTCAATAGTCCATGAAGTGGTGACTAACACCAAGGGTATAGAATCACACACAAACTGAAAGGAATTAACCTTTTTAATAAAAATAGGATCGAGATATAAGATGGTAAAAACCCAAAAACAACACAAAACACTTATATAAAGGGGGAAAAAATCCAACCTATGAATGGTTTAAATATAAATTGTGAAATAAGTACAACCAGAGTACTAAAACATGTACCGAAGAAAGATACTAAGCAGGGACACAACAACATTCCCAACGCCCGATCTAGTAAATTCTATCACGGTCCTCAAAGTCCTCCTAGAAACCTAAAAATAGTTTTACAAAATTAGGGTGAGTATACAGGTATATTCAGTAGGAAAACTAAAGATACACGTGAACAAGTGGGGGAACATACTAATTCCCCTATGAGAGAATAATAGAACCTCAAAGCACCTACCAGAGAGTACTAACGATCCCGGCCTCACCAAGGCACACTCACTAAATAATGAAAGTCAAGTAAAGTAGTAGTATAAGAACATTGGAATTTGGGTACCCTACACAACTTTCCCAATGGTTAAATGCTCATTACTAACAACAAATATCTTGACGCTACCACTTTTCAAAAATGCAGTCCCACTACCACAACACACACACACACACACAACTGGGCCTCAAAACACACACAAATCCCTCCCATAGACACCTGGGCTAAAACCACACCACACATCTCTCCTGTAGACACCTGGTCAACAAAAACCATGCCTCTCCCCCAAAGACACATGGGCCTCATCGAGAAGACAGTTGGGAAAACAAACCTGGCCTGCAAACACCTGATCCTCTCATTCACAACAAACCTGCCTGAAGGATCTAGGACTATGGTTAGCCTTAATCCATATAACCTTCCATGATATGCTTGAGTGGTAAGAACTGGAAGAGGGTGTGAGAAAGAAAGTCAGTAACCAACCATCCATCCTTCCACCGAGATGATAGGAAATACATCCTCCCCCATGAATGGGGGTGTTTGTCACATGGTTATCAACAATGATGGGGTGCGTATAGAAATAAAAAAGAACTAAAATTTATACATATAAGTAAGAAAACACTCATCCCAACCTACGGGTCCCCAAAACAAACAACCAGACCACCAGATCAACTTTTGCTGCTACCCCTATATGCACAACCACACAAATAGCCACTACCAAAGCATAATCCAACCCCTTTTTCATTGAACCACTTTACATTTATTAATTAAGGGGTTCACTTTAGTTTTTCCAAAGGAAAATACTGAGCACGACATCTACAATCATCTCAGAAGGTGAAGATCATGATTAACTAAACACACAACAGCCAACTTAATACACTCTTCGGTACTGCCAATATTGAACAAGAAAAGAGGGACTGAGGAAAATCATTTCCATTTTAACAATCATTCATAAAGAAAAAAGAGAACAACCAACCCTAAGTCCTAATGGACACCCCCTTTCTTCCTAGACACCTGTTCAACCATTTCTAACTATCAGTATTCAACGTTACACCATACAATCATCCTCTCACAACCAGGATCGGTAGCCCCGATACCCAACAAACCCACACTCAGAATACATATAAACATGAATTCACAACACAACCCGATCCTATATCCTTACAACCCAATCATTTCCCAAATGCAGTCCCAATGCATAACAAGTTCATAACCACACCACAGTCACACTTTCCAATATTGATCCATGGACATAACACAAACAAGGGAAATCCCAGTGCATACAAGTCTATCCATTCCACAATCTATCAGTCTCTAAAATTGGGATACCAAAATTCCCCCTGTACCACCCCATACACAAATCCCACAACAACCACCACTAAAACCACATCCTCATCGCACAAACATAACAAACCAACTCACAAAACAAACTAAACACAACATGGATGCACACCATTAATCCAATCATATTTAGGTTTAGAAAGAGGGGTTATTTAACCACACTTTAAAATAATCGAATGATCACATGACAAGTTTGATCCTGTGGAATCAATTTCAATTATCCAATTATACGTGATTAAGAAGATTTCATGTTACAACCATTTATCAAGCATCATGAAAAAATAAAACATCACCAGTGCATAAGAAAATACCACAAATGAACATTATTTTTTGGAGGTATACAGTCACAAAAAACCATAAAATAATTAAATAAAACAGATGACCAATATAAAACCAATCTCAGACCATTATTTTATTAAACCCTGTTATATTTTGATCATATTCCATTCTTATTTATTTTTCTTTTTAAGAAAGGTATTCACCTTTTCTTCACATGGAGTCATTAGTACACCCACCCTATATTATTCAAAATTAAATATAGGTAGAAGAAACCCCTATTTAAAACAACAGGTGACCAAAACTCATCCTTACGCCAAAAATAAAGGATCATGCGAGTTGCTGGAAAGAACTCCAAGAAAACCCAGCGACGGCTTCCACACAGATGTATGATTCTAGGAAGGGAAAAAGCTTTGGATGCACCAAGGTAAAACTGAAAGGTTCTAAGGAATAGAGGATATCATCTTAAGAAAAGTCCCGATCCTAAAATTAGGGAGACAATTTCACAATACTTAGATTTAGGATCATGGTTTGACCACATGGCTTGGAAGTTTCAAAGTCTAGGGAGTGTTAGGATATTAGAGATATAATTAATATACTTTGAAATTACTTTAAAAATTCTCAAAAATGAATTTAAACTTGATTTACATCAAATAAAATGTAGTAGGGGGGAAATTGGAAAACTAGGAAAAAATTGAAAAAACTATAAATGAGTATTCAATGGGTAAGTCACTGATGCTGAGCCACCAACATGTGAGATACTGATGCAACCTATCGATGCTGATCCAATAATGCTAAGCTACCAATATAATTAATCACTAATTCCATGACTCACTAATGCCCCAAATAACCAAATCTCTAACTCGCTGACAGCGACACCCTCGACTCACCGATGACGACGCCCCTAACTCACTAATACCAAGGCCCCTGACTCACTGATATCGACGCCCCTGACTCATTGATGCCAATTCCCTTGACTCACTGATGCTGATTACCCTAACTCACCGATGCCAATTCCCCAAAGTCTCTAATGCCGATGGTTCAAACTTGATTTTTGGATAACTCTTGGAATGAGTCACCAACATCCCCCAAAACACCCCAAACACTAGTTTTTCACAAAGGAATGGCTCAGAGGGGTCCGGGTCCCTACTTATGTCCTTGTTTAATTTTTTGTTTAAATATACATTTTTGGTTAATTTAATGATTTATGGGAGCATGAGGGGTCTCAGAGGTGTTCTAGGAGTTTAGGACATGGAAGGAAAGAAAACTAGGCCAAACTGTGCAAAATGTATGGTTGGAATACAGTTATGAAAACTATGTAGCCTTCCCAAGAAAACCATATATCCTTGGATAGTGGTATATTTCATAGTTTTTAAACCATACAGATATCCCTAGGTAGCTTTATGTCCCAAAATCCCTTGGACAATGGCCTACACATAGTTTGTGTACGGCTTGGAAAACCTTGCAGGTAAACCATGTGCCCCTTTAAAAGTTGTAAAATTTACGATTTTTCCATTAAATTATTTTAAGTATCCACTAAATTTTCTACCATAATTTACTCCTTTGAACCCTAGTGATGAAAAAGAACCCTCAAGATCTCCCAAGGATTTATCTCCCTCGTGTCTAGACTATTTGGAGTGTCGTTGGTTGTGAATCGATGATCCAGATGAGTCTAATCCTCTCCTTTATTCTCTTTTCCAAATTAGGGTTTTTATTTTGGGAGATCTTATTTCGAAGATATAAAAGCGTATTTTTCTAGTGGAATATAGGTTGGGTCATTGAATAATTTTTGGATCGGGACCTAAGGCTACAATTAAGAGTGCGTTCATCAATGGATTTGAGGTAGGTGGTCTATAAAATATATCACATAGTTCATAGTGTATTTGTGCAAATGAGTATGTGTTCTTTCCTCCCACTTATTGTGATTTGAATTAATTTGGTTGGAATTTGTAGAATGAGTATCTATATAATGATTTGTAACCCTCATAATCCCCATGGGATGCACCAAGGATGATTTGACCAATTTGGGGCCACCCATGGGGTGCGTCGACATTCCTGAACCAAGTAATTGATAGTGTTAAGTGTGGGGTTGAATCGTGATAATATAGAGACCTTTTGAGCATGAAAATATGTTTGGTTGAGTTGGGAATGGAATATTGATATTGTACCTAGATTTGATAATACATTAATGGGTTATTTGGTATGGAAAATTAATGGGTCAATTGAGTTAACTAAAATTGTGTCAAATGGCATATGAATTATGTTGAAATCCCTAAGCGGGTTAATGTATATGGATTAATGACCATATTTAATTGGTAATATCTTATGAATTTTTTTAAAAAGGGATGAATGTGAATATTCCAATTGGATTGGGATTTTCAATTAAAATTAATAAGGGAGTTAATACATGGTAGGTGATTGAATATGTTAAATGGGTTAATGTATGGGAATTGATGAAATTTATTAAGGAGATTATGCATAAGAAATGAGAAGTGGGTTACATGTAAATATAATGTAAATAGAAAAGTGTTAATGCGTTATGAAATAATTTTTTTTCTATATTGAGGATTATGATTATTATTTGTATTGGTTGAGTTTGGTTGTGGTATGGTATGTATGGTGAGTGGATATATATACAAGAATGTGCACATGGCTTGGTGGTGGGATAAAAAAATGAGGCTCCTCCAATAGGTTGGGTTGGACTGATTCTCTAAACCCACTTAGGGATGCATGGGTTGGGGAGTTGGACTAATGCTCTATGCCCCAATAGTTGCATTCGTTGAAATATTCTATATTGATGATCTAAGGTAAGTGAGATTTATTGAATAATAAATGTTTATCCCTAGTGAGATAGAGACATGAACAATACCTTATGAATAGTGATGCAAATTTTTAACCCATGGAAAACCTGTTGATAATGATTTAAGTAATGAAGAAGATGAAAATGATGGAAATTAGTGATAATATTAGAAATGGTTAAAGTAAATATCCTTAAATAATGGTACCATAACTATTATTTATTTATTTTTCATTTATTTCATACTTTCACACACTACCTATTTATACTGGATATTCTATAGACACCATTGGTAGTGGCCTATTGATTTGTACTCACACCCTACTCAGGATTCCGTTGAGTACCTGAGAAGATTTCATGCTTGCTTGTTAAAATAAGGGATAAATCCCCATTCTTGGGAGTTGAATTGAGCTTGGGATGTACATAATGAGGTTCCGGTCTCGGAGTCTGAACCATTTTGGGGATTCCTCTATTTTTATTTTTTTAGGTTTTGTTAATTTTGTAACTATATAACACGAAATAGCATATTTATGGTTGGTTTTGGTTTATGCCCAATTTCAAGATATTTATTATGCTAGTTCCATGGGTATTACATATTATTTCCACTATTTCTTTAATTGTATGCTATGTATTACTCTTGTAAAGGGGTTATAGTCTCCCCACATGACTTATTTAGACCTTCATTGCTAGTCAAAAACTTATGGTGTATGGTAATGTATGCTTGTGGTCATGTAAAGACTTGGCTCGATGCATTGGTTTAGTGGATCCCAAGATGGGGATGTTACAAAGTGGTATTAGAGCAGGTCTTTTCTATGACTAACTATTTGGGAATGATAGAGAGGTGGTTAATAATATATCAGGTCATGGTAATGAGCTGATTCTTGGGAGTAGCTAACTTAAATATGAGGTAAAACCTAATTCACCCAATATGGGATTGTTGTTCTTGTTGTTCATTGTTCCATTTGATGATATTTCACCATTGGGTGATTCACTTGTTGTGTGATGTGACAGTTTTATTATATTTAGCTCATCGATGTAATGGTATGAGGTTGTGCATTCATTCATTATTGTAGGCACCTAAGTATATAAGTGGAATGCATCATGGTAGGAACACAGACAAGATGGGTGTGTGGTACATAAAGGGTATAATTCATTCACTTTCTTGAAATTGAAGAAAATGGTGTCTAATTAATGATGGAAATGGGAAAAAAGGGGAAATAAAAATTTTAAGAACGGAGAATGAATTATGTTTAATGAAGGTTGTAAATGGATAAAAAATGATAGCTATATAAATTTGTTAAATGATAAGTGTTCTTAGTAGGAAGGATTTGTGTTGTTAGTATGAAAATATTTTTGAAATGGATTCCAGTGTAAAAAATTGTAACTATTTAAGTTGGTTTACCCAATATTAGTCTTGAAAATTAGTTGGAATAGTCAAGGTAAGCGTTTGATATGTGATGAGGACATTTGGGATAATGTATGAGAATGTGTTCTTTATGGATAATATAGAGCCTCATTTTCTATGAAATGTGAAAGAATTATGTTATGTGTTCTAAATCTTCTTCTTGACATTGTAGTGAAATGCCACCATGAAGACGTGTGCCGATTGAGATATAAGAGGATGCCACTAAGAATGCTTCTCTAGAATTGGGGAAAGAAAACCTAGAGATTCAGAATAGTAGGGGAGAAGATCAGTTCTATGAGAAATTTTATCATTTCATGTAAATGATGGAAAGTTTCATAGGGAGATTTGTTTTGAGTATGTTTGAGTTGGAAAGGGAGTTTAATCTATAACACCCTCCAATGTTTGCTAGAGAGGGTAGACCCAATGCTGCAAAATTTTAGATAGAGTCTATCCTGAAAATTTTGGATCACTTGGAGACTCCTCTAGAGAAGAGGGTCAAGCTGGAAACTTATATGCCATGAGGCCAGAAAAAATACTAGTACGATGTTATAGTTTAGACCTAGAAAGATGATAGCATGGGTTGAAAATATTTTTAGGATATGTTTATAGAAAACTTCTATCCTGAAATATTGAGGCAAGAAAAGGTTAAAAAGTTTATGAGGTTTACCTAGGGATCTATAACAGTTATGGAATATGCAATCCATTTTACCGAATTGAAAAATTTCATTCCATCTTTTTTGGAAGATGATGAAGCCATGATGAGACATTTCCAAGATGGACTTAGGTATGAGATAAAGTAACAAGTAAATATATTTTTCTTGAATAGGGTTGCTGAAGTGGTGGATTAGGCCCTTATATCAGAAGTAAATCTCAAGGAAGCTTCTGGAAGCAGACATGCATTTTCTTTTGGGTGAACTGGTGGTGTGGCTTTTGATAGTAAGAAGCACCATTTCAAGAGTTTTCACCTGGGTGGTGGTGGATAGGGAAGCCATAAAAAGAAACCAATATCTCAGGTTAGTGATTGAGTTTTATTTTATCATTATGGAAGGCCAGAACATGTGTGCAATCAGTGTTCCCGACCACCAGTTGAGTGAAGATCGTGCAAAAAATAAGGCCATGTGTAGAGGTTCTATAGGAAACCACAATAGTCAGTAAATGAGGGAGGACTGAGGACAATTATGAGTATATTTAGGGGGTCAAAAACCCCATATCAGGTAGGCAATTGGTGATCCACAATCCATACTAGTAGGGTTGGTGAACATGGTAATCCAGTTTCAGATGGTCCACTCCAGTATGGTAGTTATGTTCTAGTTAATCGGGATAGAGCCTAAGGAATAGGGATAGGCCAGAATCACACAGTTCAGTATACATTAGGTGGTGGCAAGGCTGGACCATCAACTGTTTGAGGTATGATTCTTGTTGCTTCTATGATTTCTAGTGCTTCATTTTATATAGGTTCCTCACATTCTTTTATTTCTGAACATTTTTTAGTTGTGTTGGGCCTAGTCATGGAATGTGCATGTGGGGTTATGTGGATTTATAAGCTGTTGGGGGTGCAAGATGAGGATATCAGACAGTGTAAGGGGTTTTAATTAAAGGTTGGTAGGTACCATTTTCTATGGAACTTCTCTATCCTCGAGATGTTAGGTTTGATCAGATTTTGGGTATGGACTGGCTGGTTTTGTACCAAGACCATATTGTCTATTACCAATGTCAAGTAACATTCACATCTCTCGATAGAGACAATTATGTCCTTCGTGGTGAGTGGGATGTTCAAGAAGGTCATGCCAGTCTAGTTTTCCAACAATTGGTAGAAATCATGGAAAAAGTGACTTGTCTTGTGCTAGAAGAAGGAGTATTAGAGAAAAATGTATTTCCTTCTTTCATGGATTAATTTTAGTATGTGTTTCCTGAGGACTTGTTGGGACTACCAGCCAAGAGTGATTTTTATTTTATAATCGAGCTGCTACTAGGGGAAAAACCAATTTCCATTCTTCCATATCGAATGGCACTGGAAGAACTCCATGAACTTAAGGTTGATCTAGAAGAGTTGGAGCATAAGGGGTTTATCTGTCATAGTACGTTGCCTTGGGGATCTTCTATACTATTTCCTAATAAGGTTGATAGATTATTGAGGTTATGCATCGACTATAGGAAGTTAAATCAGATGATGGTTAAAAACCAATACCCGATTCCTAGAATCAATGATTTTTTTGTCTAGCTAAGGGGTGCTTTAGTGTTCTACAAGATCGATTTTAGGTCATGATATCATCATTTGAGGGTGATACCTTCTAAAGTACCATGGACAACCTTTTGGAGTAGGTACACACTGTATAAGTTTTTAGTGATGCCATTTGGGTTAACCAATGCACCAAAAGTGTTTATGGCCTTGATGAACCAAATCATTAACCCATAAATGGATTAGTTCATGGTTGTCTTTTTCAAAGAAATATTGGTGTACTCTAAAACTCATGATGATTATGCCAAACATCTTGACATTATCTTGAGTACACTAAGAGAGAACAGGTTTTATGCTAAGCTATCAAAATGTAATTTATTTATTGATAAAGTGCATTTATTGGGTCACATCATTTTCTAAGAAGGTGTGTTGGTGGATCCAAAGAAGGTTCATATTATGGTGTCCTAGGATCAACCCAAGAATGTTTTTGATGTTTAGAGTTTTTTGGGATTGGTCAGTTATTTCCAAAGGTTCACTAAGGATTTCTCCCATTTAGTAGTGCCACTCTTAAGACTAACCAAGGAGAGAGTTAGGTTTGAGTAGTCTAAATCATGAGAGAAGGATTATCAATAGTTAAAGAAGTAGTTAAAGATTGAACTGATCCTAATCTATGCCAATCCAATTAAGAGGTACACCTTGTTCTGTGATGCATCTGGTATCATACTTTTGGTAGTGCTGATGTAGGATGATTGGGTTATAGAATATGGGTCAAGACATTTGAGGCCTCATGATAGAAATTATCCTACTAATGATCTTTAGTTTGATGCTGTGGTTTATACCTTAAAGTATTGGAGGCATTACGTGTTGGGATAAAAGTTCATGATTTTTACTGATCATAAAATTCTTAAGTACATATTCTCTCAATGTGACTTGAATATTTAGTAGTGGAGATGGGTAGAGTACATAAAATACTTTGATTTTGTGATGGTTTATACACCAGGAAAGGGAAACATCATTACAAATTCCTTCAGTTAGAAAAATCAAAGTTTGGCTTTATAGAATTCCAACTCTAAGTGGAGAATGATTTCCTTGTTTTAGAGATGCACAATATGTACAGGACGAGCATGAGTAGATAAATATTTCATCCATAATAGTTGAGTCCACAATTTTGATCCGGGTCAAAGAGAATAAACTTGAGGATCTAGAGCGTATAGCTATGAAGAGAAGTCCTAAAGGTGAGGATTCACCATCTAATTGGTCTATTGGTGTTGATGGGATTGTGTGTGTTTGTGGCTGCATTGTGGTGCCAATAGATATGAAAGAAGATTTGATGCATGAGTATCATGAATTGAGTTGGGTTGTACTACCTGGTTTGACAAAGACATATTATGATATTCATAGGCAGTATTGGTGGCCAAGAATAAAGAAATAGATTACAAGATTTTTGGTGCGATGCCTCACCTATTAGTAGGTGAAGGACAAGCACCATCACCCAAGTGGTTTGTTACAACCATTTCCCATTATGGAATGGAAATGGGATGATTTAATGATGGACTTCATAGTGGGTCTTTCGAGGACTTCATGGAATAATGGGAAAATCTAGGTAGTTGTGGATCGACTGACTAAGGCGAATCATTTCTTATCTATCTAGAAGACTTTAACCATTGACCAATTGGGAGAGTTATATGTTTAGGATATAGTACATTTTCATGGTTTAATAGGTACTATAGTTTCATATCATGATCTTCATTTAATGTTGCATTTCTGGTAGGGAGTGCAAAAAGCACTTGAAACACAATTGTTTTTGGGTATGACCTTTCACCCACAGATGGATGACCAGTTATAGCATAAAATTCAAGTGTTAGAGGAAATTTTGAGGGGTTGTGTCCTATATTTTTATGGTTCATGGAAAAAAATCTTTTTTCTTGTTGATTTTTCCTACAAAACCATTTTAGGATACAATTTAGGTGGCACTGTTTGAGGTACTCTATGAGAGGTTGTGTAGATCCCTGATGTGTTGGTTATAAGCTGGAGAGTCCTTGTTGTTGGGACCAAGTCTCATGGAGGAGACGTCCAAAAATTTCTAGTTGATTCAGAAATGCATGTAAATAGATAATAGTAGGCATAATTCATACACATATTGGTTTAGTAGACCTCTTGAGCTTGTGGTGGGTAATAGTGTTTTCCTTCGGATGCCTTTAAGGTTGGGTCAACATTGAATTCAAAAATAGGGCAAGTTGGCACCCATGTATGTGGCTCCATATGAGATTGTAGAGAGGATCAGACCAGTGGAATACCAATTGGATCTTTCAAAATGGTATATTGAAATGCATGATTTTTTTAATGTTTCATAGATTTAGAAATATAACCCTGATCAATCTCATGTGACTGATGTTGAGGATGTGTAGATTGAGGTAGATTCATCCCTTGAAGATCATCTGGTTCATATTGTTGATCGTAATGGGAAAACATTATAGGGAAAGACTGTGCCCTCAGTTCATGTTTTATAGGAACACGAAAATGTTTAGGAAGGAAAATGGGGAAGGGAGTCAGATGTGTGGACCTAGTGGCCAGATATCTTTTACATGGAAACTCAATAATTCTTGGGAGTACAACTCAAGGATGAGTCATTATAAGGTGGGGAGGTTGTAAGATCCCACACCTTGTGAAGGTAATTCCTTGTTTAAATTTTGGTTTCAATATCTTTTTTTTGGTTAATGGAATGATTTCTAGGAGTAAGATGAGCCTTGGGGGTGTTCCAGGAGTTCAAGACATGAAAGGATAGAAAATGGTCCATACTGGGAAAGGCGCACAGTTGGTGCATAATTAAGCAAACTGTGTGACCTTCCTAGGAAAATCGTGTAGCCTTGGACAGTGGAATTTCACATTGTTTGAACACAGTTTTTAAAATGTGTGGATCTTCCTAGGTAACTGTGTGAACCAACATCCCTTGTACAGTGACTGACAAATTGTTTTTTCATGGTTTAACAAGCCATACAGGTAAACCATGCACCCCTTTAAAAGTTAAAAAATTTACGATTTTTTCATTATGCTATTTTATGTTTCCACTTGAATTTATCCCCTTATTTCCTCCATTTAACTCTATTTATGAACAAGAAACCTCAAAAGATCCCAAGGATTGTTCTAATTCGTTTCCAGACCATTTGGAGTGTCGTTGGTTGCAAAAAAAAATTTGGGTGAGTCTAATCCTCTCCTTTCTTATCTTTTCTGGATTAGGGTTTTTATTTTGAGAGATCTTCTTCCAAATATCTAAGACCCTATTTTTCTGATTGAATCTAGGATGGGGATTAGAAGGGTGTTTTTATTGGGACCTAAGTCTGTGATTAAGAGTGAATTCATCAACAAATTTTTGGTAGGTTGTCTAGAAATTATATCCCATAGTTTTTTAGTAGATTTGTGCATATGGGTATGTTTTCTTGCCTCCCACTTATTTTGAGTTGAATTACTTTGGTGGTATTTGGTAAAATGAGTATCTAAATAATTATTTGAAACCCTAATGATCTCCATGGGATGTTCCGATGATTATTTGATAAATTTGGGGCTAACCATGGGGTGCACCGACATTCCTGAACCTAGGAATTGATATGGTTAAGTGTGGAATTGAAGCATTATAATATAGAGACCCTTTTGAGTATGAAAATATATATTGTTGAGTTGGAAATGTAATATTTATAGTGTTCCTATATTTGATAATGCATTAAGGGGTTGTTTGGTATGGAAAACTAATGGGTTAATTGAGTTAACTTAAATTGTTTCAAATGACATATGGATTATGTTGGAATCCCTAAGAGGGTTAATGTATGTGGATTGATGAATATGTTTAATTAGTAATGGCTTGTGAATTAATTTAAAAATGTATGAATGTGAATATTCTAAATGGATTGATATTTTTACTTGAAATACATAAGGGAGTTAATACACGGGAGATGATTGAATATGTTAAATGGGTTAACGTATGAGAATTGATGAAATTGCTTAATGAGTTTTGAAAAAAGAAATAGAAATGGGATAAATGGAAATTTAATGTAAATGGAAAAGTGTTAATGGGTTATAAAATAATATTTGTTTTTTCATATTGGGGATTATGATTACTATTTGTATTGGTTTAGTTTGGTTGTTGTATGGTATGTGTGGTGAGTGTGTGTCTATATATATATATATAAATATATAAGAATGTGGACATGTATTGCTGGTTGGATAATGAAATGAGGCTCCTACCATAGGCTGGGTTGGAATGATGTGTTAAACCCACCCAGGGATGCATGGGTTGCGGAGTCAGATTGATGATCTATACCCTAATGGTTGCATTTGATGAAACTACCTAGATTGAGTATCCAAGGTATGTGAGATTTAGAATGTGAAATGTTTATACCTAGTGATATAGGGACCTAACCAATCCCTTATTCATAGTTATGTAAATTCTTAACCCATGAAAAACCTATAGATAATGAATTAAGTAATGAAGAAGATTCAACTGATGGAAGTTAGTACTAAGGTTTGAAATGGTTAAAGTAAATATTGTTAACTAATGGTACTCAAACTGTTCTTAATTTATTTTTCATTTATTTCATACTTCCATGCACTACCTATTTAGACATGATATTTTGTAGACACCATTGGCGGTGGCCTATTGAGTTGTACTCACACCCTGCTCAGGTTGTCATTGAGTACCTGAGTAGATTTCATGCTTTCAGGTCAGGATAATGGAAAAGGAATCGTTCTTGGGAGTTGAGTTGTTATTGGGATTTACATGGATGAGGTTCCGGACATAGAGTCAGGACCATTTTGGGGATCCCACTATTTTTCTTTATTTTTTGGGTTTTTTTCACTTTTGGCATTGTGTAGAATAACATAGCATATTTATGGTTGGTTTTTGTTTTCACTCACCTCATTTATAGGTAATGATATTATTTCTAATCTATCAATAATATCTTGTACAGTAAACCTATGATTCTCTATCTCTATCTATTAATGATGAATAACATCTCAAATATTGAATATCATCCCATATAAGATAATATGATTTTGAGGATAATTACTATATAACTCACATTAACTATAAATATATATAGGAGGGGGTTTAAGAGTTGGATAAGAAGGAGTGGGGTCTCTAGGTGGAGGTGGAGGAGTGGGAGCTACTCAAGGAGGTGGAGAAGTGTGATCAGTAGTATGAAACTATCTTTGCATGTATGGAAACATCGACTTTATAGAAGCTATGATCCTATAATCCATTATGACATGACTATCACGAACTTCATCTTCTAAAGATTTTATTTTTTTATAAACATCCTCTATTGAAGAAGCTTTAGAATGGGGAAATAGTTTTTTCACCGATACACCTTCAGGAAATCCTTATATATGACCTGGGTGTTCAGCCTTTCCCAATGCTGAAACTGAAATATCCTTCCCACCCTTTTCTATAAAGACCCCATGTGTTCTCTTATCCTTAATATAATATTGTATGAAATATTTTAAATAACTAATATTTAATAAAAATATAAAAAGAATTGATTTAACTTATATATATAAATAAAGTAAACATCTTAAAATCCTCTCAACTACAACCCTCAACTCTTTCATATGATATTTTGCTTCTTTCCTCATCCAAGAAATCCTTTATTTTTCATGTCTAACAGAGGTGTGTGTGTGTGTGTGTGGGGGGGGGGGGTCATCGTCTATAGTTCCTGAAGAGTCAGCTCTCAAAATTTGAAAATTTTCATCCATCATTTGTTCTTAAAATAACTTATACTCTCTCCGATATAAAGTATAAGGGTTTATATTTCTATATTGGATCTCATGATGATGTCTCCACGATTGATGTAAATTAATAATGAATAAATCCTTAATATAAAAAACTTTTAAAAGGTAACATTTCACTTAACAAAAAATATTCTCATATTCTACTTTCAACAAATTTCATCCATGTATATTCATTTATAAATGGATATATATCAGATGGATTAAGATGTTGTTTATGCCCAAAAATGAAATCTGATGTGAGGGTTGATTTAAAATCCTTACATCTCCTATAATCCAATGATTAAAATTTTTCCTGACTCCTCTACCATCAGGTATATGATATTTCATCTAATAAGAAGGGGGAAACAATATATCAACACAAACATTTCAATATAAGTAAAATAATAACAAATTATCTTATCAAAATTTTCTCCCACAAGTTATATATTCATAAATTTTCAAAACTTCTCCAATCATTAATAAAAATACCAACTTTTATTTTAGTATACACTACTATAAAATTCTTCAATTTTATTGAATTTGGACCTCTTAGAATATCATTTTCATCAATTTCTATTGGTATCCTCTAGATTTGGCTATAGGAAATTGATAATTTTGGTAAACATGTGCTGCCACATTTACCAACCCTCGAACTCTTCTTTGGCCCTATGAAAGTAGATGTATCTTATAAAGAAGGATAAAGATCATCAATATGTGCATCTATACATTACTCCCTAGAGGTATGAGTAAAACCATATCTAGAAGTATGCAGTGGATTAGATGATTGATCTTTCAGTATGATACAAATCAAAGAAACAATGAATTAGTACCCATATATATATATATATATAAATCCAACTATTACATACTAATGTAAGAAAATGAAAAAATATCAAATAGAAAAGAAAAATTAAGTATACATGACACATTTTTATTCGTATATTTTAATGTTAAATAAAATTCTAACAATATTAATAAGAGATGAAATAATATATAAAATAATGAAAAAAAATCCAAAATTGGTGTGTGAATAGTAAAAATGGTCGAACATAATAAATCATTTTTTACACCAAAAGGAATACTTTTTGAGTATACTCTTATAAAATAATTTTTTTATTTAACATATTATATTTAAAATAAAAATCAATTAATATATAAGTTATGTCAGGGTAAACATCATAAAAAAAAAAAAACTAAAATAATATAAACAAAAAATTTAACTTATTAGTTATAATACACGTTTTAATAATGAAAAGAAAATTATAATATCTAATATTTTATGAAATTTAAAAAAGTAAAAAATAAATAAACATATTTTTCCTATAATATAAGGAATGCACAAAACAATTGTTTTCCGAAATTCCTTTATCATGATCATTCTGTATGGAACAAACCATGTCTATGAATTTATCATCAATATTATTTGTTAATATTTCAGTGGAAGAATGGATCTCACATAAATCAATATCATTATCAAGTTTATTGTCACCAACATACTATTTTTTCTTGGTAAAAGAAAAGAACACTACATATCAGATTAATCAAAAACATAAAATTTTTATTTTCATGTGTTTCCATTATGAAAGGATCTTCTTTGTATTCAAATCTACTTAGATTAACTAGTGTCATTCCTAATTCATCAAGTCTGATATTATTGTTACGAATAAAAATTTAAGGTTAAACACTAAAACTTCGAATTTAATGTAATCAATATCCCATATTTTTTTAATGACTCTATAATATGTACCTGATACAGATATTGGGTTTTTGTCTTTTGCACTTGAAAAATGAACTGATTTTGGAAACACCAATAGAAAACAATTCTAAACTGCACTTTTTTAGTCCATATATTTTGTATGAAATGTATATCAATTGATGTAATAACTAGACCATGTTATAAAATTTAAAATTTTACCACCCACTAACCATGTCAATTTTTCTGATGCATCTAAACTACTAATCACATTCTCTTTAAACCATGGATTTTTTTTATTCTCATTCAATTTCTAAATATCTTTTTTATTTGGATAACATTGTTTCAACACATTAATATGAAATGTTATATATGGATGAACATTATCTATGTTATTAAATATATATAAATATACCTTCTTCATATTCTAACATATCAATGATTTGGATTTAAATCCATGAACCCACTTTCCCCCATAATTAACTCCTTTATGGAGAGATATAGGAAAACCAATGTGATCCACTGCAAAAAAGTATCTTGTAAAAAACTCTGAAACCTTTTTAAAAATATACTTCTCAACAATGGAGGCTTCAGGTCAATATTGATTCTTAACATACCCCTTCAGTATCTTCATATACCATTCAAAAGGATACATCCAACATAGATATATAGGTCCATAAAGATGTACTTATCACACAAAATGAACCATTAAATACATCATGATATAAAAAAAATATGGGGAAAAATAATTTTCCAATTGAAAAAGTATAGAAACTAATTTTTTCTCTAATTATTTCAAAGAATTTAGATAAATCAACTTATTACAAATTGAATTGAAAAAATAACAAAATTTCATTAAAGTATTTTTTTTACGAATGGTAAATATTCCACACAATGAAACTAGTATGAGTTGTTTCATCATGACATGATAATCATGAGATCTCATAACTTTGAACTTAAAATCTTGTAAAGAAACATGATTTTTCACATTTGAAGAATAACCCTACGACACATTGATATCATGGAGACATTTCCAAAAGATAATTTCCTCACTCTTGGATAATTTATGACAACTTGAGGGAAGGAATGATAGACTTTCATCATAAGTGGTAGCTAACTCCAAATGTATTCCCATTGGGAGTGAGTCCAATCTTGGAATCAACACATCTTTAGTCTTTCCTTTAATATCTATCAATGTCCAATCAAGATGCCATAAATTTTCTTCTCAACATGCATGAAATCATTGTTATGTTATAGTTCATGACATATCCAATATGGTAGCTCAAAAAATATTTACCATTTCTTCCAAATATTTCTATCATTACCAAATTTATGTCTCTTTCCAAATTTCACATTAATGTTTTTCACCATATAAAAATGATGATCAGTGGATAACGGTTTTGGAGCAATATGAAATTCTTGCGAGACAATGAATTCATTTTTTAATCTTCTATAAGTATTATTCATAGAAAAATACTTTCAATAAACCATGTATACTATTTTTCTCCCACAATGTAGTGGATAATATAAAGCATATTTTTCACTAATTGGACACGATTTTCCCCCTTAACACTATATCTAGAAAAATTTCCATATGTAGGGAAGTCATTTATAGTGAACATAATCATTTCATGTAGTTGAAAATATTACATTTTCTAAGTATCATACACCCTAATACCTTCTTCCCATAAAAGTTTCAAATCATCAATTAATGGTGATAATAAAACATCAATATCATTTCCCAACTATTTTGGTATAGTGATCATTAAACACAACATGACAATTTTTTTATTCATAAAAAATTTAGGAGATAAGTTTTAAATTACCAATAAAATAGGCCATGAACTATGCTTGATACTATGGATTTGATATGGATTCATTCTATATATTCATAGTCCATGTATGATATTTATAACTTCATTTATGAATGCAAGAAACTGCTAATCAGTTTTCTTCCACTATGGAAAATTAGTTGGATGTTGTAATTTTTCATCACATATCCGCTCATATGAATGGAATATTAACCTTTTTATATCATGTGAATCTGAAACTAAATGTTTCAAATGAATAACTATAGGATGATACCAAAATTTCTTGGTAGGGGTCTCTATAACTATTAAATCAGCCTGTGATTTTTCTTTCAACTAATACCATGACAATCCCATATCTAGGACACCCCAACCGAAATTCATATTACTTTATATATAGAACACAATAATTCAGGAATTCATGTTTTTTTAGTACCCTAATAACATGAGGGATAGTATTTTCTTTGCTTTATAATGTGAATCTAGAAGATAATTTTCTTTTGGTTGAATATCTTTCAATAAATCATAGCAAATCTGTAAAACTCTTGTCACTCCATCTATGTTTCACCCTTAAGTTAATCAATCTTAACACTATTTATAAAACCATAAATCTCGTACAACTTGGATACAGTGGTTTTTTAGCATCAACATATAGATACTCAATTATCAATTCTTTCTCAATTATCTCTAATTCAATATCCCTAATCATTTCCTCATTTTTCTCATAGTTATCATCTTGCAAAGGATTATTATCAATAGGTTCAAAACCCTTCCAAGTTCCACCATTCCAAATCCAGGGGCTTTAACTCTGATTAAATCCATCAAAAATTAAATGATCTTTGATCTATTTTATTTTCAATTTATTTATATATAATCATTTTAGGAACTGATAGAAAACAATTTTGTTGTTCAGAACATTTCATTTAGTAAATTCCTAAAAAATATCAAAACCTTACTTATATTCATCAATTATTCAAAGTTGCACAAACCAACATAGACTCATTATTATCTATAAAAAATATAAAAAATTAATATCTTGTCTAAATATTATAGTGGTGATAAAAGTTAGTAAGAGGGAGAAATAATATATTATTCCAATGATAATCATGAAGACACACTTTTGGAATAATTCATTAGTAAAATGTTTCAATGGTTTTCACTAATAGTGAATATAATGTTTAAAAAGTTAATATCATTGGTGATGAAATTGAATGTTAATTTTAATTATTATACAATAATCAAATATAAACTAATGTAAATTTATATCAAAGATATCATAATTTGAAAGTATCAAAATTTTGAAATTTTTAAAAAATAACTTCATTGAAAAGTAAAATTATAAATTCTTGAAAATAATGGAATATAACTTTAAATATTATTAGTAAATCATAAAAATAAATTAATGGAATTAATTTAAAAAAAATATAATTAGACCACTCTCTAAGTTTTAATTTTTTTTTCAGAATGAAATTAGATGAAACATGAAATTGAATATTATTGATTAGAATCCAAATAAAGTTTGAATTTTCCAATTGGATTTGAATATTTTTTATATATTTTTTAATATATTTTGTTTTCATAAAAAAATAAAAAATTATTAGAATAAACATTAATTAATACTATAATATAATCATATCATTGATTTTAAACAACACAATAATGGTTTTGTAATGGTGTACATACACACACAGATATATATATATTTAAACACACACACAAAAATTTAATATTTTTTATTATTTATTCCTAGTTATATTATGAAGATTGTAAAAATCATATTACGTACTATGTATTCTATGGAATTTTATTTTATTTTAATTCAACACAATAATAACCCACACATTAAATATTTTAGTCTACTTCATTTTATATAATAAAAATTCAAATTTATGGGGAGAAAAATGAATTTTGTGTGAATACCATGTGATACATGTGTAAGGCCATGAAAATATAACATAGAAAAACTCTATATATAAGGTGGGATAACCATCTAAATTTAAAATTTAATGTAACCTAAAGTATGACTGGGGATATGAATCACATCAATATCTATTATCATTTGTACCAAATGGGTTAATTAGTCTAAATAAAGTCAAAACCAAACTTATATCTATCAGAATATAGAAAATATAGGTAAAGGAACCAATGGATAGTTCCCATTGTGTATTAACCAATAATTTCTACATTATATTGATAGTAACTCATAATATAAAGACTACATATTTTATATATTATTGTTCAAGATAAGAATATGCTCACATCACAAGGAAAGTGTTCATATTCATATACAAAACTTATATGATATTGTATATTGAATTTTATAAAAATTTCAATGCATGTATATATTACATTTTAAGACTACTAAGTCACTAATAAATTCATAAAACTAATTTAAATTTATCCATATACATGTAAGTGTATTCATAATCAATGAATGATTCATAACCATCATCCAAATAAGCAATATTTAGAGATTAAATATAAAAATTTAAGATTTGATACAATATAAACATTTATGAAACAATTCAATGATAACACCTTTACTTTTAGTAGATACACTATAACATTAAGATATAATTCAAAAATTAATGATCTAATATAGAACATTAAGATATAATGAAATCCATATACCTTTTCACTTAAATCAATCATTAACTAAGGTATATGAAGATGGTAATCTGAGAGTTAAGGTGAGAATATCTATATTCGAATGTGAAATGATGAGGCTGAGGAAACCATAGGGTTTATAAACATGGTAATGTGATATTTTAGTCCATAGAATAAAAATAAGAGTTAGGGAATCTATTACATTGAACCACGGAAAGAGATAATTGATGTGTGAGGCCTACTTGAGGAGATGAGTAGTTCAAATGTGAAATGATGAGGCTGATGAAACCTGAGGATTTATGAATATGGAAATATGATATTTAAGTCTACCAAATCAAATAATTTAGGGTTATATCTTCTTGGTGAGAGAAAAAAGTATTCTTTTGTGAGATTTAATAACACCAAAATTATTAAAACCAATGATTAATAAAATTTTAAATAGTATATAATGTCATTTATATAATAAACAACATTATAAAGCACTGAATATTTCATTTTCACATCAGTTAGATAATAAAAAACATGGAAAATATACTTTATCACATTGGTTAATATATAAATGATGTAATAAATTCATGAATTTTGTTTTTTCACACAAGTTATTATATAACTAATGTGACAATAAAACACATGTGGCCTTTTCATATCGATTATAAATAACCTACATCAAAATAATGAGGTAGTAAATATTTTTTTTACTAGTGATAGGACTATATATAAGGAATTATATGAAAAAGTCTCCTATATAGATCTATCCATACATAAAAGAGAGGGAATTTGGGATGATAAAATTTGTTGTTGGGCCTTGGGTAGAGGATCCAAGTGTATTTACATATCCTATAATAATAAGAATCAAGAAAAAAATAATTATTAAATGGAGGTACATTTTCTCTATGTGAAGTCTAATATAGAAGAAACAAACTTGAATAAAAATAAACCACATTGAAAGGAGGAATTTAAAGGATGGTGAAATTTTACATTAGGTCTAAGATAAATAATTTGGACATCACTACATATTCTGTATGGAAGGGAATAAATGCATACGTAGTTCTTTAACATGATCATTTTATTTGAGTATAGATAAATTCTCAAAGAATCTATCACATGAATCTATCTCTCATGTAAGGGAAATGATCTCACCAACCAACCACCTCTAATGGTTTTAAGTTTCATACATGGTAGAACTAATGTAGTGTAGTTTAACATCATGTGACCAGAACTAGATTCATTCCTTTAAGTATGTTTCACCTCCATTATGATAATTAGAGTTATTCGCTTAGACCTCTAAGATTACATGAGTCATGATCAATGTGATAAACAAATATAACATGGTGACCATTCAAATAACATGGGAGTTCATAAAAGGTAAAATACATGGAGCATTTGAATATTTATACAAGCACAAAAATATTACAAGGATTTGTATATTGGGTAGGGAGGATAGGTTGGGTGTAGTGAAAATTCTTGGCTAGTCCTGAGATAGATTATCTAGGCATCCCTACATATCCTATAAGAATATATATAAATCCACATGTAGTTATTATAAAATTAGGGAATTTATTTTCTTTTCTACCTAAGTTTAGCCTTTTATGATTCTAAATCCACACACTGAGGATTCTTATATGGATTTGGATCTCATTTAAGTAAGTAAATCCATATAAGGTATGCAACTCTATGCAATTTAAGGTCTTGCAATGTTGGGTCACATGTCATACAATTTAACAAAATGAAACTATAATGTAAGGGGGTACTTATTCATTGACTATATATAGAAGATATGGAAAAAATATGAATTAGGAATTTTATAAAGATCTATCTCTTGTGTTGGGAAAATACGACTTTTTATTTTTTGTAGTTTAATAAGAGAGAAATTCTTCACCTAAGATCCCAAAATAGTTCAAACCCATATGTCAAGGAATAAGGCCATGAAAATGGGCCGTTATGGGTATTTTAAATCCATACAAGGTGAATCAACATCATGTAGTTTAATATTATGTGATAAGGACTAACCCTGAGCAGTTTATAGTCTTATGGAATGGACATATGGGAAAATATAATGTATTGTCATAATTCTTGGGCAAATGTGTATGTAGTTTATGGTCTTATGATTAGGACCATGAATATTTAGTTTATCTTCATATAATTAGGTTATTGGTTTGCAATTTTTTTAAATCGGTTCGTTGGTACACATTTATTTAATTAGGTTTTGATAATTATAAAATATCAAATTATGATTAATTATAATTTCTCACAACTTTATAGTTATCTAGTTATTTTATGTATTAATTAAAATCATGTTCAACTTTGGTTATATATTATTTTCCGTTAAAATAATTAATAATTTATCTTATGTATTGATTAAAGTATTCTTAACTTTGATTGTATATTATATTTCATTTCATAAAATATCTTTGAATTTCATGATTTTATTGGACATAAAATGATCTAAAAGTTTCATATTGAGTTAATAGGATAAATATATCATTTGGGACCTTTAAATATAATTTTCAAATGATTGTTACTTTTCTCACTTAGCCGATTCATGTAGCCATTTCTCTCATGTGGGCAATCCAAATAGCCAATTCTCCCACATAGCCAATTCATATAGCCGAATTTCTAGATTTTCTTACCTTATGTATTTCATCCCTAATATGGGATACATAAATCTAAATTGAGTGAATATTATTGATTTTTAAATACATGAAAATTTTATATATTTTATTATAGTACATAAAATTATGAATAAATATCTTTCATGTCATAAATTAGGTTAGAAGTCATTATCTTTTTTTAGTCTGAATTCTACTCTTTTTTAGAACCATTTTTCTATAATATTTTTATGATAAATTGATCTATATAATTATTATTAAGGTTATTCTTCATTATTTATAAATATAATTAAATTATATATATAATTAAACTAGGGCCAAACCAGTTTCATTTGGTTAGAAGGTCTTATTTAGGTCTAAAATTTGGTAAGTCATGTAGTTTTCAAATTTTCAAAATCACCTACGTGAACCACCTACAAGATCCACCTATGTGAATCACCTATGTTATTTTCCTATTTGAAACACCTATATGATATTCCTACATGACGCAAATAGGTTATATTTTTCTATGTGGAGAAAAATGGTTACGTTAAATTAACCTACATGGATTTTCCTATGTGGTTCTCTGTATTTCTATAGGATGTTCTAATACATTTCATTATAATTTTTTTTATTATATTCTATATTCTAAATTACTATATGTTTAATAAGAATAAAATTAGTATTTTTTTGTTCTAAAATTAATTATAAATTATTTAGAATCCATGTGGGCATAATTTATTTATTTTATAAGAAATTAAATGTGATTTATGTGAGATTTATATTTATTGATATTCCTACTAAAATTTTGGAAGTTAAAATATCCAAATTCAAATTTATTAAAATATTTAGAGTTATCCTAATTTATTATCAAGAAGTATGCCAAAGATATTAAGGATTGTTATTTACTAAAATATTAATTATTCTAACAAGTCCCATTGTAAATGATGTCAATTTTCTTATAGGATATTGAGTATGACTTACAATAATATTTTTCTTCATTTATAAAATATTTACACATGGAATATCATCTAAGAAAAAATTATTAAAAACAATGAAGTAGTTTTTTGGAAAAAGAATGAAACATTAGATTTTAATTTTAAAAGATGTCATTCAAAAAGAAACTCTATATACATAGAGTTGATAGAACCAGTGCATGTATGGAATGAGGTTGAGGATTTTGTAAAGTTGTACAATTACTAAATTTTTCTAGTGATAAACTAACACTCCAAACCAAAATAAAATCATTTTATCCTTTCCAATTGGAGAATATTTTGATTTCTCAACACTTGAAATTGAATCTTTTATCTGGTTATGTGGTTTTACTTCTTCCTTTTTTTTCCATGTGTACAATTATAAAGGGGTTATACTAAGCATTAAAATGTTGGATTATGGGTTGTGACTCCACAACAAAATTTAATAATTAGGTTGTACATCCATGTGGGAAAAAGGAATACTATTTGAGTTGCACCTCTAGGTAGAACAAGGTAGCTTTGTTTTGGGTTTAAGACTCTAGGGGAAAAAGGATTCAAAATTGGGTTGTGAATCTAGGTGTGAAAAAATAATTTTAAGATTATATTATAGTGGTTATAGTGGGTTTTATCTCTCCCAGTTCATGATAGGGGTGAAGATTGGAGTAAGATAACTTAGATCCAAACCAATATAGAAAATCTTGTGTTAATTTATCTTTATTTTGACTACATTAACACTAAAACTATGATATAAATTCATTTTTAAAGTACAATTCATTCCCCTTTCGGGTATTTTTCCATTGTAACTCTCATCTATCAATTGGTATTATAGGTTGACCGCTAGCCTTGTATATTTTTGATTCTAACCATTTCCTAACTTAACAGTCAAGGGGTAATGATCTTATTTGACATGGAAATAACAAGTTTAGATGATGGACACTTACATTTAAAACCACCTCATTTTTATGGTACTAATTATGGATATTGGGAATATCACAATAAATCATTCTTAAAGCAAACTATCATTGATCAGTGAGTTATCATGGAGAAACCATAACAACTCTTCGAGGTGAAACTGAATCATTTCTTGAAAATGATACATAAAAGTATGTATTGAATTATATTATGATGAATATTTTATATTTTTAAATAAATAAAATTTTTATAGTCTTGTATCTATTTTCAAAAAATCCAATTAAATTTGAAAAATTATACAATTTACACATCATGGATCGGATAATCTTTTTATAAATAAGTTGGGAAAATTGATAGATGAATATGAATAATTTAAAATGGGTTAATATGAAACTATTAATCAAATTTTCCATATATTTATTAGTATTGTAAATGTTATGAGTTATTTAGGATAAAATCTATAAAATTTGTTCTTATTGAAAGAGTACTTGGAGAAATTCAAGATAAGTGGCATGCTAAAAATGTTGATATCAATGAAATTAAGAACTTAAGATAATATATATGTGATGATATTTTAGTTTTATTATTATAATATGAGTTGGAACTCAAAAATCGTGATATTGAAGATAAATCAAAGAAGAATGGAATTAATTTTATGTAAAATTATTCTACTTACTCTTATTATTCTAATTTATAGAGTAGTGATAGGAATGATACATCATATGTTACAAAATGTCTATATAGAATAAAGAAGGGCTACTCAAGGAGATCCTGGAAAGACTATCATAAGGATGATTAAAAGGAGAATAAGAAAGATAATTTTAATTCTAATTATTCTTAAGTTGTAATTTGTTATGAGTATAGGAAAAAAGGGATCATCAAGCCTAATTTACCAAGATTAACGAAGGTAAAAATAAAAGTATGAAATATAAAAAATAAAATAAGGCAATGAAAGCTAGATAGAGTTGTATTGAGGACTCAAGTACTGCTGAAAAATTTGGTTTTGAAAAAAATTTGGAATTTTTTTGTTTAATGGAATCATAAAATCAATTGAGTGACTCTACTTATTCTTATTCTTATGAATATGAATATTAAAACACACTATAGAAGGATTTATTAAAGTGGTTTTAATACTTGATCATAAATTTGAAACTATTATTTGTTTATATAATAACCATAAGAGTCAATATAAGGTGGTTCTTAAGAAGAATTAAAATCAGAATAAATCTATCCAAGAAGACTTAAAATATAAAAATTAAAATCCAAAAAATTGCATGTAAAAATATTGAAATTACTCCAGAAATAAAAAATTATACTCTTTCTGAAAATGAAAAATTTAAAATATAATTTGATTTCATGTCAATGTGTCGTGAATTTGATATAAGGATTTTTGATATTACTTATTTGGAGAATGTGACATTAAACATGAAGTTGAAATTTTAAATTCAAATCTATTCATTTTTATCTAAGGTAGAGATTTTTTGACAAAATGATGAGTTTAAATAAAATGAACAAGAAGAGATACATTATTTGTTATGAAAATATTTTACCCAAATTTTATAAGACTATATTTTTGAAAAGAAGTAATAAAAGTACATATACTACAACATATTTTAGAATTCATATAAATTTTCAGTATAAAAATGAGTGTTACATGAGTTTCCCACAATATCTTGGATATAATAATAATTTAATTTCTAAATATTTATCTTTTATATTATTTATTAACAATTGTTTGAAGTTTGTTTGGTTTCCTATGAATTCATATTTTAATTCCATTGGACCCAAATTTGAATGGGTACCAAAACTATCTTAAATCTGTTTTTGTAAGAACTGTGTCTTGGGATCATAAAAAATTAGGGTTGGTATATGGATAGTGTATGCTCAAGAAACATCATTGGTGGGGAGCGCCCTAGGGTTTTTCCTCCGGCGCGGACTGTAGGTGCGGACGACGCAAGGTCTTGTTGAGGAAGCTTCGTCAAACGGTGGTCAGATTCAGAGGTTAGGTGTCATCAACGGTTCTTGCTTCATCCAATCATAGTGGGTCCAAGGCAGTGGCTTCTCTGGGTTCTAGATTCAGTGGTTTCGTCGGATGTGGTCTTTATGCAAGGAGGCTTCTCGGATCGGGACTTGAAGCGACGTCGTCAATCAGCGGCAGTATGGAGGTTTCTCGGACTGGATATCTATTTTCAGCGGAGGCGACGATAGGTTCTCTTAGCAGACGGTGGCCGCGATGTCGTTGACGTCGACTTATCAGGCTATGGCGGATGGGCATCAGGAAGAGGCGGAGCCTTGGATCGGAGAGGGTGCATGTTCTCCACGGTGATGCGAGCTCAGCGGTGGTGCTTCTTCTCTAGGCGGCAGTTTAGACTCACCTTGGATCTGGCTGCGACGGTGGTCACAGCCTTCTCGGCGGCGGAGGTGGGAGTTTGATCGGGCATCAGCATTTGGTGAGGTTTCGGTGGCGTTCACATGCGGGATAGACCCGGATCTATTAGGTGTGCGGCGGCGATGTGATTTGGTCCTGCGATGATCAATTGTGGGTTTGTCGGCGGCGACGGCGTGCCAGCATGCGGCTAGGGTTTCATTTGTAATGTGTTTTCCCACTGGGCTCTCAAGACATTAAATCTTTGGCCTTTGAGACTTTGGACATGTTATGGGCTTTTGGGTTTTCCATTCTCCCACAAAAGGGGTTTGTATGTTTTATTTTCTTTTTTAATAAAGGGGTACGCCCCCACCTTTCCTAGTATAAAGGAAAAGCAAAAGGTTTTGGTTAGGTTAAAATTTAAAATTTTGTTATTGTTTCAAAATTTTTATATTTTGAAGGATGGAAACATAATTTAAGAATAATTTCTCTACTATGTGTTGATGTAATGTTTGTTAAATTTATAAACGATAAATGCATTATATTTAATGATAAATATGTTTCGTTTTATAAAAATAGAAAAGACATCATTTATTTAATTAATTTTTATGAATTAACTATTTTTTTTAAATGTTCAAATGATACACAATCAGATAAGATTTTATAGAGTATTAGGATTGGACATGATAAATTTTGGTTGTTTCACAAACTATATAAGAACCAAGAAGTTATGTAGTTACCTGAACCTAAAGAGTAAAACACCTTTGTTTGTGACTCTTTATTAAAAGTTAAACAACACAGATGTAATTTCATGTCAACTAAAGATGTAGAAATAGTAAGGCCACTTGATCTTTTACATTTTTATTTATTTGGTCCCTTAAAACCTAAAACATTGGGTGGTAAGAGATATTAATTTATTATTATGATGATTTACTAGATATACATGGGTTTATTTTCTTAAAATTAAATTTTAGATTTTAAATAAGTGGGTTACATTTTTTATAAAAGGTTCAAAATGATAAAGGAAACTTAATTAAATAAATTAGAAGTGTTTATGGTGGTGATTAATGATTCTATAACTTATCCAGTTTTGGGACGAAAATGAGTATTTTTAGAATTTTTCAGCCCCTAGAACACCACAAAAAATTTTGCAGTAGAAAGTAAAAATAAAAATATTTACTAAATGGCTAGGAAAATATTAAATGTATTTAATATACATAATTATTTTTTGGTATACGTTTTGAATACATCTTGTTATGTTAGTAATATAATTATCTTAATAATTCTTCTTTTTGAAAAAAGACACCTTATGTGCCTTGGAAGGGCAGGAAACATAAAATTTTCTATTTTAGAGTCTTTAGTTCTAAAGTTTTTATTCTTAATACTAAGGATTATTTAGATAAATTTGATTCACAATATGATAAATTTATTTTCCTAGGATATTCAAAAAATAGTTAGACACAAAGAGTTAAGAAAAAAATAAGTATGATTTTTAAATATTCAATTCATGTTAAGTTTCATTAAAAGTCATTGAATAAAAGTGTTGACGATATTGATCAAGTTGGGGATGAATTTAGAGATTTTATTTATAAATTCGATGAACTTAGAGATAAAAAAACACATATTTAGGTGGATAGTATTCATTCTCAATAAGAATCTATTCATGAATGATCTTGGAAGACTCATAAAGACCATCCTATAGATATTGTGATTGGTAATGTTGAATCAAATGTTCAAACTAGAAAATATGCTATGAATATTTGTAACTAGAATAATTTCATTTATTATTTTTACCTAATAATGTTGATAAATATTTTAATGATTATAATTGGATTTTGTCTATGCAAGATGAGTAAAATTATTTTAATAGAAATAACGTGCAAACTTTAGTTCTTCCACTGAATGATTGAAATGTTATTGGAAAAAAATTTATCATTAGAAAAAATGTTGATGAATTATTAAATATATTTAAAAATAATTATTTATTAGTTTATGAATGAAATTATCAAGAATAATGTACTGATTTTTAAATAATTTTTCATATGTTTCCTAATTAAAATCAGTTAGAACATTATTATATTATACTTCTTTTTTTGGATTTAAATTAATTAAAATGTATTTTAAAACTACTTTTCTCAATGGTTATATTTCTAAATAGTTATAAGCTAGACAATACCATTGTTTTAAAAATTAAAATAACCATGACTATGTTTCTAAATTATACAAGGTTTTATGTGGTTTGAAACAAGATCCTTGATCTTGGTATTAAAGTTTAACTAGTTTTCTTTATAATTTTTTTTGAGAAGGGAAAGGTTTATCCTAATTTTTTTATTAATATAAGTTTTAATGATATATTAATTGTAAAAATTTATGTTGATGATTTTTTTGTATCTTTATGTAAAAATATTTGTAATGTATTATTAATATTGACAATTTTTTAATTTGACATGAGTATGATGGGGTAATTAAAATGTTTTCATAGTTTGGAAATATTTCAAATAAATGATGATATTTTTATAAATCAATCCATGTGTGATAAATATCTAGTAATTAGTCTTGGTTTATAATCTTAAAAAATGGAAAATACTCTCTTGATTACTACCTAAAAATTATATTTAGATAAATCTAGAAAATTTATTGATGTTAAAAATTATAGAACAATGATTGGAATCTTACTTGACTAATTCTAGGCATGATATAATGTTTTCAATTTTCATGTGTTCTAGATTCCAAAGTGACCGTAAGGAAAGTCACAAGAAATATATTAAGTGGATTATTAGACATGTTAAAGGGTATTTGAATATTAGTTTATTTTACCCTGCTAAAAAAATTTGATTTGAAAAGTTATTTTTATTCTGATTTTGGAGGATGTAAGATAGATAGAAAAATAACTTTAGGTATATGTCATTTACTTGGTAAATATTTAGTTTCCTAATCTTCAAAGAAACATAGTTATATTTATCTTTAAAGTGATAAATCAAAATATGTAGCTATTGTATCTTATTGTACTCAATATTTATGGATTCATGAAACAATTTAGGATTTTGGTTTTTATCTTGATAGGATTCCAATTATTTATGATATAGATTATTCCATTTCTATTTATAAAAATTTATTACATTACTCTAGTATTAATCACGTTGATATTAAATTTTATTTTCTTAGTGATCTTTTCAAGAAATTCAATAAATCTAGAATTAATATATATGGAGAATCTGCTTACTGATGTCTTTACTAAGCCCTTTGACTTTATTAATTTTGATAAAATTATGTTTGAACTTGTTATGATGAAGATTTAAATTTAAATTTATCTATAATGAATTTAGTGGGAGTTTAGATGTGTTTATGTGTTGAAATTTTTATATTTACATAAAATCTATAAAATATAGAATATGTTTTATTAGTTTATTATTTTAAATTTCTTCACATATTTGTTTTTTATATTATGATTTTAAGTCTTCTCATACATACTAGATAATGTCTTGTTGTTATTCAAAATTTTAGTTTGCATTAACAGATATCTTGTGAAATGTTTCTTGTTATTTTTCAATTTTTTTAATGTGGCTTCTTGAAATATGTTTTGAAATTTTAATATTTAAGGATGTTATTAATTACAATGTATATCTTAACACCCGAAAATTTTAAAATATGAACATAATATTTGATAGAGTGTATGAACCACCAGAATCAGAATAGAAAGAAATATAACATATTTAGAATTTATAGTATATTTAATGTTTTAAATAAATTCAATACATCCTAGTGCTTTCAATTCACATAACACTAATTTTATCTTGAATTACACAAAATAATTAATTTCTCTGATGTCTTGTGTTAAACGTAAGACCGAGTTTAGATGAATAATATTAATATTACTATCTAAATTGAAAATTATCTCCAAGAAATTAAATTGATTATTATGAATAATATTAAATAAATTATTAAAATATATGGTTGAATTCATTGGTTACCAATGAATTATAAATAAACATAAAAACCAATTGAATATAAAGGATTTTTTATATAGAAAAACTATTTTTATGCGCTAAAGGATTTTTATCATAATAAATTAAATTAATTAATATTATTGTATGATATTAATGAAATTTATATCTTATATATTCAATAAAATATTTTTAAATTCATTCAATATAATTTATAGGCATAATATAATAACAAATCCAATTTTATACATAAAAGCAGTATTTTTCAAAAGGTAGTTTTCTCTCCTTTTAATGGCACAATTATTTTAATTTTTTTTTTACACTTTTAAAATTTTATTTAAAAAAAATTATTTTTCAATGATTAATATCAAAATTATCTTAGGGTGATTTTTTTTATTTTTCTAAGAAGTTTTATTTTTTAATGAATATTAAGAAATACTGAATTGTAATTGAAAAATGGATTTTCATCTAAAACATTTATAATATTAATTTATATTTAAATTTTTTTAAAGTAAAATTATATCAATTATACATATATTAATCAAATTTAGTTCATTAAAATCATCATTATATTGAATTTATATATAAAAACATTGTAAAATTTTGAACATTTTCACTTTAAAAAGCCTCTTTCTCGCCACTTCTGTGAGATTAATTTTAAAATAATTTTTTTCCACTTATGTGGATCGAATTTTAAAAAATTGATTCTATATTTAGAATCATAATAATTTAAAATTTATTATATTTACAATATATTTTTTTACAAAAATTATTAATGAAAACATTTAAAGTTAATCACAATGATTAAGCTAAAGGCGAGTTTACTTAGTGGTTAAACTTAGAAAATAAAGTGTAAAAATGACCTAAAACATATAAAAACCCATTTTATTGACATATTTAAACCTTATAACTTATAGTTTAGATAACTGACCATTATTGGAGCCACTTCACAGGAAAATAATGTGGTATCACTCAATACTTTTCAAAAATACCAAGTGCGACCTCTCCCCCACTTATAAAGACCACCCTTCTCCTCTCTTCTTCACACATTCAAACCACATTTGGTTCGGACAATACCTTCCCAAATAACTTTCCAAATTCAATCCACTCATCCTACAAGACTTATATTAGACATAAATCTTACTTATGAAGTCATTAGTTCAAACCTAAGGTGGGTACCTGAAAAAGTGGTAATGTTCTTCTAAAAGAGTTTTTATTTTATTTGGTCATCCCCCTCCTTAAATTCCTATTATAACATGATTATATATCGTTATCAGTATATTACATATACTGATATATTGATATGTTACGTTCAATACTTAAAACTTTACAAACTTCCATCAAATGAGATACAAAATCATCGTTTGTTTGTATTGCGGACTACCGCCTCGCGAACCGATGTCTTTCATTTTTTACATTTTTGATATCATTAAATTTTAATAAAAGTAAGAGGAATGAAAAAATAAAAAGCCAAAATATACTCTAAAACAAGGAAATTAACACCTGAAATAATGAAAATATTGAAATGATATTAACAAATAGGTGATAAGATGTTATAAAAGAATAATTTATGATATAATAAATATTAATATGTTTCTGTTATAATTTAATATATTTTTAAAACCTCTATATAAGAATTTAAAGAAAGTACAACCAAAAGGAAAGCACAAGGTTATGTATTTAGTCTCATTTTCATTTTAATGAGGTATATTGTAATTATATGCACTTAATTACTATTATATGGTGCATATAAAACCCCTTTGAAATGTAATAACATGATTAATTTATTAATATTTATATTATAAGTTTTAATTTGAATTATTTCATCCATGTAAACTTGAATAAAAAGTTACCAAGTGGTAAATAATTTCGTAACTAAATTTATTTTTATTGGGTTATATTACTTCATCATTATCATCGATATTATATAATTATGAGTATAATGACTCTTGACTATATATTTTTATATTTCCACTTTTTTTATATTGAATTATAGTTGATACACATAATCTATTGATCAATTAATTCTCACTTCAATGTTACAATCATTTTAATGGTTTATTTCAAAATATCATTTTAATTGAGATTTTTTATTCTTGAATTTAAATTAAGGAAAATTATATGATCATTATATAATAAACCATTTCATTTTATTCTCCTCCAGTTATTAATGATATTTTTCAATTTATAGTACCATTTTTCTACTATTTGATACATAAAATTATTGATAAAATGTTTTAATAAAATCAAGCTTCATTTATCTCTTCGGTCAGAAATATTCTTCATTAAAAATCATTTTTTCTTAATTTTTTTTATTTAACCTTTTCAAAATTATTTGTTAAAATATATTTTTACCCATTTTTTAGAAATTTTTTTGAATGGAATCTTCTTGTATCTTTCTAAAAAACGAACTTCTATAATTTTTTTACCATGTAAAAGGAATGTTATTTAAGGCATGTATGGAATTATATTCTGATATGACCATTATTTCTTTGAATCTCTATTTTTAATTTTACAGGTCTCTTTCAAAAGAATTTTTTAACGTAATTTTCATTGAAAATGTATTTTCAATTTTTTTTTCAAAATGAAATATAAATTTTCATAAATAATGTTTTTAAAGAACTTTTTACAGTAATTCTATTCATTAATGACAAAAACTCATTATTCTTACTCCAATGGTTATACATTTTATTGATACTATCCTAATTATTTCTATTGATGGTTTATTATCATTTTGAAAATGGAAATTATTGATATTCACTTCTTTAATTGATTTTTTTAAATCAATAACTCCCCTTGAAATGTTCACTTTCCTATGATCATTAGAAATTAAATTTCCCTAAAATATCCATATTATTTATCATGTATATGATTATTTTAGGAACCATGTACTATTTTTACATACGGTGTATACTTTTAAAAGTGTTTTATTAAGTGGGGAAATATTAATAAATATGTATCCTTTACTAAATATGAATATTTGAAGATAAGGAACACTATTTATGACTTAAATTTATTATTTGATATATGAGGAATGCTTTGTACATGTATGACACAAGTTAGGGACTACTCAAAGTAAGCCCCTCGATGCATCATTAATCTCATGGGATGAAATTAGTTTAAAAAACCTTTCACGTTTGTAACCAATAAGATTAAAATGTCTTGTGAAATGTCTTGTTAGTAGCATGTTTTAAACGGTCTTGTGAAATGTATTAATGGTAAAGGTTTCATGTTCTTGGGAAACATAAAATCTAATAATTAAGAATCTATTTCATTTATAATTTATTCATTATTTTCTATGAGATTTCTATTATGAAAAAAATTTATGGATTCATTTCATTCTCATTTTATTGATTAAATGACATGTGTCTTTAGTTATTTACCTTAACATTTTAATTTATCCCTATCTAGTTATTTAAGTGGAATACGTGCTCAGTTATTTGACTTTCCATATTTATGTTTACTTATCCAATAATTTAAATGGCAAGTGTGATCAATTATTTTTCTTTTTATATTGATTTTTTCCTTATCTAGTAATTTAAATGGAATGTGTGCTCAATTATTTATGTTTCCATGTATATTATGCTCATTGAATCATTATTTTTTCTAATATAAATAACCCTTAATGGTCATTTGATCTCCCCCTTAATTTCTTTCCTTTTCCTCAGATTCCAAAAATTCTATTATGATTGATATATAGAGATAAACTAGAAGGAATAAATTTATTACAATAAAAAAAATTATGTTATAATTTTTGTATTCAATTGTAATACCAGAATCATATATGTATTTATTTTAACAAGACTATTAATCTATTTAGTCATTTTGGGTGTGATTTAATTTTGTCTTATTTCATTGAAATGGTTGTAGTCACCAGCTCTTGGCTTCTGGGGTCGAGGCCGCTATATATAAACTATTTATATTCATTTGTATGAAATCCAATAATTTTTTAACACAATTTTAAATAAATAGAGGAAGAAAATTTATTATTTAATAGTGTTAATTATTATATTATTAATTTATCTTTTTGATAATTTCAAAAATGGTGATAGTTTTTGAAATTATAATTTTTGTTGTAGTTATAAAAAAGGGGGAGAATGTTGAAGTTTCTCTTTGGTTTACTTTTATTTAATTATTTTTTGATAATTAAAAAATTTATATTATAATTAATTATAATTTCTCACTAATTTAACTTCATATTGTTATTTTATGTATTAACTAGAATCATATTGAAATTTATATGTATCTTATTTTCCTTTAAATGTATTAATATATTATTTTAGGTATTGACTAAAGTATTCTTAACTTTTATTATATCTTATTTTTCTATAGTTAAAATAACATTAAATTTCATGTTTTGATTGGTCATAACCTAATATAAAAGTTTCATAATGAGTTAATAGGAGAAATATATCATTTGGAAACTTTAAATATTATTTTACATGTTTCTTACTCTTCCCATGTAGTCGATTCACATAGTCAATTCTCCCACATAGCCAATCCATGTTGCCAAACTTACAAATTTAATTACCTTTAGTATTTTGACTATAAATTAGGCTATAATATTCCAAATTAAAGGATTCTTATTGAGTTGGAAGGATAAGAAAATTATATACATTACATTATAAGGAATATATTATGAATTTATATATATCATATGATAAATTCTATTATAATTCACTTCATTTTTTCAATTTTAATAATGTAGTTTTTAATAATAGTTTTTCTACTGTATTTTTATGATAACTTGATCTATAGAGTTTGATTAAGGTGATTCTTGATTATTTATAAATATAATTAAATTGTATAACTAAAATTCAAAAGGACACAAGGTTGATTATGTCATTTATAAGGTTTATGTCTATAATTTGATAATTTAAGAAATTTTCAAAATTCTAGAATCACCTATGTGAATCATCTACATGACACACCTACATGATTCATATAAATTAATAACCTACATGATACACCTATGTGATTTGACTATGTAGAGAAAAATAACTACATGAAAATTACCTGCATGGATTTTCCTACATGGTTTTATGAATTTCTATCAGATGTTCCAAATCTAGGAATTATACAATATTTTTAATTTTATTCTATATTATCATTTAATATAATTTTAATATAAATATAATCAGTATTTTATATTTTCTGAAGTTAATTATTAATTATTTAAAATCCATGAAAACATATTTTAAATTATTTTAAAATAAATTAAATGTGATTCATATGAGATTTATAATTATTTATATTCATTTTGAAATTTTGAAAATTGAAATATCCAAATTAAATTTTTTTAAAATATAATTAGTTAGCCTCAATTATTACCATAAAGCATCCCACGGATGTTAATTCTTGTTATTTACCACTGTATTAATTTTTATAGAAAGTTCCACTATAAAGATTTCTTATTGTCTTAGGGGATATCGGGGATAAATTAAAAGAATATTGTTTTTAAATTATATATATTTACGCATAGAATATAATCTAGTAAATAATCATGGGAAACTTTGATGTGGTTCATTGGAAAAAGAAAGATGAAAAAGATTTTAAAATTTGAAAGTTTTTGTGCAAAAAGAAATAATATATACATAGAGTTGAAAAAACTAGTTTAGGTGTGGAATGAAGTTGAGAATTTTATAAATCTATACAAGTACTGCATTTTTATAGTGATCAACTAATACTCCCCACTGAACTAAAATAACTTAATCATTTACTACTGGATAATATTTTGCTTCATGAATACTCAGGCATTGAATCTTTCATAAAGTTCTACGGTTTTACTTCTTTGTATTTGTGTGTGTGTGTAATTGAAAAGGGGTTATACAACCCATTAAAATATTGTATTTTGGGTTAGAAATCCCAAATAAAAGGAAGGTATTGGGTTTTTCTACTAGGTGGGAAAAGGTAGACTGTTTGGGTTGTTTCTTTAGGTATAAAAAGGTATTTATATTTTTTGGGTTTAAGCATTTAGGGGTAAAATCCTCTGTAATTGTTTTTCAAATCTAGGTGTAATAAATTCAATATATGATTCCATTATAGGGGTTATAGGGGGTTCCATCTCTCTCAGTTCATGAGAGGAGTGAATAGCGAATAATGATCATTTAAATAAGAACCAGTATAAAAATATATTGTGTTTATTTCTCTTTGTTTCATCTAAATTAACACTAAAACCCTAATATAATTTTAAATTAATTTTAAAAGGTAAATTAAACCACTATTGTCTATTTCCCATCTTAACTCTAGACCAATAGTTTTATGCCATGAAATAAGGACAATGTCATACAGTTTTACATCACGTGAAAACGATGTTAGTGCAATACATTTTAAGGATTTATAGCTTAGTCCTGTATCATGTAGTTTAACAATATTCCATAAGGGTGTAAAAATGTATCTTAACATATTTTAGTAAATATAATATGAGATGATGTGAATGTTTTTAAAATTAATTCTCTAAAAATATTATATTGGTAGGAGTTGTGATATGCTACCCATCCATATTTTCCAAAAATTATGTTCCATTATAATAGACATTGTGTATAGTGTAAGGACCATCAAACTTTTATTCAAGCTGGATAGGCTTCTTTCTATGGATCATGAGAGTTATGAGTGCTAGAACCAAATCCCCTTCAAGTAATGATCATAGATGAACCCTCTTATTGAAGGATCACACGATTCAATTCTAATAAAATTCTAGGTTAAGCAACGTATTGAATATTTTCACATATAGTCACTCTAACTCATCAATCCACCTTTAGTACATCTCATCTTCATAAAAAATAGTTGAATATGGAGACCCAATGTGATAGAAATAAGAATTCAATTGGGAAAACTTTCTATGTCCCGTATACAAGTGAATATGGGGTTTCTTTTTAAGTTGTACTAGTTTTTGTGTGATAGTACCAGAAGGCATGGAAAATATTATATGGATAGTAATTTTTGTTTATGTCTACAATATTTTGAATGATATTTGATAGATCCATATAGAAAGACTCTATATTTCCATTTTTACTACATGATATTAGGATAATCAATTAGAATATATGTTTTATTCCTGATATAACCTCATCTACAGAGAATAATAAAAATTTTCTCCATTGTTTTTCAATATTATATAAAGAACACAAAATATGGTGATGATATTCATATTTATAAAGTTGATAATAGACTTTGTCTCGACCTCCTTCAGAGGTATATCCTCAGGCTATTTAGGGAAAATTTATTTGGAAATAATTATGTACTTGAGCTGTCTAGCAGTTTCTATGAGATATAGACCCATGATATCCATTCCTAAGGTAGATAACAACTAAGAATATGTGGTGGCATGGACCAGTTTCAGAGGTTGATGAATAAATATAGCATGTATCTATCTCACATGACACTTTTTGGCGAACTCCAGGTGATGATCAATGATGACCAATAGTACGCAAGCCTCTTAATTTTATGGGATATCTTTTTTATTGATTGATGGGAACCATAAGAACCTATGTATACTTCCTGTATAATTGTGAGGGTCTCTCCTCTTTTATTTCATCTGAGGAGAATCCCATAAAAGCCTCATTTATATATAACTTATTTTGAATTTTTGTCACTGTAAAGGAAAAATTTTACTACCCAATGTTGGATCTACCCCCTCTTAGCTCGATCATGTGGAAGGGTTCCATTATAGATATAATGATTTATTATAAGCATCCATTATGTTTTGGAATCCATTGGTAAAGACATGAGTTCGTCTTGTTATTGGAAAGAATTAATTTTACTAATTTCCCCTATGTCATAGCCAAAAAGGGGGATGTCGCCCATCATCATAAAATTAAGATAACCATATCATATTAGAATAGATTTTCTAGGGATATGGATCCATTATCAATTGAATAAACCTGGGAATTCTGTGAGTGTGGAATATGAGACAATATTGGTTATAATGGGTATTCCTCCATCAAACCTAACAAATAATCAAGAAAGGGAATCGTATATTATTTTTTAGTGGAACATTCACCAATTATTTACTTAACCATTATTTTTATGTTTCCCTTAATTCTTAAGAGGTCCGCTGATATTTGCAGAGCCAGATTAAGACCAACTATGAGGGTTTTTTATTCTACCACATTACTGAGAGACGCTTCAAACAATAATAATGAATAAGGTAGAACTTCATTTGTCAGGGAGATAAGAACTATTACCAAGACAACCCTATTAAGATTCAAATTCTCTATTATTCACCCAATAAGTGCAACTTCCGGACCCAGGTACCACACACCAGTGCCATAAGCTAGTTGGACACATGACCTTAGGAACACCTTCCCACATGCTAGAGGATTTAGACAAGTATATAGGGGCTTATATTGAGCATGGGGAGGCTATACCCTCGTTATCAGAGTAATAAATGATAAAAATAAATAAACAATAGCCAAGTGATAAAACTGGTAACCAAAAAAAACTAGCATCACATGATGACTGAAACTGGAATACAATATCCAAAACTAAAGCAATAGATATTTCATTCCAATTACATATCTAGTTTCAAATGAATAACCCAGTATATAGACATGGAAAACTCCCAAGAAGGTCTCGATACCAATTTTGATACCCTCATATATGCTCTATCCAGTCATAGCCATCTATCATAAGGTATTTTCCATTATCTTTCCATGAAAACATGAATTCTATTCGGGTACTGATTAGTCATCCCCAATAGGGTGTGAGTACAACTCATATGGCCACCCCAACATCATCTAAAATAATATACAATCAATAAAAATGTATATAGTTGTAATAAGAATAAATTACAATGAAAAAACTAATTACTTATCACATGTATTTATTCTTTAATTAACAATATAAACCCCAAGTTTCCTGAGGACACCCAAATCTTAAATACATGCTTCAACCCATGCTAGATTCTGAACCATATCAAAAAAAATGTTTATAGTTTATCATTTCATTTCTAATAATATCATGGATAATTAGAACCATAGTCCAATTCCAACTCACGGGCATAGAATGTTGTGTCTAATACCCTGAGGGTATTTGGAGCTTTAATCCCTATCCCATAGCTCAATGCCACATAGGTATTTGGAACCTCAGTCCATGTCCTATACAAATTATCTCATATGGGTATTTAGAACATCATTCTCTCTCCCATACCTCTTTTATCACATATCACACATGTGATATTTTGAAGTAGTAGTTTGTGTTCCACACTCATTTATCACTATGGGACTTCGAAGCATCTATCTATGTCCCACACACAATATTACATCTATTAGACATATATCACATATCTCACATCATTCAAGGTTAATCAATATTTACCCTTTTTATCAAAAATTCAAATCATGGAATACCATTACAATTACTACAACAAACATGGCCCTTCAATTCAATCATGAGGAATAATATGAAATAAAACACCATTAATCCATTTATCAACATTTAACCATAGAACCCATTAATTAATTCATGAATTAATTAATCCAATTCCATAATCCAAATTTCCCATTAATTAATTCACCAATTAATTAATCCAATTCAATAATTGAAATTTCCTATTAATTAATTCACTAATTAATTAATCCAATTCCACAATCACAATTTCCCATTACTTAATTCACCAATTAATTAATCCAATTCCACAATACCAATTACCATTAATTAATTCACCAATTAATTAATCCAATTACATAATTTAAATCTCCCATTAATGAATCCACCAATTAATTAATGCATATTAGTTAACCAATTAAACAATCCATTAATTGACCAATTCCATATCCCCATTGATCAATCAATTCCATAATACCTTAATTAATTAATTAAAAAAATTAATTAATTCAATTTATGAAATTCAATTTAAAAATTTTCAATATAAATTCTATAATTACATAAATGTAATTGAAATCAAGACTTTGGGATTTGAATAATAGGCCACCTACCTCAATATTGTTGAAAAATGCTCACAAAAAATCCCTATTTGAAGTGGAACAACCAAAATCACAACGAAGAATGAGATCTAGATCCAAAACCTAGACTCAAGATTAACTGAACTGATATTTATTAAAAGTAGTTCTAAAACCTAACAAAAAATAGATAAAAAATTCATATTTTTTTGGATAAAGGAACGGGAGAGAGAGATTGAATCAAGAAGAAACCACATACCTAGAGAGGTTAATATCCTCTAATAGATCTTTGATTCATCAACAATAGATGTTAGAAAGCCTTAAAATTCATCTATGTGCTTCAGAAATGTGAGGAACAATTTTAGGGTAGAGCTAGGGGGTTTAGGGATATAAGATGGAGATTCAAAAAAATTTAAGTGAATTTTCGAGGGATTTAATTTTCACACAAATAGTTTCCTAGTTAAGGGATCACAGTTTCCCAAACCACAAGCCTTAACTGTGAACCTCTTTGGGGGGGGGGAGGTATGATTACTCCTAATAAGGCACACAATTTGAAAAACTATGAACTAGTTTTGGGAATTCTTACTCTTTGGGTTCACATGGTTTTTTGGGCATGTTACACTAGGAAAACTGTGCTCGAATCATGCACAACCCTTATTCCTTCTAGAATTATTCAATTTAACCAAAAACTCCCCAAGGTTAACCCCCAACCAGGATATACTCAAAATAAGTAAAAAGAGTATGAGTTAGTGTTTTTGAGATATCTATAGAAAAGGTTAGGATCTTACAATGTCCCCGCTATATAACAACTCATCCTCAAGCTGTACTCTCCAGCATCTCTTAGATCTCGAGGAAAAAAGATCAGGCCATTTGGCCTGAATATCCAATTCTCTATCTCATTTTTCCTCTAGAACAAACCATTGATTCCATAATATATGATATATTGACATAGTATTTCCTTGAAACACTTTCTCACTATGATCCAACACATATATGAGATGATCCTCAAAGGACGCATCTCTCTAAAGATAAACATCATCCACATCGATCACATGAGAAGGGTCTAGTTGATACCACAAAAGTTATGAAATTTGAAAAACATTATGCATAGCACTATAACACTATGGAAGATCCAATTAGAATGAAAGTGGCCTGATTCTCTTCATAATCTCAAACGGTCCAACAAACCCAGGCACCGACTTGCACTTTCTCAGAATCCTATGGTGACCAAATCAAGGTGACACCTGAAGGAACACATGACCAACCTCTGTAAATTATAGGGTTCATCGAAGTCTATAAGCATACAAATTCTTCCTACTCTATGTTGTATCCATACACTTCCGAATTAGCTGAGCCTTCTCCTATGTATCCTTTATGAGACTCGGTCCAAACTACTCTGAATCACCTACCTCCATACAACATAGAGGTGATCTAAATGGCCTACATTAAAAGCCTCATATGGTTCCATATAAATCATTTATTGGTAACTGTTGTTATATGAAGACTACAAAAAATTTATGTTCTTCTCACAATACCCACCAAAATCAAGAACACTTTCTCACAACATATCCTCTAGCACAACAATAGTATGCTCTGACTGCCCATCCATTTGTGGGTGGAAATCCATAGTTAGTAAATCATACATACCAAGAACCTTATGCAAGAACTTCTAAAAGTACATAGTAAATCATGAGTCATGATTTGAAATAATACTCCATGGAACCCATACCGATAGGTTATCTACTGAACATACAATTTTCCTAATTGATCCACCAAGAAAGTCTACCGTATAGGTAAGAAATGAACTACCTTTGTCAAATGGTTCACAATCACCCAAATAAACTTCATTATTCTAAGGAGTCCTTAGGTGACCTACCACAAAGTCCATAGTAATTTCATCCCACTTCCATTCAAGAAAGGGGAATGGTTGTAGTAAACCTCCAGGATGTTAATGCTCATCCTTCACTTATTTATGAGTGTAGTACTGTGTCACAAACCCTACAATCTTCTTTTTAATGCTCAACCACCAAACTTGTTTTCGTAGGTCACATTAAATATTGGTCACACCTAGATGCACCACCCAATTCAACGCATAAAACTCACACATCAGATACTCACACATGCTCATATCCATAACAACCTAATTATTAACATAGATGATCTCAACCTCTTCTATGCCCCAATCAGATGATGACTCCCCACCATCAAGGCCTTCCCTAAAGGAAAAACATTCTAAATCCTCATACTACCAATCTATAATCCATCTCAAAAGAGTATACTCCACCGGAAGTGATACTAGTTTCATTTACTCATGGATCTCCTGAACCACAACATGTATCTCATCTAGTAAAGTCATCATTTCCCACTCATCACTAGACTCTTGAACTACCAAGGACTGAGTTTTCATGATTAAAGTATCAATAACATTGTTTCCATTCCTAGGAATATATGTTATATCAAAATAAAATGAATTAATACACTCAACCCAAATCCTCTACCGAAGATTCAAATCTCATTGGGAAAAGATGTGGATTAATCTCTTGTGATTAGTATACATAGTGAAATTCTCATGCAACAGATAATGCTACTAACACTTCAAATAATAAATAACTACTTCCAACATGAGGTCATTCATAGGGTAGATATATTCATGTGGCCTCCACTTCCAAGACCCATACACCACAACTTGATCTCACTACATCAAAACTTCTCCAATCTTGACCCCAGAAGCATCACAAAACATCGTATAATATTCACATATATTTGGTAAGATGAATACTGGTGTTAATGTCAATCGATTCTTACTCTCCTGGAATGAATTATCACATGAATCAATCCATTATAACTTCAAACCCTTCTTTTTCAATCCCAACAGAGGTGCTACAAAATGGGAAAAGTCTTGGATGAATCTCCAATAATACCCTTATAACCCTAGAAAATTGCGGATATAATTTTTTTTTTCTGGGTTTCCCCAAAGAAACGACTACCTAAACTTTATCTGGGTCCGCTGACACACCTTCCTATGAGATGAAATGAGCCAAGAAGTCCACCTGATCAATTCAAAACTGACACCTAGATTTATTTTTGTATCAGCGATTCTCTCTATGTGTACTCAAGATGATGTCAATATGTTGTGAATGATTGTCATGATTCTTGGAGTACACCAAGATTTCATCCACAAACAAAACCATAAAATGATACATGTATGGGTTGAAGATTACACTCATCAAGGACATAAACACTATTGGTGTGTTTTTTAACTCGAATGAAATTAAAACAAACTCATATAGGCCACACCTTCTTTTGAAAGATATCTCAAGTATATCAGTACATCAAACTCTAAAATGATGATACCTTGATTTCAAGTCGATATTATAGGAAACAAAATCTCCCCTGAACTGGTCAAAAATATCATCGATATATGTAATAAGACACCAATTTTCATTTTCATCCAATTAAACTTCTTGCAATAAATACATAAGTGTGGAGTCCCTTCCACCTTCTTAGAAAAAAACTGGATAACCCTAAGGTGACATACTTGGGCAGATAAAACCCCAATCCATCAACTCATCCAGCTGAGTCTTAAGATCTTGAAGCTCTATTGGTTCCATTATTTATGTTGGAATAGAAAAAAAAATCATCCCTCAACTTGAGATCAATTATAAACTCCACATATATCTCAGGTGGAATCCCTGATAAGTCTTCAAGAAACACATCCTGAAACCAAACCACTATGGTTGAAAAAAAATATTCTTTACACCTCTATCATCCAATAACATACTAGAAACATGGGTGTTAAACTCACCTAGTAATTAATGAATTGGCCCTATTGGCCTTCCTGAATATCCCACTCTCCACAGTGAGAATATTTTTCAGCCTTAAGAAACCTAAATTTTACTCTCCTTTACTAACAATATATGTGGTATTGGTATGCCACCAACTAGTCCCTAACCATGATTAGGTTGAAACCTAACATATCGGGAATGTAAAAATACTAAAGGAAACAGTACTCCCCAACCTCAGGAGAACACCCTTTTCAAAAATAGATGTCTCTCGAAGTTACTCTCAAAGGTTTATATATCATCATAACCCCTCTCAAAAACTCCATAGTTAGTTTCAACCCATTTATAAGTTGGGAAGATATAAAATAATGAGAGGCACTAATATAAAATAGGGTACTATCTAGCACAGAATCTAAAATAATAATAACTCTAACCATTAATGTTATAGCCTCACTATCAACCATTGTAATCTGAACAACACGAAAATGTTCATACCTCTTCCATGTAATGCAGTCTAACTCCCCTGAGCTACACCACTCTGATAATATGTGTGATATTTCCTAGAGCATCTCACCCACTACCTTGACCACCACGACTAGTAAAACTCTAACAACCAGACTGATATGGTGTAGAAGATACCCTACACACACTTTGATTCTACCTAGATGCAACATCATTACTTGTCTATTTCAGATTCCTACAGAACCTTTTTAGATGTATCATCCTCCCAAACTTTTCCCACTCAATTGATGGTCAATAAAAATTCCTATGAAAGTAGACCGACCTTTCACACCAGTGGAAAAGAACTCGGGTAGGATCCTTAATAATTGATCCTCCCCCTGGACACCCTTATTTCCCAAACTTTGGTCATCATTATCATATTGATGCTTTCTACACTCAAAAGACATACCTCCTTATTGTCTAGAATAAACTACCTATCCTTCACTAGATGCCTCCTTCAGGTTTCCCTCTTATATAAGAGCCTGATCCACCACTATAGTAATCATTTTCAACTAAAAGTTATTAACTTGAGACTTAATCTCACATTTAAGGCCATCTTGGAAATGCCTTTCCATAATCGTCTCATCCCCTTCCAGCACTGGAAAAAAGCACAGCATGCTAGTAAAATGACATGCATAGTCCATCATAGATATACTCCCCTAAGTCAACCACATGAACATAGTTACCTTCTTCTATCTCAACGTCTCTAGTTAAAATTTCTCCAGGAACCTCTCTAAAATCCCTTACACACCATACCATTGGCCTATATAGTCCGAGTCTGAACATCCATCCAACGCTTCACTGATCCACATAACATGTAATCATCCAACTTTAACCTCTTCCCAGATGGAGTCTCCAAATAGTCAAGTATAGTCTGGATAAGCTCAACACATAACTCAACCACCTCATGTCCACCCTCTACAGTGAAATTCAGAGGGTTCTGTAACCGAAACTCTCATGTCAGGTTAGAAATACTCTTCACAACCCACTGTATATCTATCTCTATAATCTGCATGAAGAGAAAAAAGTTCTCACAGAACTTCTCTCAAGCTCCTACACCTAACACTATTGGTGACTTAGGTTCCACTATCAGTGGATCATTTCCATCCATAACCTCTTATCAACCTATCAATAAGATTCATCATAGATTCATATCTCTATAGTTTGAAACAAACATCTCAAAACACATAACACAACATTTACACATTTACATAATATGGATTCACAATAATCCATAATAAGTCACTTCTCCCAAAACCTTCCACATGGTCAAAACTGAGGTTCCATCACTAGCATTAACCATCCCACATCTAGATCATAGTTAACAAGGGTAAACAAATTATAATTATTCAAATTTCTCATTATACACATGTTTATTCACATCTTTCATAATTTTAAATCTTTTAATTTATATTAGGAACCATTTTCACTTCATTTACACAAGAATGGAAAAAATTTCAATTCTTCAACAACTTAATGAAAAACCTACTTTTCCCTTCTGTTCTTAAAATGATGCATGTTACATAATTATCCCGAGTTCATAGAATGATTAATACATATCCAACTCTCATTCCATACCGAGACACAAGTTAGATCTCAGAAAATCTCAGAAATAATTATCACATCACACAACAAGTGCGTCATCCAAGGTGAAGTAACATCCAATTGTTCTAACAAACATCATTGACAACAATCCCACCCTAGGTGCTTGGGGTTTACCCTATATATGGGTTATAAACTACCATTAAAGATCTTAGTAAAAGGCCCGAATATTCTTATTATTCTTCTTACCTTTCCCAAATAGAAAGACAAAGTAAAAGAAAAGAAAAATGGGCTCTGATACCACTTTGTAACATCCCAACCCGGGTGCCACACACTGGTGCCCCAATCTGATTGGTTACATGACCTTAGACATGACTCCCCATATTCCAAAGGCTATTGAATAATAGTAAGGATATAATATCAATCTTAAGAAGACTATACTTTGTTTTCCAGAGTAGTACACTGGTAGAAATATATAAAAAATATCCAAGTGATATAACGAATAACTAGAAAAAATCAGTATCACATGATGACTAAAACATGAATACAATATCCAAAACTAAAGAAATAGATATTTCATACCAAGTACATGTAAAGTTATAGATGAAACTCTCAAAATAAAGACAATGAAAACTCCCAAGTGGTTCTCGATACCAAGTCTTTTTCCCTCATCTATGCTCTATCCCGAATCAGCCATCTAACATAAGGCCTTTTCCTTTATTATATCCTACAAACATGAAGTATATTAAGGTGCCAATCAGGAATCCCAAATAGGGTGTGATTAAAACTCATTAGGCCTCCAAAAAATTCATCTAAATGATATCTAGTCAATAACATTGTATAAAATTGTAATAAGAATAAATTATAATGAAAAAAAGTAAACTGTTATCAAATTTATTTATCCTTTAATTAACCACATAAACCCCCAGGTTCCCATGGATAACCAAACACTCAATACCTTCTTCAATCCATGATGGAGTCTAAACCACATCACAAAACTGTGAATATCATTTATTATTTTATTTAAAATCATATCATAGATAGTTGGAACCATATTCCAATGCCAACTTATGGGAATATAATGTCGTGTTTAACACCCCATAGGTATTTAGATCATAGGTCCTTATCCCACACCTTAATGTCACAAGGTTATTTGGAGCCACTTTCCCTGTCCCATACTCATTATCTCATATGGCCATTTGGTGCATTAGTCCCTATCCCACACCTCATTTATCACATATCACACATGTGGGATTTTGAAGCAGCATTCATGACCCACACTCATTTATCACTATGAACTTTTAATGTATTAGTCCACGTAACACACACAAATATCACATATATCACATCATTTAAGGTTAATCAATATTAACCCTCTTGATCAACATTTCAAATCATGGAATACCATTAAAATTATCATAATAAACATGGTCCTTTAATTCAATAACATAGGATAATATGAACAAAAACACCATTAATACATTTATAAAAATTAAACCATATAACCCATTAATAAATTAATAAATTAATTAAACTAGTTCTATAATCCCAATTTCCAATTAATTAATTCACCAATTAATTAATTTAATTCCACAATCCCAATTTCTCATTAATTAATTCACTAATTACTTAAATGAAATTCCACAATCTCAATTCCCCATTAACTAATTCACCAATTATTAAATTAAATTCCAAAATCCCAATTTACTATTAATAAATTCACCAATTAATTATCCACATTAATTGAAAAGTTCAATAATTCATTCATTAACTAATTCCATAAACCCATTGATCAATCAAATCCACAATCCCTTAATTAATAAATTGACAAAATTAATTAATTCAATTTAAGAAATTATATTTCAAAATGTTCAATAAAAATTCTAAAATTACATATTAATAATAGATATCAATACTTTGGGATTCGAATAACATACCACCTACCTCAAAATTGTTGAGAAACTCTCACCAACAGAAATCCCCAATTGAAGTGGAACAACAACAATCACAATGAAGAATAAGATCATGATCTGAAACCAAGATCCAATATCAAATGAACCAATAACCATTAAACATAGATCTAAACCCTTTCTAATAGTGAATCGTATTTTATCTAGATAAAAGAGTAGGAGAGAGGGGAATATAATTAAGAAGAAACCAAATACCCAGAGAGGTGTAGATCCGTTAATGGATCTTTGATTCACCAAGAATAGAGGTTGTAAAGGATTTGAATTTGTAAATTAAACCCCAATAATTAGATGAAATGTTTTTGGGTTGAGATAGGGGTTTAGGGATATAATACAGGAGAAGAATTTTTAAGTGATTTTTTCAAGGGATTTAGTATCCACATGAACGATTTCCTGGGAAGGGGCACAAAATTTTACAAACCATGCACCTTAACCATGCAACTCTTCTTGGGGTGGGGTGTACGGTTAATTCTAAGAAGGTACACGATTTGAAAAAAAATGTTCCTGCCATAAAAATACCCTCTATCTAGGTTTTCATGATTTTTTGGGTTGGGCGCATGGTTTGGGAAACCATGCGCCAACCATGCAAAAACACTCTTCCTTTAAAAACTATCAAATTTCACCAAAATACACAAAAAGGATAAACCCAAACAATATATACTAAAAAAGGGATGAATAGTACCTCATAATGAGCTCAATACATCTCCAAATAAGGTTGGGATCTTACAATAGGTATCCTGGAGGAACCATCAAAATAAATCTCTCATATATGGGGAGTGTCATAGATGTATAATAATTATTCATTAGGAAGAGTCTTGTTTATCAAGGAAATTTATAGGTAAGGAAGCGTTATTAGAAAATTGACTAGTGCATACCCTTTAACCTCCTCTTATAGTACAAATGAATGTCAAAATACTATTGGATGACCACTCACCATACCAAATGTCTTGTCAGAATTAGATGTCTCAGGATGAACTTGAGTGGGTATTTATAAAAAACCAAGTAAAACTTATGATACTATAGGTAGTCCATTAGATTTTATATAGTTAAGATCAATTAAAGGAAGTTATTTTTGATATCAAAATACCAAATCTCTATATCAAGTAGGGTTTTACTTAGATCGTATAAAATATTTTTGTTTCCCTTGTCATTCTTTTACATGAGAATGGAACCACACAATAGTTCTATCACCACTAAATATAGGATGAGTGGATTTATTTACTTGAGAGGAATTTATATCATTGGGATCAAGATTAATTGTTTTATATTATTGAAATCTTCCTAAAAATATTCATCCAACTGATTGGTGACCCCCATTTTCCATTAATTTTGTTAAGGGTATTCACTTTCCTTAAATGTTCGCTATTATAACACCCTAAGATTATAAAATATAAAGATCATATTCGATAGCGTGTATGACATGAAAAAAAAGTATAGAAGGTAATATAACATAATGATACTTTATGATATATTTATTTTTAAATAATTGTAACTCTTTGATAGCCTAAAATTAATGCAACACTATGTTTGAAAGAAACACAATACTTTATTAAAATATTATTATTTAAATATGACCATTATAACCTACCCGTTAAAACAGAGGGTATTAATAGTTATAAATAAATTATGGAAATATTATTTATTATATATTTATAAATTAATTACATGGTTATATATTTACTATAAATAAAATAAGAATGATTTGAAAGGAAAAGAAATGTTTTTTGGAAAACTGTATTTCTTCCAAAATACGGTTTAGTCACGCTTTACACACATGATTTAAAATTAATTTTTTTTTACCATTTTAGAAAATTTATTCGAAAAAATTAAAATTATTTTTGAAATCATAATATCAAAATTATCATAGGGTGAATTTTTGGGTTTTTTTTGAAATGTTTTATTTTTTGATAAATAGTGAGAAATAATAAATCATAATTGAAAAATACTATTTTGTAAAAATTATTTATAAATTTAAATTATATTATTAGTTGGTGTTAAAGTAAAATTAGGTCAATTAAATATCTATTAATTCAATGTAGATCATTGGAATCATTTTCATATTGAAATTTGATATTAAAACATTGTAAAATGTTGAATATTTTCTCTTTGAAAACCCGCTTTCTCATCACGTATGTTAGATTAATTTTAAATTAAAATTTTCCATTTATATAAATTGAATTTTGAAAGAAATATTTCATATTTTCAATTATTAAAATTTATATTATCTATTAAGGTGAACTTAATTTTTTACCATATTGAATAGTAAAAATAGTAAAAATTATTTACCACAGTTAAAGTAAAAATTGATTTATCGGGGTGTTAAGCTAAAATGATAAAGGTTAAAATGAACTAAAAACTTATAAAAAATATATTTTTTAGTCATTTTTCTACCCTATAATGTCCAAGTATCTATAATACTCCATTTTGGACCCTTTTGTTCATGTGGAAAACGTGGGTATACTTTTTTATTTCCAAAAATTATAAGTGTGCCACTCACCTCACTTATAAAAGGCCACCCACTCTCATCTCTTATTCACACCTTAAAAATTTTTTAGTTAGGCCAATACCTACCTAAATAACATTAAAAAATCCTTACCCTAATCCTATAATCCTTATTTGGGGTATAAATCCAAACTAGGAAGGATTTTTTGTGAAAACCTAAGGTGGTTACTTGAAGAAGATGTAATGTTCTTCAACAAGAATTTTTATTTTATTTCTTCCTCCACCTCACTCAATTATTAATATACCATTATGATACAAAAACCTCATAATATTAAATATATTATTATTTTATTTATGTTAATGTCATTACCTAGAACCATCCCCACTTCCCTCAAATGGGTAAAGAAATCATCATTCGAGTGTATTGTGGGCTACCACCTCGCGAACCGATGTCATTCATTGTTTGTATTAACACCTCTCATGGTTGGGTATGGTTATGGATAATATATATATATATATATATTTAATTATAATATAGTTATACCTATTGAGTCATTATATCATATATTAATTTTTAATTTTCATTCCTTAGGGGATATGCCAATGTCGCTTGTGTGTACGGCGGAGTTCCACCTCGCGAAGCGATGCGATCCGTCTTCCACTAACACATAACATGGAAGGTGATAAGGATAAATTTAATGAATATATGTGATATAAATGAAATAATTATAATATTATTTACATATTTATAATTCTTTAAAGATAATATATCATTCTATTTCTTACACAAAAAAATGATAACATTGTTCACATACGATTGGACGACCGCCTTCACGAAGAGAAACAACTCTCTTTTCACCAACACAACACATGAATGATATATATAAAAGTATATTTAAATAAATAATGTGTAATTCATGATATTATTATCATTTTTGAATATAAAATACCACTTACCCTCTTTCCATAATGGTCATTGAAAAAATGGAAACGTTACTCATGCATACGTAAGACCTACCATCTCCATGATCGTAACATACTAAATTTCTCAAAAATATATTTCATTATTGGTATTAAAATTATAATTTATGTAAAAATATTTCATGATTACTATTATGGATATTATGGAACTATATAATATTCATAATAATGATAAATTTTGTGATAAATTACAAATGAGGAAACTTGGAAATTAACACTCGAAGCAATGAAAATGATGATAGATTATTAATTAATGTGTGACAAGATGTTATAAAAGGATCATATATAATATTAAAAATATTAATATGGTTATATTATAAGTTAATTACTTGTTTAAAACAACTATAAAATAGTTTACAGAATTTTTAACCAAAATGAAGCATGAGGTAAGAGATTTCCTCTTAATTCATATTCCATTGATAATTATTTGTTATTATGAACCAAGTCACATTTACATGGTGTATATACAACCAATTTTACTTACAATATAATGATTCATTAATAATTTATGGTATTTTAAGTTTCACTTGGAATCATTTCATCTAAGTGGATTGGACTTGAAAATTACCAAGTGGTAAAAGTAATTTTACAATCTCACTTTCTTGTGTGATTTTAACTTTCTCTTAAAACAATCACTTTATTGTAATAAATTTTCATTGGAAATTAAATTTATCTTAAATATCCATATTATTTTATTATGGATATGATTATTTCCTAAAATGTATACCATTTTTACATAAATTTTTTACATTGAATATTATTTGATTAACTAGGAAAATATTGATAAATCCATATACTTTACCCAATATAGATATTTGATGATAAAACACATTGTTCATGAATTAAATAGATTAATTGATATATGAGGAATTTTTTGGACATGAATACACAAGTTATTATTGATTATAGATATCCCCTCAACGAATCAACAAGTCTCCTAAGACAAACCAGTCATCCAAATCAAAGGGGTTTTTACCCAGTAGTTTTAAGCTTTCTTGAGGATTGATATTGATGGTAAAGGAATCATGTGCCTAAGATATGATGTCAAATAATTAATAATTTCCTTAATTCAGAATATTTTTATTATTATACATGATATTTTTGTAATTAAATCATCTCTATATGTATTTTATTCTCAGTATATAGATTAAATGAAATTCATTTTTAGTTATTTACCTTAATATATTTATTATGCATTATCTAGTTATTTATTGGAATGTGTGTTTAGTTATTTACCTTGCCATATTTATTATTATTATTTATTCATAACATCTTGTACTATAATTAACCCTTACTTATCATTTGAGATCACCCTTATTTTGTTTCCCTTCCCAAGGATATGAAGAATAATTATTGGAATGAGTTCAAGGATGCCAAAATTTTCCCATTTCTATGCTTTTTATTTTATATACCTATGTAAAATGGGTATCATGTATGTATATAGTTATCCAAAACTACTAAATATATTGGTCCTTTTGTATTTTAGAATTTGTTTCTATGACAATATAACAAATTAGACACCAACTTCGGGTTACTGGGGTTAGGGTCATTATAGTTGGTATTAGAGGTTGTTTAGAAAAATACTTTAGAACTAGATTAAGGAAAACATAGATTAGGGAAAATAAACCTTTGATATATTTTGAGGATAATAATAAAAGAAAATCCTAATGTTTTTGAAGGAATATATTTTATGGGTTTTATTAGAAATACGTCACTGTTTGGATACTACAAGTAGACGAGGATTTGTGACAAATGTACTCAGAGGAAATAACTCTGAAAAATGGTGAATTGGGATTAACCCAATCATGAAATGGTGTATGAAAACAGAACTTACTAAAAATCTAGTTTGACACTCTCTAGGGATATTCCTAGGGTAATTCACATTTTAATTACAAACCATTATGAATGATTTTGAAAATAGAGATATCCCCAAAGAAACCATGTTTATGATTATGATATTAGTTATACATAACTTTTTCTATTTATGTTAAGTATTTCACTAGTTTTTCAATTATAAATTATGTTTCATAATTATATGATCTATTTTATTGAATTAAATCATTTAGAAATGGCACATATTAGAATAAATGTGAACCACATCAAGGAAAATAATCAAAAGAGTAAGAATGATCATTTCATTTATACGATTAATCCAATCATTCAAAGGGACTTAGTCACCCAAAAATTGTCATCATGTGAGGAAATAATGTCTTACTCTAATAATATTGATAATAAACTATATATTATTTATGGATTTTAATGTAAGAAATAGAATAATGGAATGATAGAGAAAAAATAGATAAAAGGAATAAGGGAAAGAATGACTTTCCCACTTGTGATAATTGTGGAAGGAAAAAACTTTGTACTTTATAAAAAAAAGAGTTTCCATCAAGTTTTGAGAAAAATGGAACCATTCACATGATTTTAAGGACAATAAAAAAGTTCCCAATGTTCAATAATTAAATTATAGGGAGATGAGTCACTACGCAAATGAATTCCCCAAGTATTAAAGGAATATACCTAAATATTAGCTAATAGATTATATTCAAGATTTTGATATTACCACCGATGATATGGAGTGATTAGTGTGCTTGTGTTTGGATTCAATAATTTTTCTATTATATTATTTTATAAATCATTTCCTCGTTGTAGGAATTATTAAATTTATAACTATTATACTATATTAACTTTTCATTATGGATTTGAAATCATATATTTAATGGTACCAATGACCAAGAAAAATGTTTCAATGGAAAAATTAACTTCTTGGAAAGAACATGATTAAAGGAAATATAAACCTTAATTTGTTTCTCATGTTGAGATAATGATGATGGTATGAAGAGATGATTGGTATAGATAAAATAAATTGGATTTTTTGACTACCTTTGAACTGATTAACGATTCCTTTACAAAGTGGTTTATGCTATCATTGACGAAGTTAAAAACATTTTTTGATTTAAGAAATATATACAAGATTTTTTATTATTTAAGAAATATAGAAGAATAAATTTTCTCAATAATGTTTTATCATAATTCAGGTTATTTCCATGTTTTAATAGAATACATGATGAAGGAATTCACATGTTTAGTATTGGTTGATCAAGAGATACTTCACATTGTTTGATAGATTAATGATATTTTTATTTTGAAATTTTATTAACCTTCTTTCTAAAGTTTTGGATATTTATCCTTTGGAAGGGTTATAAGGTTAACCATTTATGAAATATTTTAAGTTGAAATTTGGATGATGTTTTATAGATTAATGTATTACTTAACAATATGAAAATTTACGAACATTGGATAACCTACACTAACAATTTTGTTATAATAATAACTAGAGATTAAAGAAATGACTTATCATTCAATTATAGATATTAAAATCTACTAAAATTAAATTATAGTACTTCAATAAAGATAATTATTTTTGGATATTAATTTCTTGGATTAACAGATGAATTTTAAATTGATCAAAGCATAACCAAAGGAAGAAATTGTGCATATTTCCTTATATTCTAAGATAATAAAATAATTCCTCAACTTTAGGAAAGGGATATTGAAACAAAAATATTATCCTATTAAATTAATATTAGATGAATAAAATAGTCTTTTAAATCATCATAGATTTTTGGTGTTCAGGTCCTTAACTTACCATTGATCACTCACTTTATTGTGATCACTGAACTTTGACATTATCTATAATTATTTATTCTTTTCTTACATGTTCATATCTTTATTGGCCAAAAATGTTCTTATACCTAGAAACCTAGTTAAGTGTTACTTCATATGAATGTTATACTCCCCTTTATCTCATATTAAGAGGATGTTTTACTAACTCTTTTTATGATGTGGGTTTTTAATAAAATAATTTTTAAATATCAAACCCTTGAGTACCAGGATCAAGTTTAAATTTAGAGGCTATAATTTATTTATGGTGGGGAGAATATGACACCCCATGATTTTAAAATATTAAAATCATATTTGATAACATGAATAACATGAAATACAAAGTTTATAATAGAGTACAACATCCCAATAATCTATTATATATATATATTTTTAAATAATTTAATCTCCTCGACAGAGGGTTTGAATGAAACAAAATACTCTATTAAAATATTATTATTTAAACATGTACATTATAACATAGTCATTAAAATGGAGGGTATAGAAAATAATAGCTAAATTTTGAAAATTTTACATCTTAAATATTTAAAAAATGAATTAAATGGTTATATATTGATTAGAAATAAAATAAGAATTATTTTAAAGAGAAAGAAATGTTTTCTAAAAATCTGTATTTTTTCAAAACGATGGTTTAGTCGTGCTTTGCACACGTGATTTAAAATTAATTTTTTCTAAAAAATTTGATTTTTTTTGAGAAAATAAAACATATTTTTTAAATCATAACATAAAAATTATCTTATGTTGAATTTTTGGGACTTTTTGAAAATGTTTCATTTTTTGATGTATAGTGAAAAATTCTGATTTTTTGTTAAAAATTGCATTTTCATTCAAATAATTTATAGAGTTAAACTATATTTAAAAATTTTTTAATGAAAATTTAATTAAATTATATACCAATTAATCAAATTTAGTTAATTGGAATCATTTTCATGTTTAGTTTTTGTATAAAAACTTTATAAACATTTGAACATTTTCTCTTTGAAAACATGCTTTCCCACTGTGCATGCAGGATTAGTTTAAAATTAAAAATCTCTACTTATATGAATGGAATTAGAAAAAAAATGATTCCATATGTGGAATAAAAATAATTTATATTATCTTATAAGGTAAAAATAATTTTTTTACCATAATTAATAGAAAAAATGATAAAAATTATTTACTACGGTTAAGGTAAAAATAGATTTACATGGTGGTTAAACTAAAATGATAAGGGTTAAAATAACCTAAAAACTTATATAAAATATATTTTATGGAAATATTTTTACTATATATTGTTTTAATATTTATAATAATCAATTTTTACTATTGTTTCCTGTAAAAAACACAGTTACACCCTTTTCTATCCAAAAATTACAAGTGTGCTACACACCTCACTTATAAAAGGCCACCCCTCTCCTCTCTTATTCACACCTTCACATCCTTTTTTTGAGCAATACATACCCAAAAAACTGCTATAAATCCCTCCCCTCATCAAATAATATTTAGTTTGGGAATAAATCCAACCTATAATAGATTTTGGTGCAAACCTAAAGAGATTACCCGAAGAATATGTAATGTTCTTCAACAAGTTTTTTTAATTTTTTTCTTCCTCCACCTACTTAAATTATTATTAAAACATGATGATACCATAACTAATAATATTAAATATAATTATATATTTTTATTTTATGGAAATGACCTACATCCACCCCTACTTTCATTAAATGGGTTAAGAAATCATCATTCATGTGTACGACGGACTACCGCTTAGCGAACCATTGTCATTAATTTTTCCACTAACACCACACACATTTGGGTATGATGACAGATATAAAGTATATATATGATATTTTTAACATAATTTTACTTATTTAGTCATTATATCACATATAACTTTTTTACTTTCTATTCTTTAGGGGATAATATAACATCCCTCATGTGTACGGAAGACTATAACCTCATGAAGCGATATGATTAATATTTCAGTACCACATAATATAAAAGGTGATAATGATAAATATAATGAATATATGTGATATAACTGAAATAATTATGATATTAATGACATATTTGTTATTCTTAGATGATAATATATAATTTTCTTACTTACACTGAAAAATGATGACATCGTTCGTGTTGGTATGGACTACTGCCTTTACGAAGTGATGGGATGCTCTTTTCATCACCCCAACACATGGATGATATATATAAGTATAATTAAATAAATAATAATATATTATTTATATTATTATTATTATAGAAAGATATATTATTACTTAACTCCTTTCTATAATTATCATTGAAAAATGGAAATGTTACACATGCATACATACGACCTACCATCTCCTTGATCATAACATACCCATCCTTAAAATCGCTTTTTTCCATTTTCTGAATTAACCAATTTATGGATGTGATGGAACCTCACAGTAATGGATACCAAAATTAAAACACTAAAAAATATTATAAAAAATTCTTAAAAAACCACACAAAAACATCAAAATTGAAAGTGAAATTTCAAATTAAAAAATGGGACACATCATACCACAGACAGTGTGCCACCTCGAGTAGTATACCCTAATGCGCCGGAAAACATCGACTACATACATACCCCAATTCCAGTGAAGTATCGACTATAGCATATCAAAATCACTATTCATAGATATAGGAACACATGTAATGACTTCAAACCACCATCTTCATAGCCTCCCATCACCACTGAAACAAGAGGGGAAGATAAAAGATGACTAGATCAACCAAAACACAAAAAACCCCTTCAACCTTTTCCACCTCATAGTCATATTTTAACCATTTTTTTCTTCATAATACAATTAAATTTACCAGAAATAACATCAGTATATTCAACCATTGGAACCAAATGCTTTAAATTCTTCATCGGAACCACCATCAACCAACACACCAAACATTAAAATGAATAACATGCCTCCTGGAAAGCTGTTGGCCAACAAAACAACACTTCCCAAAGTTATGTAGAACGACCAAATCAGAACAACCTAGGAAGGAGGGATTGGAATTGGGTCTAGGGTAGAGTTAGGTAGCATAATCCTTCATAAAGAGTCGATCCCTTCTCTATAAAAAAGCTCTGCAATACCATGACCATTTAAAAACATTCCACAACAATGATCGTAACAAACTCAATTTTAAAAAACAATATATTATTATTAATATTAAAAGAATAATTTATTTATTAATATATAATTATTATTATTACATATATGATGGAACTATGTAATTTTTAAAATAATCAAAACATTCACGACAAAGAACGAATGACAAAGAAGGGTAATTAAAACCTGATATAATGAAAATAATGAAAGATTATTAACGAATGGGTGCTAAGTTTTTATAAAAGGATCATATAAAATATTATAAATATTAATATGGTTATATTATAGGTTAATTACATTCTTTAAACCACTATATAAGAGGTTAAGTAATTTTCAATCAAAAGGAATTGTTAGGTAATGGATTTCATCTAAATTTATATTCCATTGGAATTTGTTTGTTATTATGCACCAAGTAACATTTTTGTTGTCTATATACATACCCTTTTACATGAAATATCATCATTCATTAATTATTCATAAAACTTTAGGTTTCACTTTGAATCATTTCATCTATGGGGATTTGACTTGAAAATTACAAAGTGGTAAAAGTTTTTGTAAAATCTCACTTTCTTTCACGATTGTTAACTTTTTCTTGAAATAATCACATTATTATAATACTATTTACTTGTAAATTAAGTTTATATTAAATATATATATTATTTAATAATTTATATGATTATTTTTTAAATCATGTACAATTTTTACATATGATGTTTACTTTGAAAGATATTTGATTAAATGAGGAAATATTGATAAATCTGTATCCTTTACTCAATAAAGATATTTAATAGTAAGATTCATTCTTTAGGAATTAAATATATTATATAAAATGTGAGGAACGATTTATACACGAATACATGGGTGTGTTATGGTTATAGAAACACCCTTGAGGCATCAATATGTCTTGCGTGACAAACCAATTGGCCAAATTTGATGGGTTTTTACACAGTAGTTTTTAACTATCTTGAAGATAGATTTTGATGGTAGATATATCATGTTACTGAGAAATTATGTCAAATAATTAATCACCTAATTAACTAAAAAATAATTTATTTTCATCCATGATATTTTCACAATGAAATTATCTTTTGATATATTTCATTCTCATTTTATTGATTAGATGACACATGTTTTCAGTTATTTACCAATCCATATTGATTATTCCCAACCCAGTTTTTTAAATGAAGTGTGAGTTCAATTATTTACCTTTAATTGTTTATTATTATTAGTTATTCATGATATATTACACAATAATTATCCCTTACTAATCATTTTATCTCAGCCTTATTTTGTTTTCTTTTCCCTAGATATGAAGATGAATTATTAGAATGAGTTCAAAGATTCCAAAAGTTTTCCATTTATATTTTTTTATATCCCTATATAAAATGGGTATCATGTATGTATTTGGTTCTCTAAATATTATAAACTGATAATTACTTAGATATTTGACCCTTTTTATCAATTTCAATGTCATAAAGAAACTACCATCTCTAGATTACTAGGGTTGGGTCGTTATAGCTATGAACTATCTGATGTAAACATGGTGTCCTAGGAGCCCTATTTAATCTCCGAGATTTCAAGAAAGAGGCATGCTAAAGATTAAATTGGTCCTATTTTGTATTTAATTTGATTCTACAATGACATACTATAAATCAAAGAAACATTACTTATGTCACCCCAAAATCACACTTTAGAGGATTCATTTTCAAGATGTGCAGTCATAGTTTGTTGAAAAAAATCTCAAGAGTGGTGATATGATCACAACAATTCTGGGATTTGACTACTATATAATCAAAATAATAATCCACAATATTTCCCAATAGGGGATTGAAAATGTCATGTACGAGGTAATGATATGTGGGGGATTAATTTTTTAATCTAAAAGGTATCATTTGATAAAAAAATCCCCTTGAGGTTTTTTGAAATTAGTAGCCTATTCATCATTAGGGGACATTTAGATCTGAATGTATACCAAATACCTATCCATTAAGGAGAGTTCTTGGAAGCCTTACATCTCACTGATTAGTAACTATATGATGGGTAATGATAAATCATTCTTCAGTAAATTTTGGTTGAGATCCTTGAAGTTGGTCCAAATTCAAACCCACCTATTCTAATTTTTAATAGGGACGATGTTGGAGAGACTTGTAGGATTTTGGAACTCCAAAATGTAGTTTAATTTAATTATATTATCTTCTTTGAACTCTACCTTAACAACATGAGTTGGATGCATTATCTTGAATGCCTATTTGTAACCACAATGGTCCTTTGGATAACCTAGATGATGTGTAGACACATCAGGATCTAAGATTGAAATCATTATATAGTCCTAGAAAAATACATCACTATTTTGTTTTAGGAATTATATATATACATAATATTCTTCTGGATTCATGGTGAAACTAATAAATTTTGTTTGTGGTTCTTCATTCATTTTTTAATTTATTTACATGAGCTCATAAATAATAGTTAAGACACATTTCTCAAATGATGGAGAGGAATATTTGAGGTCCATTTCTATATCTTCATTTCGATTAATTTCTATATTATCAAAAATGGTACATGAGGGGGAATATTTTTCGCATATGGATATTTTATCCCCTACAGACATCAAGGAGATGTCTACAAATTTTGAAAGTGCTACTATAAATGTGTCATTATTAGGGAAATTTGTGACATTCTACCACTTCACTTCACTATTATCAGTGAAGAGGATATGGTGACATCCACTGGATTGAGAGGTAATGTTGGTTCATTCTCAACTATTGTGGATGGTGGGGAGTTTAAAGGTGACATTAAAGCCTATGAGGATTCTAGTATTTCATTTGATTGATATAAATGATATCATTATAATGGAGGTTATTGTAATGACCCGAAATTTTTAACAAATATTTTTCTTCTTCAAAATGTGTGTTATTTTATTGTACGCAACAAAACCATGTCTATTTAATAATGAAGTGGTATTTATAATTGATATAGAAAGTGGAATAGATGACCTCAACCTGTAGAGTCATTTCATTTAAAGCCCATTTGTTAGAATATGGGAGGGAGGTATCATCGTTTGATTTTTCCCTTGACTATGCCCAATACGAGCTTTATAAAGTTAATATTGAATGAAATTTCTAATGGGAGAAGTTCAAGTTAGTGGAGATTACCACTCGGTTGATGTTAGCCAATCCACCCTGAGAAATTACCACCATCACACACTTTACCCTTAGGGTGTATGCAGGTGTAGTAAGGGGTTACATGTCCTGGCCATAGTTACTTAAAGTGCAATTACTATGTATAAATAAAATTTATATTCTAAAAATTCCATTTTAACAATAATTTTTCTTAAAAAAATATAGGTCCAATTGAGATAGAGATTGATAAATTTATTTTTCAAACACAAATTGTACTTTTTAAAAAAGATATAAATTTTTATAATAAATTCAGAAATGTTGAATAATATTTATTTCAATGAAATATTATTTTAACAATACTCATATTTAAATGTAAATAATAAAATAATTTTATTATATCATTGAAAATCTATAAGTGTTAAAGATTTTACTATGCATTATCAACTTGCTATTTTTTTAATAAATAAGAATTTTTTGTTATTAAAAGTTAAAACTATAATATTTATATAATTATTATGATAAAATAAACATCATTTTTGAAATAAGAACATATAAATTATGTTAGGGTGAATTTACGATAATTTTCTAAAATACTTTACTTTTTCATGAATAGTAAAAATACAGTTTGAGGTTTTCTATAAGTTTAATAAATTCATAATTATTTTATAATGATGTACTAATTAATAAAAAATAATCCATGAAATAAAATGCATTATTTTCTTTAATATAATGTATTTTAATATATTTTAATCAATTTCTTGACCTATAAGTTACTTTCTAAGGTCTGAAAGAGAATCCTTAACTCTAAAAACATTATTTTTGTGGAAAATTTACTTTTCCTAGACAAAAGAAGAAATATATTATGATACTCAAATATTGTGGGATAAAATAACATAAAATATTTCCCAAATTTCCAAAAACATGGGAAAAACCCATGGATAATCCCATGGTTTTTCATTTCCAATAACCTAAATTTCAATGGCATATATTTGGAAATTAATAAAAAAATCCCCCACTTTTTCTATAAATACACTCCAATTTCTCCATTTCCTTTCACTCCCAATCTATCCTCTACAAATATATGGCATTTTTACCCCCTAAGAGTCCCCCAAGGTGTCATTAAGACCCCAGGTTCCATTCCTAAATATTAAGGTGTAACTCTTCAAGGTAAGGGAATTATCCTTGTTTTCTTTTCAACTCCAGAACCACTTTTCATATATATATATATATTCTAAATGTCATGTTTTTTCTCTTCTATTAACCTTTTCATTACAACCTTAATACTAATTTATGTTTTATCAATGGGATACCCTTGTACCCTCACATTTTCCATTTTCCAAAACCATATTGTAAAGAAGTTATGCTGCCGAATTTACTTCTCAAAATTTACATCTTCTCCTCACAATACTGGAAAAACCATTATTTGCAACGAGAATAAATCCCGTCGTAAATAGTCCGTCGAAGAGATTATTTACGACGGAATGGTCAACCCATCATAAATAGTAAATTATTTGCGACTCGAATAGGCTCCCTATCGCAAAAATTTTTGCACAGTTTGGCATGAAAAACACACCAAACCGTGTGAAAGAGTATTTGCGACGGGTTGGCACCACCCGTCGCAAAAACCAGAAGGCGGGAAGACTTAGTTGCGACAGGGGGATCCCCCGTCCCAACTAGTTTGACCCTCGAAGGTTATTTTGCGACGGGACCTGTCGTAAATAACCGACAGCTGTAAAAACATATTTGTAATGGGATGTTGTCTTGCCACAAAAAGTGTATCGGTATGTCACTTTTTGCGATGAGCCCCGTCGCAAATAACCTTTTAATGACCGACGTTAAATAATGCAGCCGAAGGTATTTGCGACGGGCCCCGTCGCAAAAGGTACCTTTTGCAATGGGAATAACGTCCAAAACATCCCGTCGCAACTAATCTAACCAATATATACCCCTCCATTTTTCTTCCCTCTGCCAGAATTTCTTGTTCCTCAACATCTCTAAACTCTAATTTTAGAGTAAAATTTTTTGAGAGTTAGTTTTTTTAACGAAGAAGTTGTGAAGCCGCCTGCAATTATAAGAGATCAGGTTTAAAGGTATTTATGTTTTATTTAATTTAGTATTTATTTCCTTCTTTTAAATTAAATTTCATTGTTGTCGATTAGTTGTAATTAAGTTAGATTTAAATTGTTTTATCATCAGTATTTATTTGTAATAATACAATTAAATTATTAGTATTAATTCTTATTAATTAGTAATAATTAATCATTCTTAACTATAATTAGTAATGTATATAAATAATTAGCGGTATTTAGTAATTAGTAGCTGTTTTTTGCAGTAATTAATAACAATTCACACTAATTAGTAATAATAAGAAGAAATAGTAATAATTAGTAATAAATAGTATTACTTAGTAATAATTAGTAATAAATAGTATTAATTAGTAATAATTAGTAAGAAATACTAATAAATAGTAATAAATACAAATAAATAGTAATAAACTGTAATAAATAGTAATAAATAGTAATAAATACTAATAATTAGTAATAAATACTAATAATTAGTAAAAAATACTTATTAATAGTAATAAATATTAATAAATATTAATAATTAGTAATAAATATTAATAAATATTAATAATTAGTAATAAATATTAATAATTTTGAATAATTACTAATAAATATTAATAAATACATATAAATAGTAACAAATAGTAATAATTACTAATAAATAGCAATAAATAGTAATAAATACTAATAAATAAAAATAAATAGTAATAAATATTAATAAATATTAATAAATATTAATAAATATTAATAAATATAAATAAATACGAATAAATAGAAATAAATACTAATAAATACTAATAAATACTAATAACTAGCAATAAATACTAATAAATAGTAATAAATTCTAATAAATACTTATAAATACTAATAAATAGTAATAAATACTAATAAAGAGTAATAAATACTAATAAATAGTAATATATACTAATAAATAGTAATAAATAGTAATAAATAGTAATAAATACTAATAAATACTAATAAATACTAATAAATACTAATAAATAGTAATAAATAGTAATAAATAGTAATAAATAGTAATAAATAGTAATAATTAGTAATAATTAGTAATAATTAGTAATAATTAGTAATAAATATAAATAAATACTAATAAATAGTAATAAATACTAATAAATAGTAATAAATGCAAATAAATAGTAATAAATACAAATAAATACTAATAAAAAGTAATAAATAGTAATAAATAGAAATAAATAGTAATAAATACTAATAAATAGTAATAAATACTAATAAATAGTAATAAGTACAAAAAATACAAATAAATTGCAATAAATAGAAATAAATCGTAATAAATACTAATAAATAGTAATAAATAGTAATAAATAGTAATAAATAGTAATAAATAGTAATAAATACTAATAAATAGTCATAAATACTAATAAATAGTAATAAATAAAAATAAATAGTTACAAATAGTAATAAATAGTAATAAATATTAATAAATAGTAATAAATAGTAATAAATAGCAATAAATAGCAATAAATACTAATAAATAGTAATAAATACTAATAATTAGTAATAATTAGTAATAAATAGTAATAATAGTTATAAATAGTAATTAATAGTAATAAATACTAATAATTAGTAATAATTAGTAATAATTATTAATAATTAATAATAATTAGTAATAATTAGTAATAATTAGTCATGATTAGTAATAATTTGTAATAATTAGTAATAATTAATAATAATTAGGAATAAATAGTAATAAATAGTAATAAATAGTAAACATAGTAATAATTAGTAATAAATACTAATAAATAAAAATAAATAGAAATAAATAGAAATAAAAACTAATAAATAGTAATAAATAGTAATAAATACAAATAATTAGAAATAATTAGTAATAATTAGTAACAATACTAATAAATTATATTAAATAGTAATAAATAGTAATAAATAGTAATAAATACTAATAATTAGTAATAATTAGTAATAATTAGTAATAAATAGTAATAAATAGTAATAAATAGTAATAAATAGTAATAAATAGTAATGAATAGTAATGAATAGTTATAAATAGGAATAAATAGGAATAAATAGGAATAAATAGGAATAAATAGGAATAAATAGGAATAAATAGGAATAAATAGTAATAAATAGTAATAAATAGTAATAAATTATAATAAATACTAAAAATAGTAATAAATAGTAATAAATACTAATAAATAGTATTAAATACCAATAAGTAGTGATAAATACTAATAAATAGAAATAAATAGGAATAAATCGAAATAAATAGGAATAAATAGGAATAAATAGGAATAAATATGAATAAATATGAATAAATAGGAATAAATAGGAATAAATAGGAATAAATAGGAATAAATAGTAATAAATAGTAATAAATTATAATAAATACTAAAAATAGTAATAAATAGTAATAAATACTAATAAATAGTATTAAATACTAATAAGTAGTGATAAATACTAATAAATAGAAATAAATTGTAATAAATAGAAATAAATTGTAATAAATAGTATTAAATTCTAATAAATAGTAATAAATACTAATAATTTGTTATAAATAGTAATAAATAGTAATAAATACTAATAAATAGTAGTAAATAGTAATAAATAGTAATAAATACTAATAATTTGTAATAATTATTAATAATTAGAAATAATTAGCAATAATTAGCAATAATTAGCTATAATTCGCAATAATTTGCAATAAGTAGCAATAATTAGCAATAATTAGAAATAATTAGAAATAATTAGCAATAAATACAAATAATTAGCAATACATTGTAATAAATTACAATAAATTGCTATAATTAGTAATAATTAGCAATAATTATCAATAGTTAGAAATAATTAGAAATAATTAGCAATAATTATAAATAATTAGCAATAAATAGAAATTGTAATAAATCGTAATAAATCGTAATAAATTGTAATAACTTGGCACAATTTTCAGTGGATTGACGACACTCTTTTTTCTCGATGACTTTTCTTCTTTCAACTCTCATCGACTCAAAACATTATGAAAAGTAAGATTTTATATATATATATCCAATCTCGTGTGCACGAGTTTAAATATGCATTAATAAGACAAAATTTTTCATAATGTTTTCAGGTGGTGATAGTTGCAAGAAGAAGATTCATCCATTAAAAGGGGGCTTTTTTTCTTCTAAGGACTCATTTACTTGAATCTTTGTCACATTGAAATCAAAAAGTATAATCTACTCAAATGTATGCATATTCATTCTCATATGCACGAGAATGAATAAGAGTACCTCTGAGTAGATTCTTCGTTGTGATTTTAGTGTGAGAAAGTTGAATGTAAATAAGCTGTCAGACAAAAGAGTAGTCGTCAATCCACTAAAACTTGTGTCACCCATAATTAATGTTAATTATTCAGAGGTAGTTGTAATTATCTATCTTATTTTTTGGATAGTGTTTTTCTAATTTCAAACTATTCAGAAAAAGTAATGATTATATATTTTATAGAAAAATATGGAATAAAGAAGTCGACAACAATCATTATTAGATGATCGCGTTTGGATAAAGCAGTGCAAAAAATCCAAATAGTTCTGGTTTAAATCCTGTATATATTGAGGGTGTTGAAGATTTCTTATCATTTGCATCATCAAAATCAGAATTTGTTTTAGAAGGAACAATTAAGTATCCTTGTAAAAAATGTGCTCTGAGAATGTTTGACACATTTGACAAGGTTGGGGAGGACATCTATTACAGTTTGGTTTTCAACCAGATTATGTTTTTTGGTACCAATATGGTGAATTAAATTCCAGAGAAGATACTAATAACTTTATTCCAGATCCATCACGGTTTTAAAATTTACTACATGATGTTGCAGGTCTATATGTTCAAAAAACTAAACTTTAGGATTCTATTGATTTAACTCCCGAGTTAGAACCATCCAAATTTTATGAGTTTTTGAGGTCTGCTGAGGATGTGTTATATCCTATTTGCAGGATAGAAAAATTATAAGCGATTGAAAAATTTATGGATATTAAATTAGATAATTCAATGTCAAAAAACTATTTTTATCAGATATTTTCTTTGGTTAAAACACTGTTACCTGAAGGAAATGTGTTTCCTATAAATTACTATGAGAGCAAGAGGCTGGTTCATAATCTGGGCCATAGTTATCAGAAGATTCATGCATGTGAAAATTATTAAATCATATATTTTGGTGAAAATGAGCCATTGGACAGTTGTCCCACATGTGGATAATCGAGGTATAAAGAAGCTCAACCAGGGAAGTCTGGATCGATTCCTATGAAACCGTTGAGATATTTTCCCCCTATACCTGGTTTGTAGCATTTGGTTATGTCTCAGAACACAGCGTCAATGATGTAATGGCATAAAACCAAGATTTAAACTGATAAAAGCCTGAATCATCCATATGATGGTGATTCATGGAAACATTTTGACTGACTACATCTGTATTTTTCTTTAGAAGCCCGAAATGTGCGATTGGGTCTTTCTACTGACGGTTTCTGGACATTTGGTTCTTACGGTAGTCAGTATTCATGTTGTCCTATCTTTATAACTCCATACAATTTACCTCCATGGATGTTGATGAAGGATCCCTATATCTTTTTTACCTTATTAATTCTAGGACATCTGAAAAAGAATATTGATGTTTATTTGAAACCATTTATTGATGATTTAAATTCATTGTGAAGTAATGGTGTTAGTACATATGATGTTGCTGCAAAACAAAATTTCATATTAAAAGCTGCATTGATGTAGATGATTAGTGACTTCCCATCATAGGGAATATTATTTGGTTGGAGTACACATGGACCGAAATCATGTCCTTACTGTATAATTGTTTTAAAATTTTTAGGCATCTCGACATGCTGATAAAATTGATAAGAGATTGTGTATATTGAGTAACCCACCATCCAAAATGGTTAAATCTTACAATGAATATGTGGTGAATGGTTTTCGATTTCACACACGTGCATATGGGGAATAAAAAAACAATGAAAAGTGGATTTTTCTTGAGAGGATCGCATCATAGAGAAACTGATGTTGACTTTTATGGCATGCTGGATGAAATTATTAAACTATGTTATCTAGGATAAGATTACATAACAATGTTTAAATTTCAGTGGTTAGATATTGAGAGAGGATTTTGCATTCATCTGATTCATGTAATCGTCGATATTAAATATAAAAGTCTTCTTGTATTAAAGGAACCATTTTTACTAGCTCAACATGCACATCAAATATATTATGCAAAGTACTGTGCTACTTCAAGAGACCTAAGTGATTGGTGGATCATAATAAAAATTAAATCTCGTGAAAATCAGTTTACTCAAACTGAATGTGGTTCTGATTAAGTACAAGGAAATGAAATTTTTCAAGAGACTACTCAAAATCCACCATTTTCACAAATAGAAATGAATATCGATGATGACACCCCACAATTAAGGGTCGATGGCGACGATGATGTTTATGATGTTACAAATGCATTTGAAATGGAAAGAGATGATGACACCAAAAATCATATGGATATTAATGATACCGATGATGAAAATGAATACATTAACATCATCAGATATAAAGATGATGATGAAGGTGAACATTGACACAATTAAATACTGGTTATAATCATAACCAATATATATCTATATATAATAGTTATTTTCAACTATCTACTAATAACAATCATTTTGTGTTTCATATGGACCCTGATCTAATTCACGAGTTGGAGGAGGCTGAGTTACCTTTGGATGAGGAGGATTTGGGATCATCTAACCCTCAGGCTACTGGCAGTTCAGGGGGTATACGAAGGGGGTGCGGTCTTGTGCGACTTATGATTCCTGACCCTATCCCCAAGCAGTGTCCACATCATTGTTTTGATCCATGCATGCAGAGGTATGATAACCTGTGTATTTTAGTTAGCTTTCATTAATTTATTTATAAAATAATTGATTGATTATTTATTCTTTTTTTCACAATTTTGCACATATATCTGTTGGATAGGGGAGCACTATCTTGTGCAATTATTTTTCTTAGACATGGATCACATGGGAACAGATTCCCGTTGATGTGCGGCTTGGAATGTTCACTCATTGGTTGGTACATAAATAAATAATAATTATTTAGAAATTTATTTATTTAATAACTTGATATTATAAATTATTTGTAGGGTTTATGGTATCCCATCTATGATAGCATGCGTGGTGCTATCCACGAGGCATGGGAGCAGTCTATACATGAGCATTTTCATCAGTTTTTGCACAATTTGAGAAGGATAGCCATTAAGAAAGAAAGAGCGACCGTATTTGATGAGTCATGTAGAGCCCACCGACCAGAGTAAATTTCATATCATGTGTGGGATGGATTATCGTAACACTAGTTGAGTAGTATATTTCAGAGGACATCTTCATTAGGCTGGCAGAACCAAGGGAGATAGGAGGTGACACATCGAGCTAGTAGCCGTACATTCAGTACACATAGAGATCATCTGGTAAGTATCTTTTTTAAACATTTTATATACCATTACATATAAATAGTTTATTTTATATTTATATAGGTAGTCGAGCATCCTAATATTATGGAGTATGATGTTAATCGGAGGATGTACAGTGATCCAGGCACTGGAGAGATTTTAGGTGATCACTAGCGTCATATTGTGGTCAATATTATTTCTTTTTCCGTTTGAAAATTAACTGCATATAATATTTTCACTATTTTTAATTTCAAATTGAAACTAAAGGAGTCATATGAGCCCGCGACCTCTCAGACACAGGCTGAGAGTCAGGCCGAGACGGATGATCATACTAGTGCCCACTATTTCGATGAGGCGGCATGGATGCAGGTGACCCAGTATGCCTTCGAGAAGGTATGAGTAGTTGGAATCGACTCTCATTTGACTCCGGAGACTTATTATGGTGTTGCTGTGATGTTGGCTTCTAGATCGATAGGAGCTCGTGGAGTGGCATATTCTTCTGGCTCATAGTATCAGGAGCATTTGCGTGCTCAAACTGAGCTTATAGATAGTTTGCATAAGTATCAGGAAGATATGCGCCAATAGCACGAGGAGGACATGCGTTGATGGTAACATCAGCTACACGAGCAGATGAAGTACATGCGCCATCTGGCTCATATATTAGGGATGGATTTTCCTCCACCATCTCCTCCAGCTATTCTAGAAGACTACCCCCAATAATCTTCTCATTCTTTTAAAAACATTTGAATTGAATATTTATTGTAATATGAACTATTTAGAGTTTTTGTCTTTCATATTGGTGCGATTTCATAATTTTATAGTATTTATAGTATTTTATTATTTTATTATTTATTATTAGTATTATATTTTTAATATTTTTTATTTTAATAATAATAATAATAATAATAATAATTTAATATTTTTGATATAATTTTTCTGAATATTGAGAATTTTAATATTTTTTTATTTTTTTATTATTTTAATAATAATAATATTTTTTTATTTTAATAATATTAATATTTTTTTATTTTATTAAGTATTTGGGATGGGGATTTCTGCGATGTGGAGCCCATTGCAAATAGATTATATATATTTTTTAAAAGTTTTTTGCGGTGGGTTTTTTTACCGTCGCAATAACTTTTTTGTAACGAGCCCATCACAAATGGTTTATAACATTTAAGTTATTTGAAACAGGCTGGAATCCCATCGAAAAAATTATTAATGATGGGAATGTCACAAAATGTTCTTGTATATATATAATGTATTTAATCGGAAATCTATTTATGATGGGCCCATCACAAAAAAAACAGTTGCAAGGCCATTTTTTTGTAATGGGCTATTTGTGACGGGTCCCCATCGCAAATAGCCAATCACAAATAGTCAAATTTCCAGTAGTGTCATGACAATATTTTCTATTTTATTCTTGTGAATACCCAAGACACTTTATTTCCAAGGGTATTCACATAAATTTAAAAATGGTTTATTTGATTCTGGTATGAACATAAATGAAAATGGAATTCCTTGTCCATGGGTTGAAAATAACATAATGATCATTTTTCAATCACTTTTGAAATGCCATTATTTTGATATGAAACCTATTTTTTATTCTCCATAAGTTATTTATGAAAATTTTGATTATGATATATGTGTATCACACTAATTAATACACATGAAGGGTGCACCATGATAGTTCCCCAATGAATTGGTTAAAGAATTTAATCCCTAGATATGACATGTTTTATGATACCTTGGTGAATAACCTTGTAAATTTTTAGTTATGAAACCTTTGTGAAAAACCATGGTGATATGCTTATGAATGTATAATTTAAATGTTGTATCCACATTTACATGTTATTATTCATGTTATTTTTATTAATTTATGCCTATTTTTTTCCAGTTCTCATTCTATAATGATATTCTTCATGTTCTTGTTAATCTTCCTCATGAATATTTTTAAACCATTTCCCTTACTGAGCCTCATGCTCACACATTTACTTTGATGTATTTGAACAGGAAATGAGATGCAGTAAATGTACATAGAATAAACCCAGGAGGATGTCTTCAAGTGTATTTAGAAGAATTTATTAATATTTCATGTATTATGTACCCTATTTCCAAGAAACTAAACTTTAAAAAATAATCTATTTTGTACAATGTAATGAAAAGTTGTATAATAAAAAGGCAGGATTCTATAGTTGGTATCAAAGAACATTTTAGTTATTTTTGAAAATTATGATTTGAAAACTATTGGAAGAACCGTAGGGACAAGTTTAAATATAGGAAAAAAAACTGGTATTTTGGTAAAGTATTGAGTAAGTGGTTTCAAATAATTTAAATCTCTATCGAGATATGACCAAGTGGATATGGATCTAATGCAGATGTATCTATGGGTAACACCTGAAAACATTGATTTTATCTAGAATCAGGAAAGAACTAGTGCATGACAATGAGCCTTAATGCACTCAGGGTTTGACACTCCTGAGGGATATGTTTGTTTAATCACAATCATTTTATGAACCATTATAAAGAATTTATAGAAAGTGTATTTTTTGTTAAGAATAACACATTCAAGAATGATGTTTTAATACAAAAAATTCCTTTATAATTATAATATTCTTAAAAGAAACCATTTTATCCCTATGGTTTTTTTTAAAAATGACAGGAAATAGAAGGAACCACATAAATAATGAGCACAACATACCTTGAACTGACATTTGTCTGATGGAATCCCAAATGGAAAACTTTATGAGAATGATGAATCATATAACTTAAGTTATAAATAATAACATGAATAAAGCCGAGATACCGATTTCACCTCTAAGGAAACAACTTTCTATTGAGTCCTTTATGCATCAAAAACTACCTTCTTTCAGTAGATCTACCAACCTAATGATTTCTTAAAAATGTATAGGATCTCTAGAAAATATATTATCTATACTCTATTGTTCTGAAGAAGATAAAATCACCCTAGATGTTTACCACTTAGAGGGAGAATCTGATCATTGGTGGACATTTATTAAAAACATGAATCCAATAAGGGAGATTGATTCTAAGGAGTGGGAAGGGTTTAGATGGATCCTTTTTAATAAATATTTCACTCATTCAATGTGAATGGAAATAGAGAAGAAAGTCATACAGGTGAAGCATAAGAAAAATTAATCTATGGGAAGCTACGATATTAACTTTACAATAATTTTTCATTACACCTATAACTTTTTCATGGACCCTAATGTAAATGTTGATAAATTCTTCAGTGGACTAAGATCCCATCTACGGAGGAATCTTTCCAATCATGAATATGAAATCTATGAGGATATAGTATGGAGTGCTATGGAAATTAAACCGGAGTTTGGAGAGATGTAGTGGAAACACAAATTGAATGAAAATAAGAGATATTTTGTGCCAAACATAGGGAGGAAATTTGATCATAGAAGAGGAGTAAAAAAAGTGAAACATCATACATGAAAAAAATGTGGGAAGAAGAATTCGAGGAAATTATTTCTCAAGATTAGAAAATTTTACAACTGTGGAAGAGATGGCTATACAGCTCAGAACTGTCAGGGTGAGGTGAACCCTCAACTTCTCAACACTAATGAAAAATGAAAGACAGTGCATACACAAATTGAAGTCCAATGATTCAAGTGTGGATAGCTTGGGAACTTTTCCAATCACTATCCAAATCAGAAGAAAATGGATGGAAATCACCATCAACCTCAACATAGGCCATGAGAGCAAGGTCTGGATTTTTCTATCATGAAAACTGAAGTAGAAGCTCCAAATAAAGTGGTGGAATTTACTCTCATTGTTCTCTCAAATCTAGTAAGTACTTTGTTTGATTCTGGTTTTACACATTCCTTTATTTCCTCCAAATTTTAAAAGAATACATAATCAATCCCTACACTTTTAGAAGTGGAGCTATCAGTTATGACTCCAGGTGCAATTATACAAGAATCAACAGTATATAGAAATTCTAGTATTGACTTTGGAAAGAAAAATCTCATTGAAAATCAAGGAGTCATTTCCATAGTGGAATTCAATTTTATACTAGGGATGGAATGGATCTCAAAGTATAATACTAATATCAATTGCAGAAGCAAGGGAATATCTAAAGTCTTAAATGGAAAACTAATAGTTATTTTAAAAGGTCATATATCTCAACCTGGTCTTTGTCTAGAAGAAATTTTTTATAGCCTTATTTATGAATAATAATGGTTAATAGGAAGAAGGAGATTAATGTATAAGGATAGAAAATGTTCTCATCATTCAGGAATACACTAACATGTTTCCTAAAGATTTACATGGACCCCCCAGAAAGAGAGGTATATTTTTACATTAAACTCATACCTAGATCCAAGACAATATCAAATACCCCATATATAATGGAAAATGTGTATCTATAAGAATTAAAGAAACAAATTCAAGATCTTTTGGATAAGGGGTTGTTTCAACCAAGTGCATCTCCTTGGGGAGCACCCATTCTCTTTGTGAAGAAGAAAGATGGATCAATGTGGTTATCCATTAATTATAGAGAACTTAATGGGATCATAGTGAAGAACAAGTAACCTATCCCTAGTATTGATGATTTATTTGACCAACTTCATGGGGATCAATTATTCTACAATATTGATATTCTATATGGCTATCATCAATTGAGGGTGAAGAAATAAGATATTCCAAAGACCGCCTTCCGATCAATATATGAGCATTATGAGTTTGTTGTTTTTACTTTTTTCTTGACTAATGCTCTTGTTATATTTATGGATTAAATGAATAGAGTCTTTAAATACTATATTGATAAATTTATGGTGGTTTTTATCAATGATATTATGATATATTCCAAAATTCATGAGAAGCAAGAGTATTATCTAAGATTTATATTGAAAACTCTGAAAAAGGAGAGGCTATTTGGAAAATTCATCAAATATAAAATTTGGTTACAATAATTTGTTTTCATGGGGAAAATTGTAACCAATTAAGAAATAATAGTTGACCCTACTAAGAAAAAGGTTGTAGAGGAGTGGCGTCATCCTATAATAGTAATTGATATTCATAGTTTCCTTTATTTAGTAGGATAACATAAGAGGTTTGTGAAAAACGTTTCAAAAATTTCTAATCCCCTAAGAATGTTAACATGAAAGGGGGATATGTTCATCTAGACAAAGGAGTGTGAATAATGTTTCCATGACCGGAATATGATATTTTTTACTTTAACCATGATAACTCTACCCTCTACAAAGGAAGGAATCATTATTTTTAGCGATGAATTTATGATAGGGAATGGGTGAATCCTCATGAAAAATGACAATGTGATTACTTATGAATCTTGATAGTTAATGAATCATAAGAAAAATTATCCTACAGATGACCTAGAGTTATCTATGGTTATTTTTTCATTGAAGATATGGAGGCACTATATTTTTGTAATGAAATGTGATACACACACAGAACACCAGAATTTGAAGTATATATTCACAAAAAATGAATTGAACATGAGACAAAGGATATGGTTGGGACTTCTTAAATACTATGACTATTCAACTCATTATCACCCTAGAAGAGAAAAAAAAGTCACAAATTCATTAATTAGGAAAGACCATATTATGCTAGAAGTGATAAGGATTCAAGGAGATCCTTTGATCAAGGACCTAGTAAAATTGGACATGGGAATCGTAAGGTAAGGGACATCATCAAACCTATCCCAAATGATTTATCAACCATCATTACTAGATAATATCAAGAAATATCAAATATAATATCATTTATTAAAAAATAAGATAGTGGTTATGAAGAATGGGAGGATTCTTATGCTAAATATCGATCAAGAAGGTCTAATAAAATTTCATATGAGAATATGTGTTCCATCTATTCTGGAGATAAAGATGGAACTGATGGATTAATCTTGTATATCTATATTATCTATACATCCTAGAATCACTAAAATGTATATAGATATTCATGATAATTTTTGGTGGGATAACATGAAAATGAATATTGTTGAATTCACTACAAGGTTCTTGGTATGTCTGCAGGTGAAGAAGGAGTGACAACTTCATAATGGGGTATTACAAACACTACCCATTCCAATATGGAGGTGGGACAATATCACTATAGAATTTGTCATTGGTATTCCAAGAACATTCAATGGAAACAATGCAATATGGTTTATATTAGACCAACTCACCAAGACTACACATTTCATCACTTATTGGGAAAATTTATCTCATGACATAATTTCCAAGATTTACGCAAAGAATGTGGAGAGGTTTTATGGAGTGCCACTTTCTATCATTTTTTACTGTGATCCAAGGTTCACATAAAAATCCTGGATAAGCCTTCAACATGCTATGCATACTAAATTGAATTTTAGTACGACCTATCACCCCCAAACTGATGGCCAATCTGAAAGGAAAATTTAGACACATGAGTACATGCTGAGAACATGATCAAGAAAATTTAATAGTGAATAAGAAAAAAACAAACCATTAGTTTAGTTGTCATATAACAATATCTTCCACTCGAGTATTCAAATGGAACCCTATGAAGCTCTATATGGGAAGTGATATTGAACTTTGACATGTTGGGATGAAATTAGTGGGATAAATTTTTTTTGGCATGATCTTGTAAAAGAGATGACAAAAATGTTCATGCCATCCAACAACACATAAAGGATTCTCAGAGTCAGAATATGAGCTATACATAAAACTGTCAAATGGAATTGGAATTTTATATTGGTGACAAAGTATTGTTTTGAATATCATAATGCAATAGAGTCATGCGGTTTGGGAAGAAAGTGAAGATTAACCCTTGGTACATTGGACCCTATGAAATATTTGATAACATAGGAGTAATGGACTATTGGATTGAACTTACACCAAATCGAGATTATGTTCATGATGTATTACAAATATCTCACTTGATAAAGTACATACCTAATCCCCCACATGTATTGAGTCTACAGGTGGTACAACTGGAATATGTCATCTCTTATGAGGAGAATCTGATGGAGATCTTGGATGATAGAGGCAAGGTTATATGAAACAAGACGACCCACCTCATAAAAGTATCATGGAGGAACAAAAAATATGTATAAGGGATGTGGGAACTAAAGGAGATAATGAGATAGAAGTTCCCAAACCATTTCTCAACTAAGTGAATGATTTGAAAATTTCAAGGATGAGACTTATTAAGGGGGGAAGAATGTAATGAACCAAAACTTTTAAATGATATTTTGTTTCCTTAAAATATGTTTTATTTTATTTCACACAACAAACCCATATCTATTTAATAATTATGTGTTATTTATAATAGATATAGAAAGGGGAATTAATGGCCACAACCAGTAGATTCATTTTGTTTGAAGCCTAATTGTTAGAACTTTGGAGGGAGGTATCATCATTGGGGTTTTCTCTTGACCAATCCCAATCCAAGATCTAATAAATAAAGCTTGAAAAAAATCACCTACAAGAGATGTTCAAGTTATTGGAGATTACCACTTGGTAGATGTTAATCGAACCACCCCACGAAACTACCACCATCACAGAAATAATTTTTTTATAACAAAATATGGTATAATGAATAATATTTTTTAAATAAATAATTTTTAAAAAATTGTTATATAAATATAAATGATAAAATAATTTTATTATTTCCTTGAAAATATTAGATTGTTAGAAATTTTACTATATATTAACAGCCCACTATTTTTTAAATAAATACGGTTTTTATATTTAAAAGATAAAATTATAATAATTATATAATTATTTTGATAAAATAATAATCATTCTTGAAATATTAATGTCGAAATTAGGTTAGGGTGAATTTATGAGAATTTTCTAAAATATATTATTTTTTCATGAATAGTAATAATATAGTTTGAGGTTTTTGTTATGTTTAATGAGTTCATTATTATTTAGTAATGATATAATAATTTATTAACCACAATACATGACCTAAAATTTTTTATTTTGTCTAATATTAATTATTTTAATATATTTGAATCAATTTCCAAACCTATAAGTTACCTTCTAAGGTCTAAAAGGGAAGCTTTAACTTTAAAAAAATTGTTGTGGAAAATTTCATTTTTCTTGCCAAAATAAGTAATATATTATGATTATAAAATATTTTGTATTAAAATAACATAAAGTTTTCCCCAAATTTTCAAAACCATGTAAAAAACTAGGGGTATACCCATGGTTTTGCATTTCCCACAACCTATATTTCGAAGGCTTATATTTAGAAATTATTAAACAAATCCTACACTTTTGATAAAATACCCCCTGATGTATCCATTTATTTTAAATTACAATCCATCCTCCATGATATTCTGGTATTTTTACCTCCAAAGGAGTGCCCCCATGGCATCTTTAATCCCCCAAGGTTCCATTCCACATGCTTTAGGAGTAACTCTTCAAGGTAAGGGAATTATCCTTCTTTTATTTTCAATTCAAGAACTTATTTTTATAAAGGTCTTATAAATGATACGGTTGTTATATTCTATTAACATTTTGATCATAACCATACTTCCAATATATTTATTATCAATCAGATACCCTAGACCCCTCTCATTTTACCCTTTTTCAGAACCATGTTTTGTACCCGTTAGGCTGCCAAATTTACTTCTCAAAATATAGCTATTCTCCTCAAGAAATTATCTTTTATATTCTTTTTATGAATACCCAAACCTATTTATTTCAATGCATATTCAAATAAATATAAAAATTATTATTTTTATTCTGGGATTAACATACATGAAACTCAAATTCATTTTTTACGGGTTGAAAATAAAATAATTATCATGTTTTTAAGCACTTATGAGTTTCCATGATATTTGTATGAAATACATTTTTTATTCTCCACAGGTTATTTATGAGATTTTAGATTGTGATATATGTGGATCAAATTAATTAACACATATAAATGGTGTGACTTTATTGGGATCTAATTCATTTGGTAAATAATTTAATCTCTAGAGATGACATGTTTTGCGATACCTTAGTGAATAACCTTGGAAATTTTCATTTATGAAACCTTAATGAAAAACCTTGGTGAGATTATTATGAATGTATCATTTAATTTTTTATCCACATTTACAAGTTATGATTCGTGTTCTTTTTATAAAGTTATTATTCTATTTCTATTTCTCATTCCACAATGGTGTTCCTCATGTTATTATTTACATTCCTCATGAATATATGTAAAGTGTTTCCCTTATTAGGCCTCATTATCACACCTTTCCTTTGATGTATGTCATAGGATACAAGATATAGTAAATATACTTAGGATGAACTCATGAGGATGAATTAATGTGGATTTAAAAGAATGTATTATGTACCTTATTTCAAAGGAACTAAGCATTAAAAGATCCTATGTTTGTACAATGTAGTGAAAAGATATATAATAAAAGGAGGGATGCCATATTTGTGAAACCCAAACATCATGTTTGCCTCCTCTCTTGAAGTTTGTTGATCTTTCAGTTTGAAAACCCTCACTACATGGTTTGGACATCGGTCAAATTAGTCATTGAGTATAGGTAGATAGAGGAAATAAATTTAGGGTTTCTCAGAATAGTGGAAGTTTACTTAACTTAGTTGATGGAAATAACATACTCTTCACTGAGATAATTGAATGGATTTCCAAGGTAAATCTTCAAACCATCGGGGGCTATGATATAGACAATACAACCTTTCAGAAATTATTTCCCCTATCCCTTGTATAATATTACCTCTATATATTAGTATTAACATGACTATAAGGTAGTACTATCACCATACAACACACCAACCTACCCATTAGTGAGGTACTTGAGAAATTGATGGTATGATAAGGAAACTGCTACATGCATATGAATCTAGAAATTCCCTAATAGGACACTAAAGTCAATATCCTCAAATACAACCATAAAATAAGATTTAAATATAATTTCATTGATTTATTCTCAGAGATTGATCTTGAAAAGTGGTTTTGTCTCACTATTATCATACATTTGAATTTTCAAGTTAGAGATGAAAAAAATAGGCTCCACATTAACCTAATTGTCAGAGTGTTAGATAGACATGGGATTAATTCCAAAATCAATAGTACTTATGTATCTATGGAATATAATTCCATTTATTTTTATAGAGATATATAAGGTTCTAATATTCCCTTGTGTGGAAATATCTTGATCTTGTTTTTTAAGTATATTACAGTGTGAAATTTTATTAAACTGATATTAACATTATATTCTTAAACCATAGGGACCTCATCCTAAAATTATTAATGGATTAAAAGGGATTAAGTGAGTTCCTCTCAAAGTTCCCTTAAGAGACAAAGTGAATCTATAATTTAGATATTAGTTAGGACAATGGAAAGATACTCAAGGATGTCCTATTTTTGGTTTTGGGGCCTATTCATCTTATAATTAGGCTACTTCTTAGATTGGGGATTTAAGGTAGAAACTAATAATATTGATATACCATTTCCTTGAATTAGGTTTGTATTAAATTTTATTATATGTGGGTTGGATGAAGTCGGTCTTCCCACATTTTTATCAGACAACTGAGTATTTGAAATTTTATCCTCCAATATGACAGTACATGAATGAGACCTAGAGGATTTTGGTTCAGAATGGTGTCCCTATTGATCCCATAGGAGTGATTTTCTTCATGTTTACAAAATATAGATGGCTTCAGCTGATATATTGTTCAAATATTGAGGTCTTTTTTACCCTCATATTTCTATTCCTCCTCGACTCTATGACCTTATTCCCCGTTATGAACAAGAGTTATTAGTTTATTTACATATTCTATGTTGGTGGGGGTATCTGGTATATGAAAGACATTAATAGAAGCATATTGTGACTTTTTTTTATTAAAATTAGGAATTTTGGGATGGTTCCTATGATCCCATTTTCAAGGGAATAAAGCATGTGAAGGATTGAACTAGTTTAAGTACTGATTAATGTTCTTCCTCCTACATAATCTTATTTTGGTGATGTTTATGTTGAACTTTAGATGATGATAAATAAGAATTTTTTATGAATTTACATGAGAAGATGGGGTCAAACCTAGCTGGTTTAGTCATTCCCTAAGGATAATATACACTTGGATAACTGATTTCTTAGTCACCCAGTCATTAAAAAATTGGTCATGTTTCTTTGTGATTTTTTCCAATTGCCTTAGTATTTGGGTATGTTGGTAGAGACATAAGACACTTGCACTCTAGGCTTACCCAACCTCAATTTCCTAGATTCAACCATTTTCTAAAAGTGTTCATTAAATAAAAAATAGTCTTGAATCTTATTCACTAACATATGATGGTAAGGGAAGAATTATAGATGATTAGAGTGTCTAATCTCATTGGTCCTCCTCGGTTCTAGCAAACTGAGAATATTTTTAACCAAAAGAGTAATTAAATAACCTATAACTTTATCATTTCTAAAAGAATATATGTCATTATTTATACACTTAATTGGAATAAACCTTTTTTCCATATTTATTTCCTATTGAGGGTTTTATTGTTGTTACTACTGCTCTGGAGTAGGAACCGCATTATATCAGGTTGGTTTGGAGACTGATGTGGGTAGTAACATTGATTTGAGTGTGATAGTTTCAGTTTCTACTTCGAATAATTTCTTTTCTTGAGATGATGTCATCTACTGAGATTTGGCCTTAGTCAGTTAGATGGAATCTTATAAAATCGGTACAACCACCAAAAAAATCCCAAAATCCAATTGGGAATTTTAATGGAATCAATGATATACGTAACTCATCCTAGATATTTTCTTTTCATATCTCCAATAAATATTTTTAGGGAAGTTTCATATTCATGTAACATATTAAACCTTTCTATCTAGTAATATGTTTGAAAAAAATCACTCATTGTATCAGTTCAAAGTTTTCGGGTTGTTTTTTTTTGAAAAATATGGTTCAAAAAATTGAAACATGGTTTTTATAAAAGAAGATGTTTTTGTAGGTTTCACAGTTTCCCTGTCTTTGGAAACATTTTGGGCCTCAAAATCTAGATTTGTTTTATGTAAAATAAAGAATTTATATATAGTATTTTTGGTGAACCACAAAGCATAAATAAGAGTTCATAGATCAAAAATAATCTAAAGTAGTTTGCAGAACCAAAAATAAAAAATAAAAAATACACATAGTAGCTATGCTATATGAACCATAAAGGAAGTCTTTGTTGGAGTTCATCATTTGTGGATGAAGCCGATGAATTAAGTCCACCGCAAAGGTTTATAAGCTATTTTAACCACATATCAATATTAGTTCATCATAGGTTATCTGTTTGTAGTTGAAAACTATGTCTTGAATGTGGTGAAATTAATAGAGGTGTTATCAAAACCACATAGTGAGTATAGTACCTAATGATAAGTAATTCAAAAAATGATTTAATGTTAATTATGATTAGTAAATTTTCTAGTATTTCTTGGCCTATATAAAGGAACATAATCACATAATTAGGTAGAGATATAATTTAATTAGAGAATATCATTTCTAGAAGAATTCATATGAATTACAATGTGGTTTATAAAGGAGGAATTCTAAAAATAAAGTAGTTCATGAAGATGGTTCCTGGAAGTAGTTTTCGAGGAACTGTAGCCCAAAAAGGAAAAGGGGATCATGATGTGTCATCCAATCAAAAAGAAAAGGAAATCTAGAAATAAAAAGAATTTTCTGAAGCACTTGTGCTGTGTAGTGAAGAGGTTTTCATGAAGGAATTAAGGTAGTTTATGAAGGTTCAAAATTAGTTCATGAAAGATCTATCCACATGTAAAACTGCATGTGGTAAAGCGTACTTTATCTTTTGGATGAAAAATAAACTCATGGAACACTCATGTTTGAAAATATTCTAAGGTGATTCAAAACAAAAAAAATTTTATTCTGAAGAAGACATGAGAAAACTTTATTGGAGAGAGAGGAAAGCTTTCAAACTATGATTGGTTATAAATAAGAAGGGATGATGAGTCTTATGAAAACCTTTAATTTGTTGTGATATTTAGTTGATTGGTAATATAAGACTAATATATTTTTATTCTCCTTGGATGTATCTGAGTGAGGGTAAAACAAGTAAATTTTTTGTATCCTGTACATGTTTAAATTCAAAAATTATTCTCTGTCACTACAAGGAGAGAGAATATTGATATTTTCAATAATGAAGAAAGATCTAAAGAAACAATTGTTTTAATCTAGCATACCCTAATTCACCCCCCTCTTAGGGTATTTAACATAGTTGGGATAAGAATTGGTATCATTTCTTGAGGTTGAAAGTCAGTGGTTCTTTGTTAAAATAATAAATGGATTATGTTAATCCCCAAGGGATTCTGATCTTCAATGGAAAATATTTTCAGCTATGGAAGAATCAAATGAAACACTTCTTCTGATCATTGTTCATGGATTTTTATATAGCTACTATGCATGTCATTTTTCCTAGTATGGACATTGATGTTTTTTAAGAACCAGAGTATAGAGAATTGGATGCTGATGTCAAAGGAATCAATGCTTTTAGGGGAGTCTTATCCACCACAATATATATGAAGGTGATCTCATTTAAATCATCAAAAATATATGTGGGAAAATATTTTTAATATCTATGAACATGATTAAAACGTATGATAATAAATGATGCAAGTTCTATGGAATAAATATGAGGACTTTAGAATACACCTTAATGAGTTTGTAGATGTATTCTATGATTAGGTGAATGTTATTATTGAATACATTTGTGGTCTTGGATAAATTATCAAAGATGTACAGATCATTAAGTGCATCTTGAAAATGATCCCACATAATTTAAACCCAAAAGTATATGTACTAGAGGATAAATATATTAAGGAAGATACATTTGATAACATATATAGTACTCTTGTTTCATATGATATGAGAAATGATGATAATGATGCTGTGGAAAAGGGGAAGTCCAAATAAGTGGAATTAAAGGACATAAAGAATCTCACTATTGAATATAGTCAGAATTAAGATAATGTGGATTAGGTCATGCCATTATCCTCCTCAAATATGTGATGAGGAAGAGGGATGTTCAAAGGCAAGCATCCACTGGCATGCTTTTGATGTGGAAAGATTGGGCATCTTGCCGAAAAAAGTCCTAAGTAGTTTCAAGATGATGATGAGGACAACGATGCAATTCTCAGGAATGTGTATTTAACCAATGTAAAAGGTAGGATAAGTACCAATAAAAATTTCTTCAAAAAAAATAATATTCTTTCAAATGAAGAATAATGTTTAGAAGAATCTAAGGTAGAAGAGTTGGAGCACTACAAGGAACATGAAGAAAATTCCACAATGTTAGTTATATGAAATTCCCACACATGGGAAAAAAGATAAAATGATAATGGATAAGTCTATTGAAGAGTTGAACTTTAGATCGAATTAGAATTCATGTTTGAATAGATAAATGTTTTGTTAGTCGAAAAAAGAAATCCAATAGGGTTGTTAGTGTTTCGAAACTCTATATTCTACAACATGATGAAGAGAATTCCAAGATAGAGGATGAAGTTGAAAGGATTAAATCTAAAAAAATATAAAAATATAGAAAATCATTTATTACAAGATTATAATTGAATATAAGAGAAAATTTTTCGATAGTCTGACTAACATAATAAAATATCGAGTTAAATGAATCGAAGAGCTTGAGGAGGAGGTTGTGAACTTATTAATAAAGGATAAATATTATTAGAAAATTATGACTCTAGTAAATCATGATACAAATGAAAAAAAGGAGAAGTATAATTTAGAGTTCCAAAAAAATAGATAATGGAATTTTAGGAAAAGAAAATGATAAATCAAAATAATACAACTATTATGGGGCATGCTTGAAAACAGAAAGTAGTAATGATTGAATTTTGGCCACAAGAACCCTCTTTAAGGTTGAAGATTGATTTGGGTATAAAGAAGAACCAAAATATTTAGAGAACCAAAGGACAACCATTGGTGCATAAGTGATATGCAGGAATGAACCCTGCATCAGGTGTTATTATTGTGGAAATAAGGGACAATCACAAAATGTAAGTACCATATCTGAAGTTCCCAGATCAGTGTAGAATCACTGAGAGGGAGAGGGGGTGAATCAGTGATCCCTTTAAATATTTTTTAAAATTGATACTTTTCAATTAAACCTATTTGGATAGTTAAAGTCTCGATCCAATCTTCTTGTGTCTCTCAGCCATACCTCAAATAATTCTATAAATGTAAAGGCACTGACCACAAGGATTTACAGGGTTCATTTCAAAGACCTACTCCTTGTTGTGTTGGTTATTCTCTCAAACAAAAATTCTTCACTATAATCTTATTATCAATTAAAATGGTTGATACATAGTCCCATTGCATCTCTCCTGTGTCCCACAGGAGGATCTTTATACCGCTTCCCACAGTGTTACCAGAGTCCCACTGGCCTACTTCAGAGTCCCACTGAAGACTTATCCTTCTTGAATCACACATGAGCAAGACCTGACCTGACCTCACTAAGGTCTGTTGGGCTTGCTCAATAATTCTGATCACCTTTGTGATCAGTCCTCAGTGTAATAATTCTCGTGTAGTTATTTCTTATTCTGATGAAGACCTGACCTCACTAATGTGTGTACAAACAATAAACACTACTTATTCAATAATATGGATAGGCAAGAGTGATATTTCACTTTGTCATCTTTGTCAGTCTTCTGGAATACACAAACACTGTTAACTCGATTATGTGGTCTTCTTTAATTCTGCCATGCTTCAGTCTCAATTCAACTTCACTTAATGCAAGGATTGTATGGAATTCAATACCTCATGTTTTTGGTATCTCAAAGACTTTTCATACATGCATGCGATTATTCATGTTTTCATGCATGTAATTTTTTAACCAAAGCACACACAAAATTCTCTTATATCTATATTTAGGTTCAATGTGTGTGGGTCTCATGATTTTGCACATGCACTGTCTATCTTCTTTTGTTAACTCAATATGAACACACACACAAAATTCCTTCTTCTTTGGTTCTTTTCACACACACACACACCTATTATTTAGATTGAGTTTAATATTTGTGTTTTTATTTAAATCAGAATGGGTGTAGTATTTTATTTGGGTTCTTCTTCTTTCTTCCTCCTCCTTCTTCACATGTGCACACACACTGTCTCTTGTTTTTCTTGCATGCAGATGGTCTCAAATCATGCACATTTATTCATGTTCACCATGCACGAAACCTCCATTATCCTTTATGAAAACACTAGGACTTAGTTTTCTTCAAATAAAGAACTTGATTGCATATTCTCAAGGAATTCTCAATAATCTCTACCTCATGTGATTTCCTTCCTCTTTAAAAACAAACCACGCATAACCTCAGGAATCTTCGTGAAAACCAGAGGAGCATGGGTTATTCTTCTTCATGAAAGGAGTGCATGTGGATATTCTTCATTGAACCAAGAGTGATTCTTGGTTTCTATCTTCACAGAGTACAACAATGGTGAAATTTCACCTATTGTGTACCAGCAGGATGCTCCTCAAGAAACATAATGAGGGTTCGTGAGAACCTAACTCGTGCTCATGGTGTTCTGTAACACATAGGGTGTGAGTTCTAACGTTCTTCACAAGGATTATTTGAGAGTGTGTAGAACCTATTAAAGGTTTGCAGGATCTTTCTTGTCCTTCGTGTAGCAGAGCTGTGTGAAAACCTCTACCTTTCACGAACCAGAGAAGTTCATAGTGGCTCTGTTTCTTCAGAGAAACGAGATCTCTCTAAAATGTGAATGGATACAACTCATTTTTCCTTAGTCAGGATCCTTTTATAGGTGAGTATACAACCATTTTTATGCATTCAAATATCTTCTTTGAATTGTCCGAGATCTTCTCTTTGAATAATTGAGATCTGCAGTTCTTTAAAACGTTCAAACCGCATGTTAAGATATTATGAGATTTGTGGAGTTAACTTTTCAAATGAGCTCCCATTATTCATGTGTATGTGATAATTATCACATATATCTCATGTTAAATACATGCTCGAATCATCCATGTGGCCTCGAACAACATCATTTTCCTTGTCCCCCTTCAAACCTCACCAAATCATTGTATGCATGCAATTTATATTTCATGCATGATATCGTATCGATCCATTGATCTAAATGATTCTCTTATGATTTTGAGTGGTCATCCATGGAAATCAGGTCATCTACTCCGACGAGTAGCGGTGAAAGAGTCAGGAAGTGGTGAGAGGAAGAAGAGGACGCGATTGCATGAGCATCGGATGGATCGGGTTCAAACATGAAGCACGAGAGATGGATGGATGGTGGAGATTAGACATAAAACCATAGAAGTGATGTGAGACCATGATTACATGCATGATTAGATTGATGGATCATATTTATTTCATGTTTTCAAAATCTTATCGCACATCAAAACACATTGCGAAGTTCTCATGTTTTAAATGTCAATCTGCCACAACCATTCGTCAATTAATTCTCTTCCTCCTCCCGGTACCACCCCTTACCATTCTGCAAGAACACTCTACAACCAAACCATACTCCCTTAAACAACCAAACATTGGCCCTCACTATGCATGGGATTTGGGTTGTGTACTCCTGCGGGATTATATATGGCTCGCACAAGCATGCCTCTTACGGGCATACTCGGTTGGTCTCCCTTGGGTGCAGTTGACCCAATGTCCCGCACTAGCCCTAAGGTTGAGGATCACTTTTAGATACTTGGTTGTCTTATATTTTTGAGTAATCCCATTAAAAAAACATAAATGCATGACCACTCCATCTTCAGACAAACACGACCACCTCAAATTAGAAACCCAACATTTTCCTCTTCAATCATCTTTTCTCTTTTTCTATTCTTTTTAAAATGATAATTCCAAAGTGTTTACTCATTTTCCTTCATCCAGCTATGAATGCCTCAAACTCCATCCAATTAAAAACCAATTGATGGATCTTTCACATTCATCATGAAATAGAGTATTGCATGACCTTTTTAAAATTTTGTAACAAAGTGGCATTATTTAACACATGTATTTGAACTTAAGATAAGTTAAATAATCGTATATATTACAATGGAGAATGATCAACCATGACATCCAATGTCAACTAGTAATTCTCCAAGTGACATTACTTGTGGAATAACTTTTTCATTATCAAATTGGTCTCTTTAATGAGTCAATTACTTTACTTTAAGTATCACTACTTCAATCATTATCACTATTTGAACCATTACCTTGTCATACACATATTGAAACCTTATTGAAAAAAATGAAACACTATACTCTACAATCCCCCTTTTTATTTTGTTGTCAATATCACCTAACCACACTTTGTATGAGTCAATATGTGTGCCAATATTTTCTCCCCCTTATTGTCAACCAAATGAAAAGGTTTAGTGGGGCATGTTTAAAAACATGTTCTAATCCCTTTAAATAATATCTTCTTGAATATTTATGAGAGAGGGATGATGTCACATGGTTCACTTATCAAATATACTTTAGTTAATAAACTCTATGTCTAATTGGTTTAAACCTCTGTAAAACACAAGCGAGATATGACTAAGGTAGTCAATGTTGTCCATAAAAAACCATAAATGTGAAATCATGCTCATAGTGTATCAATTCTTAACCAAGGGATTGGAGATAGTCAGATTTATAAATGAAATTCTAAATCCTTCACATAAATCACAAAACATATTAAAAAGTTCAAGTGAAAAGATAAATCTCCCCCTTTCATCCCATCTTTTCATCAATCAAACACTCCCCCTTAATTGACACGATATATACAATTAAGAAAAATGGATGAAAGTGTGATTGGAATACCTCACGTATCATCTTCTTGAGATGATATAAATTTCAAGATTTGTCATTAAAAAATATTTGATATCATCTCTTTCATATTTGATCCCCCTTAGGGGGTGAAATACCTATGATTCATTATGGTGGAAAATCTCAACGTATAATTTTCAATATATGATGTTGATAATATTCCACTGTGGAAAACTTATAGTAATTATCAAATCATTAATAGTGAGTCCAAATTGTTGTTTTCTACTTTTACCATTCAATTATATTCTTTAGAATGACCTCCATATTCAATTCCCTACAATGTAAGCACACATATATAACAAAAATATAAGGGAATAATATGAAACACATGTCGACAACTTAATAAGGGTGACAGTGATGAGAATTTTCTCTCAACCCAAGAACTCCTTTCATTGTAGCTATAATGTGTTGGGTACTCTTTATGCTAATTTATTCTCTGTATTTGACATTTTGATCTTTCATTTTCAGCCTACAACCTTTACTTCCATTCACCTTCATCTTTTGTGGATTGTTTATCCTTACTTCTGCCAGTAGTGATGTAGCTTCCACTGGTGCATGTCTTTCAATTTTCAACATCTCCATTTGGCCTGGTAAAACAGTTATACATTTGTTTAAATGATGTCCAAACTTATTTCACCTTCCACATAGTACTTTTTAGACACTTGGGTTGTCATGTTATGACAACCTCTCATGAAATTTGAATTCATATTCATGTGGAATGATATGTTTCCCCTTTGCCTTTGCTTTAGCTAGTACATCATCTTCAGACTTTTTCATTTCTCTAGAAATTAGTGATTTATTAGGCCAGATAACTAAACACTCATTCTTATCATATTATTGTTGGGAGCTTCCACATGGATTTTTCAATATTTTCAAGTTACCATTATTTGGAAAAGTATCAAAATTATCTTCATAAATTTATTCAATCAATCCGATATTCTTCTGGATTGATTCTCATATTCATTTAAGCTTCATTCCATTCATTTCCATGTCTTGTTTTTAGTGATCCATGGTGTGACCTTTATTTCCACAATAGAAGCAACTTTTCTTGGATGGGATGAAATTCTTGGAATCCATCTTAAAATTATTCTTGGGAATAGTTTCTTTCTCTATTTTATTGACTTCATTATTTTGCATATTCATAATAGAAGGGTTTCTAACTATAGTTCATTTCTTTTGCATTTGTTGTGGACTTTTCTTCTTATCAATATATACATTCCTAATTATTCGACTAAACCAACACTCATTATAACTATGATCACTTCTGTTGCAATTATCACAAAAGTCTTTAAGATATCCATATCTGTTCTTGATAGAGATATTATTCTTCATCTGTTTATTCTACTTTAGATTTGAAGGTTTCTTCATTTCTACACATCTGGTTTACCTGAATTTAGGCCTTCTATAATTTTCATAAACTGACACATTATCTTAGAAACCCTTTTCCTGATGCCTAAACTTCCAATAACACCAAAAGTAGCCAATAAATCTCCTTCCTTTTCTTGTAGTATCAGTCTGGCTAGATTTAGTGCTTTTTTTGTTTCTGGAGTTGTCTTTATTTCATTAGAGCATCCATTTGGGAGTTTTTCTTATTAACCATTCTAGTATCGATTCTTTAAATTTTGGTGGATGTATCAAATTTTTTATCAATACACTACTTTCTAGATTTTAACTTCGAACCTATACTTGCATATGGAACTGCATTAGTAAAAACAAAAATAACTAGATTATGGGATAACGTCTTCTTGGTGGATGATATCATTAGATTATAATATGATCTAATAATAATTTTGGAATCATAGTTCTCTATGAAAACATGAGTGGCTACATATCATCTTCCAACTATTTAGGAATTTCCAGCTTGGAGTGATTGCTGGTTCTTCAATTTCACCTCCAACTCTAGACATTTCATGCTAAGAGAGTTCTTCTCATCCTCAACTGACCTCAACTTACATTACTAATTCTTATTCAGAATTATCATTTTTTCATCATGAAAATTCCTTAATTCTTAAAAATACATGTCATGTTCTTTTACCTTGTTATATTTTTCTTCCAGTTGAGTAGCTTTGACAACCATAAAAACTTTGTTCAATTTTTTAAATGCATAGAAAACATCAACAAATACTATATTAAATAAATTTTTCTCAAAAATACTTTCTTACAATTATTCAGTAACATGAGCATGTATTTCATTACAATGAGAAATTGCTTCTTCCTTTTCCATCACTAGTTTTGTGAGAGTGTTGGATATGAAAACCATTTCATCCAATTCCATTTCCATGGAATCAACTTCTTCTTGTATCTGTAATTTTTCTTCTTGAATAGAACTAATTCTTGCAGCAATATATCTTTCCACTTCTCTAGGGATTTTATTCAGATGATATTTGAGTATATACTGAAGATAACTAATTGATCTATCATCATAACAACTTGAACATGCTTCATCAGAAGAGGAATAATAAAAAGATTTATCACATGTTATACCTTTCAGATTATATTTAGTAGAAGGTGTCTCCCCATTAGTAGTACGATTCTTCTTCAGCTTCCTTTATTGTTTCTTCTTTCCATTTTTTGGAGTTTTGGAAAAAATAACCATTTGATGCTGCTCACTCATTTTTTAAAATCATTACTTCATAAATAATCCCTTGTATATTTTAGAGGTAACCTTCCCTTTGATACCAATTGAAGTTCCCATATTAGTGTAGAATCACTGAGAGGGGAAGGGGTGAATCAGTGATCCATTTAAATATTTTTACTAATTGATTATTTTCAATTAAACCTTTATGGATGGTTAAATCCCTGATCCACTCTTCTTCTATCTTTTAGACTTACCTCAAGTGATTATATAATTGTAAAGGCACTGAACACAAGGATTTATAAGGTTCGGTTCAAAGACCTACTCCTTGCTGTGTTGGTTATTGTATCCAATACAGATTCTCCACTATAATATTATTATCAATTATAATGGTCGATAAAGAGTCCCAATATATCTCTAATGAGTCCCACAAGAGGTTATTTATACTACTTCACACATTGTTACCAGAGTCCCACTTTCCTGCTTCAGAGTCCCACTGAATACTTATTCTCCATCCTGAATCACATTGGGTTCTTCTGGCTCTCAAGTCACATGATCAACTTACTTATTTGAATGCTCTTTGATTCACTATATATGATCTAATTCTCTTTCCCAATGATATTTCTAAATCAAACATTCCCGTGTATCTCTTCAAGAATCTTCAACAACCTTCAGTAATGTCTGTTGGCCTGGCATAATAATTTTGATCACCTTTGTGAACAATCCTCAGTGAAACAATGCTCAGGCAGTTCTTTCTTCTTGTGATGAATACCCAACCTCACTAATGTGTGTAGAAATTATTCACACAACTTCTTAGAGAATATTTATAGGTAAGAATAATATTGCACTATATTAGCTATATTTTTCGTCTGGAATCCACAAACATTGTTAACTCATTTATGTGGTCTTATTTAATTCCTCTCGACTTTAGTCTCAATTCAATGTCACTTCATGCATGGATTGCATGGCATTAAATAGCTCTTATTTTGGTATCTCAAATACTTTTCATATGTGCATGTGATTATGCATCTTTTTATGCATCTAACTTGTTAACCCGAGAACACACAACATTCTATTGTGTCAATATTTAGGTTCAATGTGTGTTGGTCTCATTTTGCACATACACTATCTATCTTCATTTATTAACTCAATATGCACACACAAACACACAATTCCTTCTTCTTTGGTTCTTTGAACACACAAACTTGTTGTATAGATTGGGTTCAATATTTATTTGTTTATTTAAACTTGAATGGGTGTAGTCTTTTATGTGTGTTCTTATTCTATCTTTATCCTTCTCCTTTACTTGTGCACACACACTGTCTCTTGTTTTATTTTAATGTCGATGGTCTTAACTCATACACATGTATGCATGTGAACCATGCATGAAACCTCCATTATCCTTTATGAAAATATCAGGCCTCAGGTTTCTTCCAATAAAGTACATGAGTGCATATGATAAATGAATTATCAATAGTATCTACCACATGTACTTTCCTTATTCTTTAAAAATAAACCATGCACAACCTTGGGCTTCTTCATGAAAACCAGAGGAGCACGTGTTCTTCTTTATCACGAAAGAAGTGCACGTGGATCTCCTTCATAGAACCAACAGTTATTATTGGTTTCTATCTTCACAGAGTACAAAAAGGGTGTGATTTCACCTATTGTGTACGAGTGGGATGCTTCTCATGAAACACAATGAGGGTTTGTGAGAACCTATGGCGTGATCATGTGTTTCCTTCACATAGTGGGTGTGTGTTCTCTCCTTATTCTTAAAGATGATTTGAGAGTGCGTAACACCTATCGAAGGTCTATAGGATCTTTCTTCTCCTTCACATAGTATATCTTCATAGAAATATATTCCTTTCGTGAACCAGAGGAGTCCATGGTGTCTCTGTTTCTTTGGATAAATGAGATCTCTCTAATATGTGAATAGTAGAAGATGTTTTTCCTTAGTCATGACCCTTTTATAGGTGAGGATCTGAACCTTTTTACACATTCAAATATCTTCTATAAATCATCAGATATCTTCTATTATAATAATCGAGATCTTTGGTTATTTAATACATTCAAACCATGTGTGAAGATATGCTGTGATTTATAGAGTTACCTTTTCAAAAAAGATCCCCTTCTTCTTTATGTGTACATGATAATGATCAAACATATCTCATGTTAAACCCAAGATCTAATCATCCACATGGCCTCAACAACTTATCTTTCCTCAGCCTTATTCGAACTTCACCAAATCATTGAATGCATGAAAATGAGATTTCGTGCATGAGAATGAGATTTCATTCATGAAAATTAGATTTTATGCATGATATCATATCGATTCAGCATCCAAAATGATACCATTATCTTGTAAAATGGTCTTCCATGGATATTATGTCATATACTCTAGTGAGTAGTAGTGGCGACATCACACATTGGTGAGAGGAAGAAGTCGACGTGACTACATGAGCATCAGATGACTCGTGTTCAAGCATGCAACACGTGAGATGGGTGGACGGTGGATATTAGATCGCAAACCACAAATGTGATGTTTGGTCATGATTGCAACCAAGATTATATGGATGTCTTGTATTTATTTAGTGTTTTTAAAATCTTATCCCACATCGAAACGTGCTTCAAATTTCTCATGATTTAAATATCAATCTGTATGAGCCATTCGTAAATTAATTCTCTTCCTCCTCCCGGTACTGCCCCGTACCATTTTGTGGGCATTCTCTATGTCCAACCCATGATCCCTTTTCCCGCAGGACTTTGTCCCTCACTAATCATGGGCTGTGGTTTATACGCTCTAGTGGGCTTATACAAGGCCCACACATGCATGCCTATTACGGGCATACTCGGTTGGCCTCCCTTGGGCACGGTTGACCTAGTGTCCCGCATGAGCCCTGATGTTGAGGCTGTCCAGTAGCTAATTTGTTGTATTATATTTTTTGAGTAATACCATTAAAAAAACATAAATGCATGGACACTCTATATTTAAATATACATGGCCACATCAAATTAGAAACCCAACATTTTCCTCCCCAATAATATTTTCTCCTTTATGTTCTTTTTGAAATTAGAATTCCAAAGTACTTTACTCATCTTCCTTTATCTAACCATGGATTCCTCAAACTCTATCCAATTAGAAACCAATGTATGGATCATACATATTCATCATGTAATAGAGTATTTCATGACCTTCTTCAAATATTGTAACAAAGTGGCATTCTTTGAAACATGTCTTTGAACTTAAGAACAGTTCAACAATCATATGAATTATAATGGAGAATGATCAACCATGATATCCAACATCATCTAGTAATTCTCCAAGTTCCATTAGTTGTGGAATAACTTCATCATTATCAAAGTGGGATCGCTAATGAGTCAGCAACATTAATTTATGTATCAACACTTTAATCATCATCACAACTTCAACCATTACGTTTTCATACAAATATTGACACCTTATTGACAACAAATGAAACACTATGCTCTATAATATCCAAGAGGTATCGAAGGTAACAGGAGAAAAAGTGGAAGCCAGATTGAGATCAATATTACATGATATCATTTTAGGGTCATTGTTTCTAGTGTGGAGGATTTGGACACAAGATTATATATTTTACATTAACTATACAAAGGAATAATTCATAAAAAAATAAAAATGGTTGTATGTAACAACTACTGGAATATTCAAATGGGCTAAAAACATGAAATAAATTTTCATAATTACAAGATGAATTTGGCCCACATCCTCTGATAATGATCAAGAATATCAGTCAAATAGATGGATCAGAAAGAAAAGAGATAAATTAGTGGTGGTTACACATATTACTTTCAAAGAATCGATTCACACTGGAATATGGATCATTGATAGTGGATGCACCTACCATACGGTAAGAAATAAGGATCTAGTGATAAGAATCATATAAAACAATGATGGTATTGTAATATTTTGTAACGATGAAGGCCTGAAGATTATTAGGTTAGGAAAATTAAATTTTGGGGGAAAATACATGAGACGTGAAAATGTCTTATTTATTCAAAGTATCAGTAACAACATACTAAGTGTTTGTCAACTGTGTGACTCTTCACATTACATAATCCTATAGAAGAAATTATGTATCATCAAGAAAATATACTGTGAATTTTTTTATAGGGAAAATTTTTTAAGGGGAATATCTACTATGTTAGTGGAGAAGAAGATATGTGTTTTTTGTCCAATAAAGAAGAAAATAGGTTTTGGAATAAATGACTTGGTTAAATGTTATGATTCTTAAAATCTCCCAAGACAATCATGTGACCATACCCATATGGATGATTCTTTTAAACAGGAGAAGATCTTTCAAAATATATATAATGAAAAAGAGTAAAGGTAAAAAAAAGTTCATGATTTGGTGCATATTAATGTATGAAGACCAATTTCACAAAGATCTATTAATGGGAGGAGATATTATATTCTCTTCATTTAGGATTTTAGAAAATGGGATGCCAATCAATCATCTCCCACAAGTCCAAGTTCTTTAGTTTCATTACACATTATGCAAGGGAAGTTGAAAAGATTCTAGGTTAAAAAATCTAGATGTTTTTAACAGATAATGGAAGAGAGTTGAGAAATAGAGAAGTGAAGGATTACCTCGAGAAACATGGGATATGGCATAAATATTTAGTAACAATAAATCCATATAAAAATGGAGTTGTTGAGAGAAGAAATTAGATTATAAAAAACATGGATAGAACGACTCTCATTGAGAAAGACCTTCCAGTAATTTTTTGGAAAGAATTAGCGATGGAATCATTCTACGTACCAAATAGATCCTTTTTATATCCAAAAGGAAGACAAGACTACATACGAGTGATGGTATGGAAAAAATACAACATTGAAGTAATTTTTTGTCTTCAAAAGTAAGTGTTTATTTCTCAATAATAAGAAACACAAAAAGTTTGAATCCCATGGAGTTGAAGGGATATTTCTTTGATACTCAATAAAAATAAAATCATATAAATGTTTCAATAAGTGTGTGAGAAAATGTGTATAAATTTGTGATGTGGTTGTGATATAAAATGAGAAGAATGTTTAGTAAATACATAAACAGTTTTAGGAAGAGAATGATGTGTATATTTCACTCCTCATTCATAATAGATTTGATATATTTCTTCTAAATTGACACAAGTATTTCTAGAGAGTTACCTAATAAATATACCTTATGCTCAACTCTATATTCATAAACTATTTAGATAGATTTTCAAGATAGTGTTGGAGAATGGGTAAGAAATTTTTAGATCATGACTTGGTAATTGGAGGAAACCAGAGGAATTCTTTTCCACATTCTTATGAAGTATTTATCTATTGGCCTTATTCTTTAGAGATGTTACACACTTTGTATAACATTATATGGGGTTTTTATAATATTCATTGGCTGTTTGGGCCTTATTTATATATTGTTTTTAATATTGATTGGTGATTTTATCTCATTCCTTGGATCAAAGAGGGTAAAACCTCCAATATTTTATTTTTATATGGGCCTAGTGACCAAATTGTAGCCTATTATAGGTGGGATTTGGTGGATAATCGTAACTTCACCTAAACTATAGAATCAAAATAGGTTTCAGTGGGGTTGGTTTGTAACAGATTGGTTTCATAGATAGTGTTTCTTTATAGATGGAGTATGAAGTAAGAATTAGAGAGCATTGAATTGGTTTGGAAAATAAATAGTTCCATTCAATTTTAGTGTGTGATATTGGCTAGGGGGACCGACTAAGACATATGAGGTACCCTATGATTCATTTCAAGGAACCTGATATTTTACTTAACATAAATAAGAATGGATATAATGATTGAAATTATGAATGTTAAGTGAAGTGAATTCATAACTATTGATTTCACATGGGATAAAATTCATATTTTCGAGGGTGTGATAAGGTTATTTGAATTTATTATTCTAATTTAAATTGATATTGATTTTAATTTTGTTTATTTTCATATATCATTGAACTATCCATTTGGTTTGGAGGAAAGTGAAAAATTGTGTTAAGTTGAAACCATAATAGGTAATAGTTCCTATTAAAGATAAATGATAAATGGTTAATGAAATTATTATGGTTGTAAAAATTGGATAAAATTAAAGGGAAAATATTACATAAGTTTTTCTTAGATTCTATATTTGTATTATTATATTGGTATACTTATTATTTATTAGTGATATGTTTTTATATTTATATAACATTAAACATAAGAAAATATATTATTTTAATATAATGTATTAAGTTTAATTTCTCATTGAAATGTATCATCACATTCTCTAAGTTGATTGTTTGTTCAATATAATGAATAAAATAGTAAATAAATAATAATTATATCAAAAACTTTTTTATAAATTCTAAATATTGAAATAATGTTATGTAACATATTTTAAAATGAAAAATTTTAACGTATTCTAAAATATTTTATATGTTAATCCATTATTTATTAATGAAATTATATATGAATTATTAATGATGTACTTATAATTTGGCTATTATATTTGAAATCATAATATGCTGCACCATGAGCATGTCTTTATAATAATAATTTTTTTTGAATTTGTTTTTGGGTTTCGAGCATGAAATCACGGAATATAGAAGTGAAGCTTGTGTTAAGAGAAAATTTTATTTTGGCACTAATTAAAATCATGATAAAAAACATTTATGAGTGGTTTATTAAAATTTAAGTTAATATTTAAATATTTTTATCCTTAAGCTAATATATTAATAAAGAGAGTATCCTATACATAGAGTGGATAAAGCTATAGTTCCCCTTAAGTATAGAATATAAAATGATGTTTAATTTTTTAAGATATAGTTTTGAGAAAATTTAATTCTAATTTCACATTATGAGCATAATATTGATGTTTTATATGGTGATGTTTACCTCAATTGATTTTAATGCTAGAAAGACTTGTTAATTACATGATTTCTTTAAGAAATTGATGAAAAGTGGAAAGTTTTGTTAATGTGAAAGGTGGGTTATAAATATAAAGTATTAAGATAAAATTTTATAATCCATAATTTTAATAAAAAAATATTTAAATGTTTCCTCATTTTGGTCAGATTTTGGAAGTGTTTCTTTTAAAGATTGAGGTTTTAAAATGAACTTAAATATTTTGAGTGTTATTTAAAAAAAATCAAACCATGGTGTGCTAAATTAATGTTTTATATAATATTTAAATTTAAAAACAAAATTTTAATGTAATAAAGTTGACATGTGAAATCTTTATTATGACATATGAATTTTTTGTTTTGTGGATTGTTTCCGTATTTAAAGAATTAATGCTTATATTTTTTTAATTGAATGTGTTGTTTTTTTAAAATTATTATGATCAATGGTTAGAGGAGTAATTAACTTGTTTTCTTCCTAGTAGTAAATGTTTTAATGATTGGTGGTGTGGGATTGATGCAACTATAATGTGAGGATAATATTTTGAATGATGTTAACTTGTATGTAGATAGAATTATATTTTGAGAATTGGGTTGGTTTGGTATTAACATGGTACAATTGAAGGGTATACATGTTTTTTTTCATGATAGGATTATTTTCATATAAAATTGATATGTGATTTAATTGTTCGTACTGAACTTTTTTGAGGTTTATGTTTGAGTTTAAGGCATGCCACCATAACATCATTAAACCATTGGGCATAAGGGACTGGCGAAGGAATCATGGAATGAAGTGTTATTAAATATTTAGCGATAAGGTGTAATAATGTTTTAGGGTAGATTATTTAGTTACACAACTGAGAAATGGATAGAGGAGACCAAAATTTCCTTTTAATTGTTGATAACCCCAATAAAATTTCAAATTACCTTGTTAATAGGTTTTCATCGAGATATTGTCTGACTATGGTGGCTGGGATGGATTATAGAAACCTTGATAGAAAACCATGGGAGGATTTTTATGATTTATTTTAGGAGGAGTTTATATTTTGTATGTAGAATGATGAACATAGGAAAGATATTCAAGAGATTCAACATGGAATATCTAGTGTGTGTGGTCTGAAGTATTTCTTTTAGATATTGGTTATTCACTTCTTGAATTTTCTAGATATTAATTTTGTATGAGTTTAATATTTTGAGACTAATTTTAAGTGAAAGATTTAATGAATAATCACTAAAATATAGTAAAATACTTTAGAGGAGGTTATAGATAATGTTGACATTATTGAAATTTTTATATATATATATATAGGATGAAGAGAAATGATGGGTTTCATTTTTAGGGAGTCGAAATATGTGATATGAAGACAATAAGTTCTATATTATATGGTACAAAAAAGTAGATAGTAAGGTAATTTGTTAAGGATAAAATGTAGTTCTAAGCTCTAGGTGTGACTGGATTAATATTTCTTATCACAGGAAATCTATTTTTACCTTTTTTATAGGATTATAGTCAATAGTATGAGTACCATATGGTTTATAACACTCATCAACCATAGGTGGGTTATTTATTTTATTTAATGGTGATGAGAGAACTTTGGGGATGATTTATTATTATTGAGAGTATTTAGTCTTTATGGATGATAATAATATATATTACTCTCAGGAGTATGTTTGGAAATAATTTAAAACTAAAATTTAAGGTGGATATATCTTTTCAATGCATTCCATATTTTACAATTTATTTCCTTTAATGTGGGTCATTGGTTTTGAAATATATTTTATTATTTTTTATTTCCAAATAATATTCATGGGAAAACATTTTTTTTACAATCATGTTAAATTTTTTTCATTCAATTAAAAAAAAGTGATTTTTATATTTACATGAATCTTAATTTAATTTAAAAGGAAATGTAAAACTATTTTACATGTTTCCATGCATCTTAAATGCAGTTTTCTATGAAAGAAAGTAACTTATTTGTGGAAATTGGTATTGGAAACACATAAACTATTATTAATATTAGGTACCACGTATTTTAAGGATTTAGATAGTTTGAAATTTGGTTTCCATGTGTTTCAAGCTTGGTATGTTGTAATGGAGGAAGGAAAGGCTAACGAGGGGTTGAGTTATGGGTTCCCATGTAGAGTTTTGTATGGGATGTTTCTTATTGGATATTAGTTAGTGTTGTGGTGTAACTATTTCATTAAATGTTATTGGTGTATAAACATGGGTTATTCTTTTAAGTGTGATTTATTATTGAGGATGAGAGTGTTTTTTAGTAAGAGGTATTTTTCATTGGGATTTTGTGTGTTATTTGGCATTGTAGAATGTTTAATGTATGATATTTCAATTTGTTTGGAAATTTTAATAGTTGAGATATAAGGGATGTCAGTGAGATGTGTATAGTGTAAGGATTAGATATTAAGAGGTTTTTAATGTGATGATTTGAAATTTTACTTATGGTATTTGTTATTTTTAAGGTGCATGTTTTGGATTTTCAAAGGAAAGAGTCTTTTTTGAGAGGTATCTCACATAATGGTTATGTTTTTGGGCATGTCTTATTCATTAAGGTTTTGTTTATATTTCATTGTGTGCTTTTGGGTGTTCATTTTGAATAAAGAAGAAAATAAGTTGATTTTGAGATGAATTTTGATTTTATACAAAAAGGACACCATAATGGATTCCCTTACACTATGATTTATTTTTGTGGTTGGAAATTTTTACTAGGTGTTGGATCTGAAAAAATGAGAAACTAGTGGACATTAAAAAATAGTTATTTCACTATAGTTTTCACCATTATAACATGATGTTTTAAATAACATCATAATTTTATAAATATAATATTTTTTCCAAGATAGATATTAAGGGGAAATATTTTTTACCATAGTTTTAGGCTATGATTTTTAGGTGTTTCTGAAGTACTCTATTGTATTATCCATCATTCCATGATGTATTTTGGATTTTTTTGAGTTTAAAAAGGAATATAATTATAGAAATTAAATATAATGGTTATTTGTTCCATTCTTTTCAAATAGATAATTTCAATTGTTAAATTATAGAATTAATAAAGAAATAACATTATTATATGACTTGATATCATTGAATTTTAAAGGTTGATGTCCCTATGAATTTAGGAGGAGATATGGGGGGTGTTCATAGTTATTTTTGGATCCTCATTTGAAAAATTGAATACGCTATAATGACCTCATTATGATTTGGTTTTTTCTCCCTTACTAATTAAAAATCCACATGGTTTCTCTATTTACAAAATGTTTATTATTCTCTAATATGACGTTTAGAGATAGTGGTTGTTTCATAGATTCATTTGGGTTCCTAGCAAGTAACTCTTGATTTTTCTTTCCCTAATATCCATTTATATTGAGGTTTTTGTTCCTTGAATCTCTATTATTATAACTATATTTTGTTTCTTATTGGATGTTTATAATAAAATACCATATAGAATTCACATGAGGTTGATTAAATCTTAATTCATTATAGAATATTTTCACAAACATAAGGATTTGATAATAAGTCAATTTTACTTGATGATATGATGACTTGAGCATCAGTTTGATGTAGTTTATTTGGTAATTGTATCTCTTTAATTACCCTTGTTGTGGAATAATAATTAATTAGATTCTTTGAGTTGATTAATAATATTTATTTAATTATAAAAAGTAAATTTATAACCTAGGAGGAATGTTATGTTAGTTGAAAATAAGTGACATATTATTTCTACCTTTTTATAGTTGTCATAAAATGTGAATTTATAATATAGGTGTATTTGTGTTAAATATGTAGTAATATATGTTTGATGTTTTCATGTACTATTGTCGATATGGTAATATTTGTGATATTAATATAGAAAGAATGAACCTAGAAATATAAATAAGAAGTTTTGTATGAAAAAAATACATTGATAAGTTTTTAGATAGATGATTAATTTAGTTAAAAAAAGTATAATTCAATTTAGTTATGAAACAGAATCTTTAATGGAATATATGTTGTGAAATAAATATCATGTAAAACATTAATTTAACTAACATTATAATTAAATTACATTGATTTTTTTAATTTATTTAATACCTAAAACATTGATTTGGTAATTGATAAACTAAAATAATATTATTAACATGATATAATTTTGTGGTCAATGTGATGAAATATGATTTGTAGTTAAAGGAAGAGGTGATAGTTATATGAGGAAGATGACCTATGTTATGGGATAAATAGAGGTGACCTTAATATTATGTTGAAAAATGTTTTCTTAATGGTAATTCTTATATATCAATATATATATATATATATATATATGTTATTTTAGAAGTGATTTTGTGGCACTCACTATTACTATGCACCAACACCCAATTCAGACAACCGAACCATTTTCTATATAGATTTGCGTAATGAGTGGACCTTTAATTTCTAGGATAAGATGGATAAGAATAGATACCTACTCACCCTATCATTCTCTCCCTTCTGGTCATAGATGTGGTTGTGGTAATTGTTATGTGATTGTGACAATGGTATGTGGTGACTGGGATAAGCCTGTGGTATGAGGATACTATGGGCATTGTATGATATATTTTGTGGAATAGGAAGGGATAAAAGCATATATACATATACCATTAGGACATAAAGGTGACTTGATTGGTGTAAAATTGGGTGTGGGGTATATATTTCTTTATATTGTATTGATTTATTATATATATATATACATTAAATTTAGATTTGGAGAGTGTGATTGTGGAGATGGAGAGATAAGTCATAGATTACTTGGGTTGAGAAAACATTTTAGTTTTATAATTTATTCACGGATATGATTCTTCCACATTACCATGATAGTATCTTGAGTGGATCCTACTAAGTATAAATTATGATTACCCCCACCATATACTATTTTCATGGATATTTTAGGTCAATGTTGGTGAGTGGGATGAAATTTACTAGCCCATGAAATGATGATTGGAAGACATAGAATGAGTCCTTTACTAGTAATTAAAAGTTCTTGATCTCTTAGTCTTAATTATTTGAGATTAGTTATTCTTATAGATTTGTATGAGAATACATGTTTTTCATTTTGTTTTCATGGGTTAGTTACGCCTATTTTTCAAAGGTGTTTAACATTGATTGGGGGATTTCCACTAGTGGAGAAAATATTTAAGAATTAAAATATTCAACAAAACTTATATTAGAACCAATGTTATTTTTTTAATATTTGTTATAATATAACATAAATAAAAAATAATTATAAATTTTTCATTATATTTGTTATATTATAACCAATGTTAAAAATCTAGATTTAATGTCAATTATTAATATAACCAACATTGGAAACCTTAAAAAAATTAAAACTTCAATTTTAGACTAAATAGACAGTTTTTTCACCCATCCATCCAATATATCTCTCATGATTCTTTAACCCTACCGTCTAAATCTCTCATTTAAGAACAATACAATGACCATTGATGCTCTTCACTACTATTCCTCCATTATTCTCGATCCCTTACTACTAATTTACTTAGTATCTATTATTTTATATATTTTATGTTTTATTCGATTGAACACTAGTTATGAATGTCAAATTTTTATAGAATTGTTATAAATTTGATTACATATTAGTTCTTGGAATCCTAATACTGGAATATATATATTTTTGATGTTTATTGACTTTACATTATACTGTTCAATCAATTTTTTTTAATTTTATGATTAAAATTAATTATTTTTGTCTACATTTTTCTTAAAAAAATTGTGTGTGTGTGTGTGTATATATTATTATTATTTAATTTTTAGAAAAAGTATCTATAAAACATAGTTATCTGGAACAATTAATCTATAATTATATGTTTATTTTTTAAGTTGCTTATTATTTATATTTGGAATGGAGTTATGTTTATAATTTCAAATTATATAATTATATTATCTACGTTTTGTGAAATATATAGGGAAAATAAATTATTAATAATACCATCAATTAATTTTTTTTACTTTAATGAAAAATATGATATATTTTATATTTAAAAATATTTTAGTAATATATATATATAACCTATATAGGTTAATGTATATATATGTATTATTTTATAAGGTACTTTATAACATAACATATTAATGTTTTGATGTTATTTATATAAATAAATATAAGATCATTTAACAAATTAATAATTTCCAAAACTGTTTGTTTTAAAAAGAATTTTTTGTATCATTTTTTCCCAAAGTAAATTTAAATTTATTGTTACAATGTATTGTAAATTATATTCATTATTTGATAATTATTATAATTAATAATGAAATATAGTTCCATTAATCAATTTTTTAAAAATTTTGAATACTAAAAATATCTTGATGATTTCTTTTAATTTTTTAAATGAAATATTTAAAATAATGATGTTTTCTTCTACCAATCCATAACATTCCTAGAATTGAGGAAAGTTTTAATCTAAATATATAAAATATAATATAATATAAAATAGTTTTTCTAGTTATTATAGTCCTTGTATTTATATTTTTGAAATAGATAAGAATTCAAGAACTAATGATGATAGAGATTTTTAAATTAATATATTTGATCAAATAGAGGAAATGATTCATGATATGAAAGTAAAAGTTATTGATAAAAAAATGTAACACCCCAGGTAAATAAAGAATATGACATTTTCATATTTATCCATATTTGTGAATAAAATATTAATATGACTTTAAAGGGGACGCTATGCTCGATGTCGTACCCAACACGCAACAACGAGTTTTTTGGGAATCTTACGTTGCACTCTAATAATAAAATAATATTATTTTAAATGGTAGTTAATATGTAGCCGTTGTATTGGCAGGAATGGATAGAAATAACTAAAATATGATTATATATGTTTTTAAATGTTTTTACATTTATCCAATAAAATATAAAGGCTTAAAATACGGAAAGAATTCAATTTTAGGCGTATATGCCCTAGTTTTCACTAAAGGTTCACTTATCACCTTTCGATGGAGAACCGTCATTAAATATAGTTTTGTTCACTCTTATAAATTCTATTGGACTAAATAAAACTCTTCTTAAGAATTGGGACATCAAAATTTACTTTGTGTAAATTTTTGGTATCTTTCCGATAAAGTTCTTTTTTTAATGAATAGTGTAAAATGTTGTATTTTAATTCAAAACCTCTTTTTAGTCTAATTTATTATATGATTAGATTATCTTTTGAATTGGTTTTAAAGTGAAATTATAATATATTTTTACCATTAAATCCAATATTGGTCGTTGGAATTAATTTCACTTTGAAAACAGACTTAAACTAGTGTCAATCTTTTGATACTTATTGTTTCATAAAAACACGCTATTTGCTCTGACAGTGGGAATTAATTATTAAATTAATTAATGTGACTTATATGTTTTAAATTTTGTAAAATAGGCTTCATTTTTGAATTCGGAATATCAAATATAGCTTAGGGTGAATTTTTGGGATTTTTCTGAAAAACATCAATTTTTGATGAATAGTGAAACCACTAAGTGGTACTTATAAAAACTGATTTTTCCGTTTAAATGAAATTTTTACATCTTTGTGTTTTGAATTAAAAAAATTCGACATACATGGTTGTCATTAAGAAGTAAAATGTGGTTCAATGGGATAAAAATAATTTTTTGGTGAATAGTAACTTATTAAGTTTTTAATCACGATTAGAGGTAATTAGTGTAGTTTATGGTAAGAATAATGTTTTAATAAAATTAAATGACCTATACACATGTCCTAACCTCATTGGATGTGTCATGGACGACCAAGACAATCCATGGGTCAACTTAGGGACCCCATGGAGCCACTTTGGTTGGGAAATGACATAAATATCTTTTTATTTAATGTTAAAGTAAAAATGACACAAACATGAGATGTTTTAATAAAACAATTTTTACATGGGGTTATACAAGTCATATTTTGTACTATAAAAAGTCATTGGAAATATAAAAATATTTCCTACATCATAGTATTTTTTTTATAATTTTTAGACATTAAATAAATTAAATTATTTATGACATCATGATGATGCAGTGATGACCTCATTATTTAAAGATTTAAATAAAATGGAAAGATAATGTAATATCTAAGACCTAAACATGTCCAAAACCTATTGGATGAGTGTATTTTGAACCCTTATCACCTTATCCTCGAAATAAATCAATTTGGGACCTTTAAAATCTGAAACTCTTTTGAAAATAAAGTAACATTTTGTAACTTTTCAAGAGTGCCCCTCCTCTCCTCTTATAAAAGGCCCCCACCTCGACCTCCTTACCCACACTCCCAAAGCCTTTGTATCGGCCAAACCATACCCATTTTGTCTCTACACTTATCTCTCTTACTCCTTGAAGCCTCACTTTGGGCAGAAGTCTTCCTAAGGAAGCCTTTGAGCTCAAACCAAAGGGAGTTACCCGATTTTGAGGTAATGTCTTCACTTGTGTCCTTTTGTTTTATTTTGCTTATCCAACCCCCTAAACTCTTTTTATTCATTTATTTTGTAACAAATAAAGTATATTAAATATACTAGGATGTTGTTATAAGAAGGATTCGAGCTACACTTACACACACATACATCTAATGGTTAAAGAACATACTGTTTCCGTGGATGATGAATTTCTGCCTCCCGAAACGATTATTGTTCAACATTCTTCTAACACCTTCAAAGGTGGAAATTAAGATGACACTATATATATATATGATATATAATATTTTTATGTTTTACTTAATCTTCTGTATTTTTCATTTATGGCGTACCTTTATGGTTTCCATTATGGGTAAACACGATATCTTCATTTAAGGAAGTGCGGACTACCGCCCCTCAAAGTGATTTGATTCGTTAATAACATATGTGGTACGTATAAAGGATATATTTAATGATATTATATATGATAACATAATGGAATTAAAATACTATTATTTATAACTATGTTTTAATTCCATTAAATATGAAATAGAAATGGAAGTAGCGTTCATGCGTACGTACGGCTTACCGTCTCCATGAACGGTACATTTCATTTCTTATCTCAAAATGTTATGTAATATTATAAGTACATATATATAATAGAAATATATGTAATATATTACATCTAAATTATGGATATAATTCTGGAATTATAACATATATATATATCTCTCATTTTTTTAATTCCATTAATATGACAAAAAATGAAAGTAGCATTCATGCGTATGTACGACCTACAGTCTCCATGAACGGTGCTTTTCGTTTTTTATCTCCAAATGATATGGAATAGTATAAAATGAATATTTACTGGATATATATGATATTTTAATCATTAATAATATTCTGGAAATTATTTACTTATAACTACATGGACAATCTTTTTTCAAACAAGTTCATTTTTAACTCATATACCAAACATCGGCAAAAACGTCTCATATGAACTAACAATTATTATAACATTATAATATGTGATATTAACTGAATAAAAATCTCTAAAGGAGGTACTTAGGCAATTATTAATTGACCAAAGTTTATTATTCAGGAATATAAAGAAACGAATAAGACAAGTTGGACTTGAGGTAAGAGATCCTACTCCACTCTTCCTTTTTAAGTACACTCTTTTATGTCATTCCTTTTAAAGCTCATATTTCTTGTTATTGGGATGTTATTTTATATTAATATTACTGTAATTTTTATGTTCATGTGATGAGAGACCCTATTCTCTCTCATCAATCCATTTTGGACGTTTTGAGTGGCGTCGTTAGGCTGCCAAATTTTCATAAGAGATCTAACCTCTCTCTTTCTTTTTAAGTACTCTCCTTTGTGTCACTTATTTTAAGCTCCTTTTTTTATGTTGGGGGATGTTTTTTTATATTCCTCTTTCTATAAACTTTATGTTAATATGATGAGATACCCTATTTGATCTCATCAATCCATTTTTGTAAGTTTTATGTGGCGTCGTTAGGCTGCCGAGTTTTCGTAAGGGATTTTTCATCTCACTTTTATTCCCGTGAGATTTATGCGACATTTGCCATAATTTCCTTTGGGTGGTGTATGTACTACCCATTATTTTACTCATTGTGTAATATACTTTCTTTTATCAGTATTTACATCAATTTTGTATTGTCCTTCTTTCACGAGGTGTATGTTTCGAAAGATACCCATGTCGGTAAGGGAACCTTTCACCCTCCTCTTTTTAAAAGACTTATTTTGTTATGTCTTTTAATTCACATAATATTATTTTGGGATATGTTATTCTATATCCTTATTGATGTAAATTTTATGTCAAAGTGATGAGATACCCTTTTTATCTCTCATCAACTCTATTTCTGAATTTTGAAGTGACGCCGTTAGGCTGTCAAATTTTTGCAAGGGAACTTCTTAACCCAATTTCGATTCTTTGGGATAAACTTGTACACCTTGAATATGCCGTTCTATGATTATGTGTGAATGTCCTCTGATTGTTTTACACTTAATACCCACTTATATTTCATGTATTTTTTTGTCTCACATAGTTATGTAACTGATTTATCCTTAATCCAAGGATACCGTCTTTGTATGGGACTTCGTCTCAATCTCCTTTCCTTGAGGCATATTTTGTTTTATACACAACTTTCTTTTATACGGTGTATAAACCCCTTTGACTTTTACGTTTATCCAAAAGGAATCTTTTTATACGAAGCGTTTTACTAAACAACAAAAGGGAATGTTTTTGTCGTATGTATGTGGCGACAACGACTTCTCCGCCGCCGTGACCATTATTTGAGTTTCGGCTTCCTCTACAAGACATACCTTCTTTTTAAAAGAAAAATAAATACCATGTTTTACATTTCTTTTATTTTGGTACTAAAAATGGTTTTCATAATGTTTTTATCATATCAATGCGTTTTATTGATATCTTGTGATTGAAATATGGAAATGTTATGTTTCCTTTATGAAAGTTTTATGTGATACAATTATGTTATGGTTCTTGGGAATTGTTATGAAAATGGGTGGTTCCGTGATAAACTAAGGGCAGGTGAGCCCGATATAGCTCTCTAATGCATTGGGTAACGCAAAGGAGTGAAACGTTAAGGTTTCTACGAAGAGATTTAGGGAATATACTGTGGTGGGTATTCCAAACGTAACCAAGAGGGTTACTCACTATGTAAGAATGTTATGAATGCCTCAAGTTACCTTTTATGTCTTATGATTTCTATGATTTATTCATGATTTGATGAGGTATCTTAAAGTGCCTATGTTTTATGGGTAAAGTATGATTTTATTCTTATGTATATATGAACTCATGTTTCCTTTCCATATTTTTATAACCCTTACTGAGCTTTTTATGCTCATCCCAAGTTTTGGAAATGTTTTTCACAGGTCAAGGGAAAGGTACATGATGTGATGATACTTTCAAGGATGTGTCAAGAAAGAATCCATGTTTTATTTTAAATATGTTTCCGTTGATAGGAAGAATGAATACTATCTTTTATGTAACCACTTTGTTTAAATGTGGAATGTAATGCAAGTTTCATGATCTAATTCTCTAAAACTCTAAACCTAAAAATATCCTCAATGTGTAATCTTGTAATAACTCATGATTAAGTAAGGTTTAAGGCTGGGGCCTTATAAAAAATTTATTATCAAGTGACTATATAGTTATCTTTAAAACCCATTGTATCTAGTGTGTATTAAATTTATAGGTTTATCCATGATGTTGAGATTTTTTAGCTAAAAAGGAAGGAATAAATGAAGAGAAATGAATTTTATATAATTTATAGAGATTTTGAAATACATATTATGAGAAGAAAAAAATATACCTTATTAAAATTAAATTTAAAATGGTGTTTATTCATGTTATTGTAATTTTATTTGGCATCTTTAAAAAGAAAAGAATTCATAATCTAATGATGTTGGAGATTTTCAAATTGATAAATCTAGACTAATAGAAAAAAATTATTCATGATATCAAAGTGTAAGAAATTGATAAAACACTAATGAAATGGTCATTATATTTTGATCATTAAAAACCAACATGTCTAGGAAATATCAAATTTAATATTTTATCAATGACGGTAAGATTGGCCAATTTGAAATTCATTAATGGATGAAATGAAATGAATCTTAAAACATTGCTCAAGTTTTTGAATAACATAATTCCAAAATAAAATGGTATACCTTTTTAAAATTACAATGAATGAAATATTATGTATAATGGGATCATGTTAGAATAAGCCACATGCATTACCCAATGATTATGAGTTGTATAGGAATAAATATAAAGGCCAGATAGAGTGTGAAAAAATATAAATCATCATGTTTTAAGTTAATATAAATATTTCATGTTGATTCATCTATTATACCAAGTAATAAAACTCATGATATGTATATTTGGTATCTTCATATATATCCTCATTTAAAATATTTAATTTCAAATTAAAACAATGGAAAAAGTTTAGTATGACATACAAATGAGATAATATCAAATATGAAATTTCAACATCCTACTAATTACCTAAAAAGGAATCAAATTTATAAAACAATTTCTAAATTTGGAAATGAACTTTGAAATATTAGAACTGGAATGTGTATAGATGAAATGAATCCATATCAGATCCTCAGTAAAAAAGATAGTTCATGGGATATTATGTTGTTAATTTACAACATGTACTTATAAATATTTTTGACGTGAAAATATATTATTTTTGAGTTTAATGATTTTTGGAGAAATTTTTTAAGAATATTGCATTCCTATGAGGTACAAATCATATAATTTTTGGTTTATTTATTTGGTTTTGACCTAATATGAGTTTCTAGTAAAGTTATAGTGGAAACAAGGGTGTTTGGGGCTTGTTTGGAGTCTGGAACCCTGGAGAGTGAAGGAAATAGCTGTGCAGAATGGTTAATAGAAACCGTGTGGGTTGTTTTAGTGAGAAGAACTTGCCTCACGATTTTTCCTAACCATGAAACCAAGAGTGAATGACCATGGAAAATATTATAGTTTTTTACATACTCTAATAAAACCATTTTTCATAGTTTCCCAAACTATTCACATGAATAATGTAAGTCTCATACTTATATAGTAGGCCATGTACAGTTGGTGCATGGTTTGTCCAGTCATGTGGCCAAACCATGCGACCTAGTTTTAAAGGGGTGAAATTTCTATTTTCCACTTACTTCTTTAACCGCCCCATATTTCTTTCTTATTTACCGCAGATATAAGGAACATTTTACTCCCATTGAAGAGACTCCTCCCATATAACCTAGGTTCTTGGAGATCACTCTCATCCGATGTTCGATTGAAGCACTATTCATCTCATTTTATTTCCATTAGTATGTGCTTCACTCTTTAGTCTTCTTTAGTCATTCTTCTTTCTCAAAAAGACACGATTTTGATGAAAGATCTTATGGTTTATTTTAATAATTTTTTTAATTCTTTAATTTTATTCTAATCTAATCCAAAATATGAAATGATACAAGATGAAGCATCTACTACAGGAATAAGGTAGGTGGCATATGAGTTATCCCATAAAGTATCACTCTTTATAAATTGTTTGTATTCTGAAAATGATGATTTTACTAGGAATTTCCATTTAAAATACATCATATTTAATTTAACATATCTAGGTTGTACTATAATACCATATTGACATCTATTAACACCGTTGGAGGTTGAGACCTCAATATGTACCACCCATTTTGGGTGCATTCTTTATTTATCCATTTGGTGGCATATTTCGAGATTATCTGCGACACCATTTGGGTGACTTTGAATTAACCTTATTAAGTTATGTGTTTCTTCATAATTAATAAATCATTAAATGAATTTTATGGAATGTATATAATTATATACATCACTTGTCTTAGTTAAATTATGTACTTGAGTGGATGTTTGTTGCATTTACTTTACTCACCATGTCATGCCTGGTGAAAGGTAATAGAATGAAACAAATAAATGATTATTTAAATGAATTGACATTGGTTTCATGTCCTTGATTCACCTTGTCATGTGTAATGAAGGTAATGGAATAAACCCATTAAATGATTAAATGGAATGATTATTATGTAGACTATGACTACACATATATAAATGAAATGTGTATATGGATCCCACTAGTTTTGGACCTTATTATCATTATAGTATTGGTGAGACTTGAGATCACCTTGGATTCTTGAGGGAATGCCTTGTGCACTCAGAGTATGCCATTCTGATTCATTGAGCCAATTGTCATGGGAGACACCCACCATAGACTCTGATCAGCCTATTATTAGGTTATTTTCTCAACATTATATAGAGGACCCACTTGAAATCTTTTTTAGATATTAGAATGACTTAGATACACTCCATTGATTCAACATGATGTCTTTAGACACACATCACTATGGTTTCACCCCATTGGGAACAATCATGAATATCTTTATATTACTATATATGAGCTTCATGGACTTGGTTAGACTCATTTATAGTGTAATGCCTTGGGTTTTCCTCTTGTATTACACTCAGACCCATTTTATCCAAACTTCACAAGTTACTACTATGTGTTTTCCCAACCCCTAATGTCAAGGATGTATTTTTTCACCATGGATCCTCTATTATTATTATTTCCCTCTACAATAATGTTAACACCAATTATATATGTACCCCTTATTATTAACAAAATCATAATTAATTAAATGGTCAAATGTTCAGGCACTGGCTAAGGGTGAAGTAGGTATTATTTTTTAATTTTAGAAATTATTTACCTTTATATACCTAAAGACTATACAATTTATATTCACAGAATGGATTATATAGACATTATTGTTTTTATCCTACTAAGATTTATCTCACACCCTATCTAGGATACTGTTGGTACTCAAGTAGACTATATGATTGCAGATGTGGAAAACATGAATCATCCTGCTTTAGACACCTAACATTCTTGATTTCATTAGGATGTAATATCAGTAGTAGATAATCAGGCCAGTGCTTGGGAAGGTTGGATAGTTTTTAGACTTTTTGATTGTTTTCTATAGAATTTATTGCACTATCTTCATACTTTAATTTATTCCTTCTCTTATTTTGTAGATACATGAAAACATAATTTTGTATATGATATAGTTTATATATTTGAGTTGATAATTTTTCACTAATATGATTCTGATTATTTTCACTTATTTATTTATTTATTACCAAACTACTTCATATTTTTTATTCACCTATTGTCTTTGTTTTTATCCACTATGATAAAATAAAATAGTCTCTCCATGAACACACCCTAGGACCTTGCTTCTAGTTGGAAACCTATGATATACAAGGAGGTTCACTTTAGGCCATGTGGTCGATTGGGTTCGGTTAGTCAGGATTGAACTGTGTATGGGATGTCACACAATGGTATGAAAGTCATTTATTTTCTTTTGTCTTATTATTTGGGAAATTTAGTCATGATATTAGAAGTATGATTAAAATTCCTTAAAATCCATGTCTGGGAGTATCTAACCCATGTTCTAAGTAAATAGAAAGTTTCCTAGAAATGCGAAATTATTATGTTTTCCTCATATTACAATTAATATATTTTTATCGGTGAATTATGCACATGAGTTATATTATTTTTTATAATTTATGAATATTATACTTTGTCTTTGTATGGTAAGGATAATTGTTACAAGCATCATTATAGAAATATAGAATTTACATTCTATGTATATCTCATGCCATATTGGTGCATTTCATTTCTTGCATTACTAACATTGCCTATGATTGTTGAGTGATTCTTAGTTTTGATACATTCTCATGCCACTAACATATTTTGCAGGGAAATAAAATTTTTTGTTTAAAATGTAATCATCAAACTAAATGGTGTTTCCATTATAGATTGGTGGTGACATTTAAATTTCCAATTTTTACCCATGTAAGTTATGTAACCCTAGTTTCATGAGTTTGGTTTTGATTGTGATTACTTGATAACTGATTTGAATTGATAAGGTGTATGGGACCATATAAATTGAAAGGGGCAGTTAATTGGAATCGATCCATCATATTATTACCCATTACATTCTGAGATAGAATGTAAGGGGCCTGGTTTTAATTACTTGGGTATCGATATAATTATATAAAGTGTATGGGACTCTATAAACTAGGGATTATAATCCATTTAATTAAACCATATTTTATGTACTTACATACAAAAAAAATTAAATATAAATTATTACTTAAATATGAAATTTTTTCCTATAAATGGATTGGCCAATTTCAATTTATATAGATTTTCTATCCTTAAATTTCAACTAACCATCTATATACCAGAACCCCAGTAAATCAATACATGAACACTTACCAATACCCTGGTCTTTTATCAATGTATTTGGGGTACTATGTTGGGGAGTGAACCTACATCTCTTTTGTTATTATTCTATTTAGGATTCTATCATTTTTCAAATCTTGTTCTGAGGTGTGTTCTTGTCATTTATAGAGCTATTCCATTGTGATGTCCTCTAGTCATGCTCTAGGAGGGTGATGATGGCCATGCTATTGAGGTGGTGGGATATGATCCACTAGAGATACATCTAATAATTCCACCTGAGTCACCACTTGTTATTCTTCAACTGGGCACTAATTCCAAACTTTGATAGATTTTTCTATATTTGATGTAGTCTATACAAGGTGCCCTATAACCAGCACCTATGATGACTGATCTAATTCATGAGTTCCATCATTAATATCCTCCTATATATTTGGGTGATGAAAATTTTCAAGCTAATGAGTCATGGACAGAATCCATATTATCTATCATAGAGCATCTGGAGATGTCTCAATAGTGGAGGGTCAATATCTTCACCTATATGCTATATGATTCAGCAAATCACTGGTGAGATGTGATTACCCAGGCTGGTTACCATCAGGGTATAGTTTGGGAGGACTTTTTGAATGTCTTATATGATTAATTTTTTCCTTAGATGGTGAAATCTAACCAATACAGATAGTTTATGAACATGAAGTAGGGTATTATTTCCATCGAGAACTATTCAAAAAATTTCATTGAGTTTCAACATTTTTCACCATTTCTTGTCGATGACGAGTTATCATGAGTGATACATTTTTAGGATGGGATCAAGTATTCCATATTATCATAGGTGAATGTATTTTTCCTATCTAAATTTTCTGAGATCGTGAACTATTCTCTTATCATTAAGCATAACTTAAGGGAATCTAATAGTACTGGGCACATCGGTTCAATGATGAGATTAAGAAGTAGTTATTCCATTAATAGGATACATAGCCTTGAGGATTCTAATTAGAGTAGTGGAGGATAGAGTATATACCCTGGTAGTTATGTTATATTCCATTTGTGTGGATAAAAGGGGAATGTGAAGCTGTACTATGACATAGACCCCCTTGAGTGTCATGATTGCAATTGGATGGGTAATATTCATAGGATTTTATAGACATTTTCTTCTATTTATTGCGAAAGAGGGTCTGCACCAAATCCACATTCATGAGTGGGATCAGTGATGCCTTGTCAGGTAGGAAACTAGAGTATCACTAGATGAACAGGCTGAGGAGGAGGTCATGGATTGTGTATACAAACTTCTAATTATTAGCACTAGCAAAGAAAACCTACTCAGGGAAGTCCAACTATTTCTTAGGTCCATGTATTAGGACAGTTTCATGCATTAGAACTGATACCAATGGATCAGAGTGTATGACCATCTACTCTATGATTAACTATTCTAGTATCCTATACTATCATATATTCTTTACTTGATACAATTTTTATCTCAATACTTCATCTCTATATTAACCATGGAAAGTATCAGGCTGTAAATTCAATACTTTTGTCAGGTGATGAAACTGGACACATAGTTGGTTGTATGCATAGAGGGTATATTCCAATATAAGGATTATCCCATTAAGGTAGGTAATAATCGTTTCTTAGGGGACCATTCAATCCTTGAGGTGATAGGATTTATTTTAATTCTTGGGAAAGATTACTTTATCTCCTATTATGCCCATGTGGACTTATATCACCATAAGGTATCGTTTACATCACCATAGGGAGATAATTATCATCACAAGGGTGAGTGGGATGTTTAAGAATTCATATCTAGACTAGAGAATTATGGTTTGGTTTGAGTGAAAACATAGATTACTAGAATTTATATAGAGGATGAGGGAATGTGTTTTATAGATTTTTCTCTAGTGGTGGATTTTTTTAGAGATGTTTTCTTAGATTAAATCGATAGGCTATCTCCTAAAGAAGATGAAGAGATTAAAATTGAGTTCATTTTAGGGGCATCTCTAGTATCTATTCCACCATACGGGATGACACCTAAAAAGATCTAAGAGTTTAAGAGATAGATGGATGATTTCGAATCTAAGGATTTTATCTGAACAAACACTTCATCTTAAGATTCACCCAAGATTTTCTCCAAGAAGGTGGATGCGACCCTTATTCTACACGTGGATTACCGACAGTTGAACCATATTATAGTTAAGAAATAATATTCATTGCCTTGAATAGATGATATCTTCAACCAGATTTGAGAGTCAAGGGTATTCTTAAAGATCTACCTGATATCAGACTATCATCAGGTGATATTTAGGCCCTTAGATATACCACGTATGGCTTTATGAGTTCAGTAAAATTTATATGATTACATAGTTAATTTGTTCAGTATTATCAATGTGGCCACTATTTTATTGTATTTGATGAATAGGGGTTTCCATCCCTACTTGGATTCCTTTTTTATGGTTTTTGTGGTTAATATCTTTTTATATTATCATAATTGAAGTTACAACGCCAAACATATTGAGATCATATTAAATAAATTGAGGGAGGATCAATTATATTCTAATCTCACAAAGTTTCACATCTAGATCGACCAGGTTCACTTATTAGGTCATATTATCTCAGAATCTGGAGTATCCATTGACCTAGAGAAGTTGAGTGATGTGTCTTACTATAAGAATCCCAATAAACCATTTGATATATGACGTTTCTTGGTGTTGGGTGGATATGAAAATCATTTCATGTAAGACTTCTCACACCTTGTAGAACCTCTTACAGAATAATTAAGATGGGTGTGGTGTTCTTACGGTCTAAATCATGTGAGAATTATTTTGAGGAGATTAAAGAAAGTATTACTTTGATGATGTTCCTAATTCTACATGAGCCTAGCTGAGGTTATACAATTTATTGTAATGTATGAAAAATCAGGATGGGTGTAGTACTGATGAAGGAGGATTGAGTCATCATGTATGGGTCTTTCCAACCGAGAGCTCACAAGAATAACTACATGATGCATGACCTCGATCTTTCAACAATCATTCATGCCTTTCATTTCTAGTGTAATAGTGGAAAAATGATTTTTAACTTTGGGTTTTTATGATTTTTAATGTTAGTTCATAGGTTACATTATTATTGGTGATGTTGTAAATAAGTTGTTAACATTAGTTAATATAAAATGACATCAAAAATTTATTTTTTTGAAGTTTTTTACATTGGTTATTTTATACCCTATGTGAAAAATTAAAAATAACATTACCCATGTCAGTTTTTTAGAACAACCGATGTGGAAATCCCTTTTATCATATTGATTAATTCAAAACTAAAATGAAAACCATATTTGATTTTTCATGTCACTAATATGAAAAACCACATGAAAAATAAAATATCGTAGACTTTTTCACATTATTTAGGAATGAACCGACATAGAAATCCTTTTTTCACATCATTTATAAATTAACTGATTTGAAAAAGTTTTTCCACAAAGGTTATTCTAAAATATATACATGGTAGATGTTATTTTATAACTTTTTATTTTGGTTATAAAATAACCAACATGAAATTTTTCTTTAAATAGAAAAATATTTATCCCCCTTACAACTTTACACTTGTAGATAAAATTTAAGAAATATTAAGATAGAAGAAAACAACTGTTAAAACTAAGCATCAACACAAAATTTTACAATATAATTTTCACATTTATAATTTATATTAAAAATAATCTAAAATCCATTGAAACCTATGAAATGATTCTCCCATTCAATTTGTAAGAGTATAATATCTTATCTCATATAAGTTCTAATTTTTTTTCTAATATAAAAATTTAAAATAAAGTATTTAACATGTATTTAGAATAGGACAATGAAAATGAAAACAAAAGTTTATAAAAAATAAAACATTCTGGAACTCTGTGATTATCTTGATTGAAATTATTTCATATATAAATATTAAAACATAGTATCCACATTACTTTACTCTCTATTTATGAAACATGTATTTAAAATAATTTTTCAATTCAAAATATCATTTTATGTACTATATCAAAAATTTAGTAATTGTAAATGAAATGACACCTTTTCTTTTATATATTTGATCTTGGAGCACTTATTTTTTGTTGTCTCTCTAACGAAATTGAATCACCTATTTTAAAATAATATTAATAAAATATATTTAAATATCATTATAATATAAAAAGTTATTAAAATATTCAATCTTATGTGTTCAATATATCTTATAAATTTCATTCACTTTACCATGGATAAAGCATTTTCAGTATCGTATATTCTCCCTAAAAAACCCAAAATATAATGGTGACTGATATATGAGAAAATTTAATGTGATTTTTTATTCTATTTATAGATATATAAAAATTTATGAGATATATATTTCTTACTTTTAAATATTAAGAATCACTTGATACTAAATAATTTCATTCTTCTAAAATATTTCAACAATATAAATCGTTCTTTTAGAATCAACGAGTTTATTCATTATAGGTGAAATAAATTGTGGGATCATTAAACCATATTATAATTTAATTTCATTAATTTTACAAATTTTATAAATAAACCTAATACAAAAAAAACATAAGTATAAATTTTTATTAAATTAAAGCAATGTAATGATTTATATTAATCGACTTACATGAAAAAAATTGAATCGTGTTGATGGCCAACTGTTCTCCAATTACAAGATCCATGAAATATTTTTAAAAAATATTCATAGTCATTTCATGACCACAATTTCCAGCTTCCATTGGATTCTCATAAACATCCAATAACAAATTTGAATTTGTTGAAAATCTATCAAACCTAGTATAAGTTGTATCTGAAGTCATAATACATTGTATTTTTTGTTTTCTATATAGCATTTCTTTACCTTTAAATTATTTCTATAAAATATATATAAATATATAAGATTTAAAAATTTAAAACAAATTTATAAGGAAAATGAAATAAATGATATAATTTACACATTCCTCAATGGCAATCTATCAAAAACGTCTAGATGAACAAACTAAAAAATAGATGATACTTTTTCCAAATAGACCTCATATGTATGAAATGGAAATCTTGATAATATATCCATAATATACTATATAGTGACCCTATGATAATTTATCTATATCTTCTGATGATGAATGGTATCACCAATATAATATATCATCCCGTATAAAACAATATGTTGATGGGGATCATAAATATATAACTCACAATAAATGAGAAGTTGAAGATAATTGGGTGTAGGATTAGGATTACTAGGAGGAGTGGGGTCGAGAAGAATATGTGGAGTAGTATAAGTAGTAGGAGTGATATCTATTGGTGGAGGTTGAGGAGTTGGATCAACATCCTGAAACTATTTTTTCATATCTACAAACATTGACTATACTGAAACTCTACACTTTTTCTCCAGCATCTCATGAATATTCTGAATTGTAGCTTCCAAATATTTTATTTTTTTATAAATAAACTCTATTAAAGAAGATTCAAAATTTTGTAACAGTTTATTTTATAATTCAACTATCAGGTATCCTCGTACACGATTCGGGTGTTCCGGATTTCCCAATGTTGTAGCTAAAATGTCCTTCCTACCCTTAGATATGAAGACCCCATGTGTTTCCTACTCCATAATAGATTCTTATATTGAATATTTGAATAAATCCTTAGTGAATCTCAATATATAAATAATTGATTTTACTTAAATAAATAAATAAAGTAAACATCTTATAATCCTTATAGCTACAAACCTTGATTGTTCCGTAATATATTATCCTTTTTTATCATTTGAACCCTCTTCTAAATTTCATGTCTAGAAGGGGGGGTCAACCTTTGAGGAAACTACATAATCATCTCTTAGTTTTGAAAAATTTCATCTATCATTTTTTTCTTCTAAAAAGGTATACCCTCCCTAAGATAAAGTATGAGAGTATATGTTTATAGATGGGATCTCATGATGAGATCTCAATGATTAATGTAAATTAAGAATAAATATAATCATTAATATCATTTTTAATATAAAACCTCTAAAAGGTAACACTGCACTTACCAAAAATGATTCTCATCATATAATTTAAATATATTTCTTCTACGTATATCCATTTATAAATGGATATATGTCACATGGATTATGTTGTTGCCTATGCCAAAAAATGAAATCTGAGGTGAGGGTTGATTTAAAATCCCCCAATCCTATACAATCCATTGATAAACATTTCCTCCTAACTCCTACAGTATCAAGTATATTACATTTCATCAAATAAGAAGGGGGAAAACATATATTATTATAAACCATTCATGAAATTTAAAATAATAACAAATTATCTTATAAAAATATTCTCACATAATTGAGATATTGTCATTTTTTCAATTCTTATATAATCATCAAGAAAAATACTAACTTTTATTTTAGCTTCTACTATAATAAAAGTGTTGAATTAAATTGAATTTAGACCTCTTGAAACATCACTATCATTAAATTATACTGTTATCCTTTGGTCTGGGATATATACAACTAATAATTTAGGTAAACAAGTGCTTCTATGTTTACCAACCATCAAATTATTTTATTCCTTTGTGGAAGAAGATGTCCTTTTAAAGAAGGATGACGAGACTTATCAATAATATCATGTATAGAATCCTATCTAGAAGTATATGGTAGATTAGATGTTTAATCTATCATTATATTAAAAATAAAAGAAACAAACAATTAGTACACCAATAAAAAAATTTATCATTTACATACAAATGTAAATAAAAAAATGAAAAATTATCAAACAAAAAATAAACTTAACCAAAAATGTTTTTTATTCATATTTTTTATAGTTAACTAAAATACTAACAAAATTAATGGGAGACGAAATAACATAAAAGAATAAAAAAAGCAAAAAATGATGTGTAAATAGTAAAAATCATTTAATGTATAACATAATTTTCTACACTAAAAATAATATTCCTTGAATATTTGAAAAATGATCCAAAAAAAGAAAACTAAACTGGTCACATTTTTATTCATATTTTTTAGTGTAGTTACTAAAATTATAAAAAAAATTAATGGGAGATGGAAAAAAATAAAATAATGAAAAAAATCAAAAAATAGTGTGTGAATAGTAAAAATTATCTGACCTCATATATCATTTTTTACACTAAAAATAATATATTTTGAATATTGTACTTCATATAATATTTTGGTTCTTATTTTTCATATCAGATTTAAAATAATTGTTTCTCAACAAAATCAATAAATAAATATGTAATGTGAGGGTAAACATGGTAAATTGAATAAAAATAAACTAATATAAATAAATAGTTTAACTTATTAGTTATTATACATGTTTTGATGAAGAAAATAAAAAAAATATTATATTTTATAAAATTTTAAAAAGTATACCAAAAATAGAAATATGTTACCTATAATATTAGGAATGTGCTAAAGTATTATCTTCCAAATTTAATTTTTCATTATCATTCTTTATAGTAAAAAACATGGTAATTATATTCTCATTAATATTATCTATTAATCTTTCCATGGTATTAATGATCACACATAAATCAATAGGTTTTTCAAGTTTATCATCCCCATTATACTATTTTTTCCTCATAAAGAAATAAACTTTTGTATATTAGATTGATCAAAGATATGAAAATATTTTTGGGCATGTGTTTCCATGATAAAAGGATTAGTCATTTATTCAAATATACTCTAATTAACAAGTGTCATTCCAAATTCATCATGTCTGAAACTGTTGTTACTGTTAAGTAATTTTCATTTAAATAATGGAAATTTAAATTTAATTTAATCAACCCCCATATTTCTTCAATGACTCCATAATATGCACAAGATATGAAGATTGCATTTTTTTCTTTAACAATTGAAAAGTCGATTGCTTAAACAAACAACAATACACTACTATTATGAACAATACTTCTATTGTCTTGATATTTTGTATGAAATGTATGGCCATTAATGTCATACCCAAACCATGTTATTAAATTTAAATTTGGACCACCCGATGATCATCTGAATGTTTCAGATGCATCTGATCTACCATACATGGTTTCTTTAAAAAATGGATTTTTTTGTTATGATACTTAAAAATCAATATATCTTTCCTCTTTGGATAAAATTGTTTCCAAAAATTAATATAGAATGTTATATATGAATAATAATCATCTATGATATTTATGTGCACCATTATCTATTCACCTATAAATAATTTTACATTCAATCCATGAATCCCTTTCCCCCCAAAATTGACTCGTTCATGGTGATATGTAAGCAAGATGGTGTTACACTCTAAAGAAAAAAAGCTGGTACAAACCTCTGCTACCTCCACATAAATATACTTCTCAATAGTAGAGGCTTTAGGTATATATGAACTCTTAACCTACCCCTTTAATATCTTCATATACCTTTCAAAAGGATATATCTAGCTTATATATACAGGTCCATAAATCTTTATTTTAATCACCAAATGAACCATTAAATACAGCATGATATAAAAAAAAGATAGAGAATAATACATTTACAATTTACAATGAAAAGAAACTATTTTATTCTCTAAATTGTTCAAATCAATCAGATAAATCACTTTATTAAAAATTTAATTAAAAAAGTAACACACCTTCATGATTATAATTTTATCATAGGTGTGAAATATTTCATGCAATGAAACTAGTAGTATATACTCCATCATGATGTGAAAATCATGACATTTCAAACATGTCAACATCAAATACTTTAAGGAAACAATTTTTTAACATTTGAAGAATAAAACTGTGGAACTTTGAAACCATGAAGGCACTAAAAAAATATAATTTTCCTCCTCTTAGAAAATTCGTGGGAAGATGAGGTCCGGAATGTTCTCCTTCAATTAGGGGTGAGAGATAACTCACAATATATTCTTCTTGAGAGTAACTCCATTATTTCATTCAACCCATCTTTACTCTTTCCTTTAATATCTAACAACGTTCTAGTCAAGATTTCATATATATTCTTCTCCATGTGCATGTAATTAAAGTTATATTTTACCACATGACATCTTTAATATGGAAGATCAAAATATTTTGACCATTTTTTCCAAATATTTCTATCATTACATGATTTTTGGGTCTTACCAAATGTCACATCAACATTTTTCACCATATCAAAATAATGATCAAAGGATAAAGGTTTTAGAGAAATATCAAATTCTTATGAGTTGTTTAATTCCTTACTAATCGTTGGTAAGAGTAATCCATAGACCAAAACCTTTGATGGACCATGTATACTATTTTTCTCTCATGTTCTAGTTACTAATATGAAGTCTGTTGTTTACAAATTGGACAATATTTATGCCCCTTAACATAATATCCAGAAAAATTACATATGTTGGGTAGTCATTTATAGTGATCATAACCATTTCATGTAGTTTAGAATATTACATTTTATAAGAATCATACACCGTAATACATTTTTATGATAAAAGTATCAATTTATCAATTAATGGGGACAAGAAAACATCAATATCATTTATGGGATGTTTTGGTACAAATAATATTAAAATCAACACGAAATATTTTCACTTCATACAAAATTCAATATACATGTTGTAAATTACCAATAAATTAGGTTATGAACAATTTGTGCTACAAAGGATTTGGTATTTATTAATTCCATCCTTGGATTGTCCAAGTCTGATATTTCTAAATTCATTTCCAAATATAGGAACATATTGATCAATTTTTTTCCATTTTCTAAAATCAGATGGATTCCATAAGTTTACATCACATATCCACTCATATTAATTCCATTATAAGCTTTTTTCATCATTTTAATTTTCAAATAAACATTTCAAATGAGGAATTATAGGAAGATTCTAATATTCCCGGGATGGGGTCTCTATAACTGCTTAATCAAGCTATAATTTTTCCTCCAAATTATACTATGACATCCCAAATTTTAGATAATCTAATATAAATTCATATTCTTTCCTATATTTTATATATTTATTCTAAAATACTTGTATTTTATTGCACCCCAATCCCATCTGTCATAACATTTTATTGAATTTGTAATGTTAATATGGAATATCATTTTATTTTTGTTGAATGTATTTCAAAAAGTGTAAACATTATATAAAACTCTTCTCACTCCAACCATTTTCTCTATAAAATTAATCAATATTAACACTTCGATAAAATAGTAAATTTCATAAAACCCAAATACAATGGTTTTTCAACATCACCTTATAAACGTTCAATTTTTAGTTCTTTGTCAATTTCCAATACATCAATATCATGAATCATTTCTTATATTTGACTAGAATTATCATCTTTCAAAGCATCATTATCAATAGATATGAAATTTTACCAAGTTTAAACATATTAAATACATGGGCTTTAACTTGTATTAAAACAATGAAAAATTAAATGATCTTTGATCCCTCTTCTTTTAAACTTCTTCACATTTAAACATTTCAGGCATGGATAGAAAAACACACGGTTATGTGGAAAATTTTGTTTAGAAAATTTTAAAAAATAATGGAAACAATATTCATATTAATCACTTATATGAAGTATATTAATAAAAAATTTACACATTATCATCTATAAAAAATATCACAAATTAAAAATAAGTTATTTTAAATTTAGATTTCATTTTATAGATGACAAAAACAAAATATCATTATTTTTTTCACAAATAAAATAAATAAAATATATTTGATAAAATTATCACTTTAAAAATATTTAATTACTATTTTTCATTAAAAAATAAAAAACATATCGTGCAATTAGCATGATCACCTAATAAATATTAGGTTTGTATGTTCATTTCTTCACTTTGTAACTTTTCAAATAATATATTATTATTGGTTAAATATTTTTGTTTTTAAACAAAAAATCATAAAAAATTTATATGTGGTTGTTTTTTGGTGTGAATATGTGAATATTATGGGTTTTTTAAAGTTTTTAGTGTGTGTCATGGGTATATAGTTGAGGGTATGTGAATGTGTTAGGTTGATTTTAAAATAAAAAAATAGTAAATTGGGAAAATAGGGTGGTTTCTTGGTGTATTTCAGTTGAAAATAGGATTCAAGTACTAACCTATATTAAAAAATGTTTTAAAATATAATAGTAATTAAATGGAAAAATATTAGATGTTTTTGGGGAGTTGGGTTTGTTTCTCATGGTGCATTTTTGAGAGGGGGTACTAGATTTCATTACTCCTATTTAAAAAACATCGAATTAAAACTATAGAAAATGTGTTTTTCTAGATAATTAAACACTATAAAAGTTAGTTTTATAAAAATAATATATTTATATTAATTAAATAAAATACCTGATTTGAAGTAAATTCTACTTTCTAGGTGATCTCAAACATACTATTTCAAGCCTATTTTTTATAGAATTTATGAAGCTGTTTTAAATATTAATTGATATTCTTAAAAATATTTTCCTATTTTTTTAGAAAGAAAGTCAATATATTGTTTAAAAAAAACATAATATTGTTTTAATGTTGTTTTAATAACAAAAATAATAATCTTATTGAGAAAAAAGTATGATCTTAAAGAGTTACTAAAGAATGAAATATTATTTTTAAGAGAATGAATTTGACCATTCTATACCACTCAATGTCAAGTAGTTTTATATTATGCTCATATATAGATCAATAGTTTCTATAATATTATGTTATTTATTATCCCATATAATATTTTATTAATTATTTTTTTCAGAAAAATTTAAGTCAATTTATGAAAATATCATTCTTTTATTTTTTGATATCTTTAAATTTTAAACTAATTATACTTAATGTGAATATAAGAAATAGGGAATACCTTTTTATAAATGGTGTTTGTAAAATATCTTTGATTTTATAAACATTAAGTGATAGTTGGTTGCACATAGCTCTAAAGATCTATGGTAAAATGTATCGTGGAATAAAATATTGAATGAAAAATTGAAAAAGTAAATATAAATAGCTTGAGTGTATGGATTTTTTTGTTATTATACTTAAAAAAAATATATATTTCTTTTTTGGATAACATTGTTTCAACAAATTAATATATAATGTTATATATGGATGGCCATCAACTATGCTATTTAAGTGCACCATTATCTATTCACCTATAAATAATTTTACTTTCAATCCATGAATCCCTTTCCCCCTCACAATTGACTTGTTCATGGTAATATGTAGGCAAGATGGTGTTCTAATTTAAAGAAAATAAGCTGGTATAAAACTCTGCAACCTCCTCAGAAATATACTTCTCAAAAATAGAGGCTTTAGGTCTACATAGATTCTTAACATACCCCTTGAATATCTTTATATACCTTTCAAAAGGATATATCCAACTTATATATACAGGTCCATAACTATTTATTTCTTGCACCAAATGAACCATTAAATGACCATGATATCATAAAAAGATAGAGAATAATACATTTATAGTTAAAAATAAATAGAAACTGTTTTGTTCTCTAAATTTTTCAAATCATTCAGATATATAACCTTATTAAAAATTAAATTAAAAATGCAACACACCTTCATGATGATAATAATAACATATATGTGCAATATTCCATGCAATGCAACTGGTAGGACCTACTACATCATGATGTGACAATCATGAGATTTCGATCATGTCAACATCAAATACATTAAGGAAACACAATTTTTTACATTTGAAGAATAAAAATGTGGAATTTTGATATCATTAAGGCACTAAAAAAAATTATAATTTTCCTCTTCTTGGAAAATTTATGGGAAGATGAGGTCCAGAATGTTCTCCTTCCATTAAGAGTGGGAGATAACTCACAACATATTCCTATTGAGAGTAATTCCAATATTACATTCAACCCATCTTTACTCTTTCCTTTAATATCTAACAATGTTCTAATCAATATTTCATATATATTCTTCTCAATGTGCATGGAATGAAGGTTATATTTTACCACATGATATCTTTAATATGGAAGATAAAAAAAATTGACCATTTTTTCCAAATATTTCTATCATTACACGATTTTTGGGTATTTCTGAATGTTACAACAACATTTTTCACCATATCAAAATATTGATAAGAGGATAAAGGTTTTAGAGAAATATCAAATTCTTCTGAGCTGTTGAATTACTCTTTTAGTATTTGGTAAGATTAATTCCAAGAGAAAACCTTTGATGGCCCATGTATACTATTTTTCTTTCATGTTCTAGTTGATAATATAAAGTATGTTGTTTATAAATTGGACATGAGTTATGCCCCTTAACACAGTATCAAGAAAAAATCACATATGTAGGGTAGTCATTTGTAGTAAGAAAAATCATTTAATGTAGTTTAGACTATTACATTTTATAATAATCATCACCCTAATACATTCCTCTGATAAAAGTATCAATTTATTAATTAATGGTGAAAATAAAACATCAATATCATTTATGGGATGCTTTGGTCCAAAGAATATTAAAATCGACATGAAATATTTTCATTTCATACAAAATTCAATAGATAAGTTTTAAATTACCAACAAATTAGGTTATGAAGTATGTGTGCTACAAAGGTTTCAGTATGTATTAATTCTATCCTTGGATAATCTGAGTCTAATATTTCTAAATTCATTTGAAAATGTAGGAAACTATTGATCAATTTTTTTCCATCGTGTAAAATCTGATATATTCCATAAGTTTACATCACATATCCACTCATATTCATTCTATTTTAACCTTTTTTCATCATTTTAATTTTCAAATAAACATTTCGAATGAGGAATTATATGAAGATTCCAATATTCTTGGGATGGGGTCTCTATAACTGCTAAATCAAGATATGATATTTCATTCAACTTATACCATGACATCCCAAATTTTAAATACTCTAATAGAAATTCATATTCCTTCCTATATAGCACATATTAATTCTGGAATACATGTATTTTCTTACACCCCGATCCCATCTGGCATAAAATTTTATTTAATTTATAATGTTAATATAGAATATCATTTTCTTTAGGTAGATTTTTTTTCAAAAAGTGTAAAAACTCTATAAAAATAATCTCACTCCAACCATTTTCACCTTAAAATTAATCAATCATAACACTTTTGATAATATAGTAAATTTTATAAAACCCAGATACAATGGGTTTTTAGTGTCACCTTACAGACGCTCAATTTTTAGTTCTCTCTCAAATGCCAATACATCAATATCATGAATCATTTCTTAAATTTGACTTGAATTATCATCTTTCAAATAATAATTATCAATAGATATGAAATTCTACCAAGTTTCACAATTCTAAATACATGGGCTTTAACTTGGATTAAAACAATGAAAAATTAAATGATCAATAATCCCTCTTCTTTTCAACTTCTTCAAATTTAAACATTTCAGGGATGGATAGAAAAACACAGTGTTATGTAGAAAACATTGTTTAGAAAATTTTAAAAAATCATGGACACATTCCTCATATTCATCACTTATTTTAAGTATATTAATCTAATATTTAATCATTATTATCTATAAGAAATATCACAAATTAAAAATAAGTTATTATAATTTCAGATTTAATTTTATAAGTAACATTAAAAAATATCACAATGTTTTCCAAAAATAAAATAAATAAAACATATTTGATAAAATTATCACTTGTAAAACATTTGTTATCATTTTCATTAAAAAATAAAAAAAAATATCATGCAATTTCCATGATCACCTAATACCTATTAGGTTTTTATGTTCATTTATTCAAGTTGTATGTTTTCAAATAATATATGATTATTGGTTAAATATTTTTTTAAACAAAAAATCATAAAAAATTTATATGTGGTGATTTTTTTGGTGTGAATATGTGAAGAGTAGGGTTTTTTAAAGTTTTTAGTGTTTGTCATGGGTATATAGTTGAGGGGATGTGAATGTGTTAATGCGATTTTAAAATAAAAAATATTAAATTTGGAAATCATAGTGGTTTCAAGGTGTATTTCTATTGAAAAGAGGATTCAATGACTAACCTATATTAAAAAATGTTTTAAAATATAATGGTAAATAAATGGAAAAATATTAGACGTTTTAAGGGAGTTGGGTTTGTTTCTCATGGTTCATTTTTGAGGGGGGGGGGTGGTACTAGACTTCATTACTTATATTTGTAAAAAAACATCGAATAAAAACTATAAAAAATGTGTTTTTCTAGATGATTAAACATTATACAAGTTAGTTTTATAAATATTGGGTATTCAATGACCAACATGATAAATAAGACAATTCATGTCGGTTTTTCAACAATCGATGTGGAAAATAATCGTTTTCACATTGGTTATTGAAAAATAGAACTGGAAAAGCTTGCTGTTTTATTTTCCATGGATGTTATTAAATATACAACATGAAATAACTTATTTTTCACATTGGTTATCTATAACCAATGAAAAAAATAAAAACAGAAGATTTTTTACATTGTTTATTTAATAACCAACATAAATATTTAATTTTCCCCACCGGTTACTGAATAAATAATATGGTAAAAATTCTCTTTTATTGTCCATGTAATTTATAGACAACCAATGTAAAAAGCCGTCCATATAAAATATGTTTTGTACTAGTAGTGGCATTATCTAATTAGAGATCACTTTTTGGTGTTTACATACCACAAGATCCTCAAATATATCCTTACATAGTGTGAATTGAATCACAGACAATGAATATAAGTTGAATACCATTCGTATTTTGACTTTTATCTTGCCTATATTCCTGGAGAGGGTAATGTGGTAGCTAATGCGTTGAGATGAAAACTCAGGCATAATCCATTCATGAATCCAGTGATGAATGAATGTTGATGGTGCTATTTTCTGAATTACATATGATGTTTCATGAGAGTTGTGAGTATCCTTTTCTTGGATCCTTAGTAGTTACCTCTTCACTCATGTAAATGGTGAAGAGAAGGTGGTTTTTATATCTTGAAGGTTTGTTCCAATTGGAAAGTATTTCTGGTTATGACCTACCTCTAGATTGGTCGGTCAATAGAGATGAAATCCTGTGTATACATGGGTGTATCTGAGTTCTTATAGATATACCATAGGATCTGATTTGGGAGTCCCATTATTCTTAGGGGGTTTCACGCCTAGGTATTTCCAAGATGTATCATGATACATGTCACCAGTATTGGTGGCCATGGATGAACATTCGGATTATGGGATTTATCATTAGATCTTTGACTAGTTAATTGGTGATGGTGGAACACCAGTAGCCTGCTATATTTTTATATGCATTATTAGTCTAGAAATAGAAATTTTAAGACATTATGATGGATTTTTTGGTTAGGTTACCAAGGTCACCTCGAGGTAGTGATGTGGTTTGGGTACTCATGGATCCACTGAGGAAGGTTGTCCACTTACTTCCAATCTGAGAGACTTTCTCAGTTGATGAGATGAGAATACTATATGCTTGTGAGAATATTTGTCTCGATGGGGTCCCTCAGACTATCATTTCAGATAGGGATGATCATTTCATGTTGAGTTTTTGGAAGGGGTTATATAGAGATTTAGGTATATAGGTACTTCTGAGGATAACCTTTCACACCTAGACTGATGGTCAGTCAGAACAGACTATATAGGCATTAGAGGACATGATTCGAGCATGATTCCATGATTTTAGTAGTTCTTGGGAGAAGAATATCCCACTAATAGAGTTCTACTATAATAATATATTTCTGGTAAAAATTTATATGTATCATTATGAAGCCATATATGGTAGGCCATGCCATTCACCATTGTGCTAGGTAGATGTAGGGAAGGTAGTTCTACAAAGTCTGCATCTCTTCCAGGATACTTCAGAGTAGGTTTATCTAATTAGGAAACATATTTATGTTGCTCATTCAAGATTTAAATTATATTCTGATCACTATTTATGACCCTTGGAGTTTTAGGTTGAGGATAGTGTTTTCTTGTGGGTATCACCCAGACTGGGTTATCGGCGGATACAGAGGCAAGGGAAGCTGTCACCTTGTTTTATCGAACCTTTCAAGATCTTGGTTAGAACAGGGATGTTAGACTATTAGTTTTTATTACCTCATAGGTACCATTTCATTAATGATGTATTCCACATTTCATAGCTTCCCCATCTCCATTCTGAACCGTCTCATACTTTTGATCCCAAGGATATTGAATTGGATATCTATTTTTCTTTTGGGGAGTATCCCATTTGCATCATTGATTGGAGAACAAAGGCTCTTAGAAGCTGGTTTGTACCTTTAGTGTGGGTTATATGGAATCATGTCCATTAGAAAGAGGCTTGGGAGCAGGATATTGAAATACATGCTCAATGGCTGGAGTTATTCTCAGATAAAGTTTCACCACCCTAGGAAGGGAAACTCGAGGATAATTTTTTTAAGGGGGAATATTGTAAGAACCAAACTTTTGTATGGGGTATAGAAACTTTAAATTCTAATTTAATTCCATGGGTTTGAACTAATTTGAATGCCTATTTATGATATTGAGAATATGAGGATTTTTAGAGCTTGTTCGGAGCCCTGAATCCAGGATGGTGGAAGAAACAGTTGGGCCACACAGTTAATAGAGACCATTTTTCCCAGTCCACCTGATTTCTTCTAACAGTGTGGGGGTGTTTTAGTGAGAAGAATAGGCCATATGTTTTACCCTAAACATGCGACTGAGGGTTTATAACCATGTGAAAACAATATAGTTTTTATCAAATCCAAATAGCATGATTTTCGCAAATGTTTCTCAAACCTTGTGCATAAACCGTGTGATTCCCCTCCTTCAATAGTGGGACACATACCGTTGGTGAACGGTTTATCCAACCATGTGGCCTAGCCATGAGACCCATTTTTAAAGGGGTAAAATTTCTATTTTTCTCTTACATAATTAAAACCCTTCACCCTTTATTTCATTCTTATTTACAGTTGATATGAGGCTCATCTTTCTCGCATTGAAGCTCCTCCTCCCTTCTTGCCTAGGTTCTTAGAGATATATCTCATCTAATTCATGGTTGAATCACTATTAATCTAGTTTTATTCCTCTTGTTAATTGATTCACTCCTTAGTATCCCTTTTTAATTATTCTTTATGTCGATGATGCCATTTTAATTCAAGCAGTTATGCCCTATTTTCAAGGTATTCGTCTGTTCTTCCATTTTCATCAAATCCAAGTGAAACTATGGGTCGATACTAGAAAAGGAAACTAATATAGGCATAAGGTAGGTGTGTTATGACTTATCCTTTAATGTATCACTGTCTATAAATTGTTTCCACTGTGTGGACGTCGTTTTTACTGGGCATTTCACTTTAAAATACATATAATTTAATTTAAGTTGTATATGTTGTACTCTAATACCCTACTGATAACTCTTAACACTATTGGAGGTTGAGAAATTAACAGTAAACACCCATTTAGGGAGAATTATTTATTTATTACTTTGGTATCCAATTTCGAGATTATTTGTGACAGCATTGGGATGACAATGACTTGACCTTGTCAAGGTAAGCGTTTCTTTATATGTAAAAAATATTTAAATGAATGTTATGGAAATTATATAATTATAGATATCACTTGGCCTAGTTAAATTATGAACTTGAATTAATGTTGGTTTCATGTGATTGAATCACCTTGACATGCTTATTGAAAGGTAATGGAATGAACCGAATAGATGATTATGTAATTGAATTTAAATTGGTTGCATGTACTTTATTCACCGTGTCATTTTTAAGGAAAGGTAATGGAATGAACCTATTAAATGATTTAATGGAATTATTATTACATGGAATATGACTACACATATATAAATTAAATGAGTATAAGGTGCCTAATATTTTTATAACTTATTATACTTAGAGAATTGGTTTGACTTGAGATCACCTTGGATTCTCAAGGGAATTCCATGTTCATCTAGAGGACTCTATTCAGATTCATTCAGATGATTACTATGGGGGATACATATTTTTAAATATGGCCTTTTTTATGACATGAATTCCCAAGAGTTATATTGAATATTCACTTGATAAATTTTCCTAATATTATAATGCCTTAGATATAACCCTTGGGTTCAACTTCATGTGTTTATACATGTTGTGCTATGGATTCACACCATTAGGCCAAGTAAATCTTAGCCATGTATTACTATCGATTTTCTTTATGGACTTGATTGTAACCATTTATTATGGAATTTCTTAAAAAATCCACTTAGTTTACAATCATACCCCATCTAGCCAGACTATATGAGTTACTACTATGTGTTGGCTCAACCCCTGAGGCCAAGGATGCCTTGGTTTAACATTGGATCCTCTGTTTTAATTACTTCCTATTATTATACTACTAATAATTTTTATTTATGAACTAATTATTAAAATGAATCATTATTAATTAAATGGTTACATGTTTGGAAAACAGATGAAGCTAAAGTAGGTATGCGTTGTTTATTTTATCACTACTTTACTTTTATATACCTACACATTGTAAAATTTATATTCACAGACTAGATTATATATACGCCATTAGTGGTAGCCTATTGAGATTTATCTCACACACTATATAGGATTATATTAGTACTTGGTCATATTATATGATTTTAGGTGTTGAAAAAGGGAAGTTTACCACTTTTGACACCTGACTTGTTGGGTTGCTTTTGGATGAGATCTCAGTTGTAGTTGACTGTGCCAATGTTTATGATGCTTGGATAATTTTTAGCCATATTTATTCTTTTTTATAACATGTATTTTACTATCTCCCAGCTACCATGTATGCTTGATATTATTCTGTAGATAAATGTCATCTTCATTTTGTATATGATACAATCTATAGCTTTGAATTGGTTATTTATCTCTTATATGATTTTGATTATTTCTGCTGCCTTATTTATTTATTATTATACTAATTCTGCTTGTTTATTCATCTATTATCTCTGTTGGGCTCTACTTTGACATTAGGGTGTAGTCTCTCCATGTATAAAACCTATACCCTCATTTCTAGTCGATAACATATGGAATATGGGGGGCATGTTTGAGGCCATTTGGCTATCCCAGTTCTGTTTCTCAAGAGTGAACATGGTCTATGATGTCACAAAAGTATTCTGAAAATGATATTGATGTTTACTTTCAACATTAACTGAATTATTTTAAACTCTTATATAAGGAAGGTATCTAAATAAGTTTAGGAGGAAATGCTTGTATTTATCTTCAAAGTGATGCATGGATTTTAAATAACTAAAAAATTAAATTTATTTTTAGAGAAATAAAAAATAAAAAACCATTCCAAATTTATAATTTTTTAGATGGAAATATACGGAAAATGTTTGTTAAGAGTATATAATAAGGAATATTTTTTTAACTATAATTTCAACTTTTTAAATTTCTATTTATTTAATTACTAAATATCTTATTAATGATTTTTTATTCTAAAATAATAGGCACTGAGGATATCTCATCAAGAGATATAGAAGAAGAATGTGTACCCTTATATTTTATCTTGGGTAGGGAATATGTTACTATAAGAGCAAATGATTGTTGAAAAGTTTGATAAATTCAGATTTTAGTCATTAGTATCCATATATATTTTCCCCTTTCACCCCCAATTTGCTCATAAAAATGGAAATAGTAATAAATGATGAATATGGGAAACATCTTTCCTACAAATCAAATTATGTATAAAAATAAGATTATAATAATTAATCTATGATTGTTTTCATTTATTAAAGATTATTATTATAATATAATTTATATATATTCTTTATAGGATTGTTTTTAGGAGTATAGAACACATTGGACCTTTATATTCTGGGTAGGAAGGATATTTTTGGGGTCGTATTAGTAAAGGAAGAACATATGGGTCATGTATGAGGATATGAGGTGGCTTTTTCTCTTAAGAAAGTGTTTGGTGATCCTAGTACTTCTTCATGTGAGGAATTATAAAAGGGTAAAATATAGATAATTTTTGGAGTTGGGTGAGATGATAGATGAAAGGAGGAGATCTTTGGTGTAGTATGTAACACCCGAATTTTTTTATGAAATATTGTTTTAAATAATTTTAATTCTTCAATAGCGTGCATTGAATGCAATAGTGAGTTTAAATGAACCACAATAAACCCTTAGCATAAAATTATCATGTTGACCTATCCTTTATGTTAGTGGTAATAAATATAACTAACTTATGAAAATGTATGGTGAACCCATTGGCCTCCAATTATTTATAAAAAAATTATAAATTAATTATAAATTTGTATTTTTGTATTAATAAATTTAGTGAATAACTATAATTAAATGAAATTAATGAAAAATATATTTTATATACATAATAAAAATATTTTTTATATCCATCCAATAAATATTTTTTATCATAAGGTAATTATAAACCCCAATTTATGTATAAAACTTATATTTTTTCAAAAGGGTAATTTTCAACCTTTTAATAGAGAACCCATTTTAAATTAAGAGTTTTAAAAATAAATAAATTTCATATGACAATATGAAAATTTTATTTCTAATTGTAATATTAAAATTTACTTTGGAGAAATTTTTAATATTTTTTTCATAACATTCATATTTTGATGAATAGTTAAAATACACGAAATTTTAATTGAAAACAAAATTTTTCATTGAAATAATTCATATAGTTAAATCATAATATTGAACGGTTTTAAGTATAAATAGAGTATATTTTTGTCATTAAATATAATTTATTTCATTATCATTAATTAAAAATTATATTCAGATGTAAAAACATTTCAATCTTTTCTATTGTTTTAACTTTTAAAACTCATTATCTCTTTCCGACAATGTGATAAATTTTAAATTAGTTACTCTAAATTTTATGGTTTGAATTTTGAAAAATAGATTCTATATTTTTAATTAACATTTGAAAATTATTTAAATATATTTATTTTATTTTTTGGGCATTATGAATAGTTTCGGTAATTTTTATTAATATGGTAAAAAGGTAAATCAGGTAATTAAGGGTAAGAATACTGTTATAAAATTACCCTAAAACTTGTATTAATATAATTAGATGAGTTTATTTTGACCTAAATCATATTTGGGTCTAAATGGTGTCCTTTGGAATCCACTTGGATGAGATGAGGACATTTAATTTATTTTATTTAAAGAAAAATTAAATATGTATTACTCTAATTTTAATAAATATATCATTTTTGAAATATGATTATACAAAATATAAATTAGATTATAAATACTAATTTTAAATCTAAAATATTTTTATCTATTATTATAATTTATTTTTAATTTTTTGGGAATAAATAATTACCTTATATACATATATATTATTAATGCATAAATTATTTAATTGATGAGAAATCAATAAAATAGTTATTACTAAATGATAATAACCATTAAAATACCCAAACACATTACTGAATTTATTGGTCGAGTATATATCAACCATAACCATCCAAGGGTCTATTTATTGACCATTTTGTGCCTTATAGAAGAGATTATGAGACATATATTATCTTATTTAAAGTGATGTTAAAGTTGTCACGTTCTTTCTTTCAAAATTATTACATTTTTAATGTAGGATTTTTCAGAATATAAATTCTACTAAAAGTATTATTATGAAATATAATAGATTTATTTTCATCATATAATTTTATTTTTAATTTTTATTCAATAAATAAGTATATAAAATAATTACACAAAATTGATGTAGTAATAATTGTAGTAATGGAGATAACAAATAAATGTTATTAAAATATTAAAATAAATACTATTTTGGATAATCGATATGTCCAATAAATTTTATAGATGACCTTGAACTCTTAAAAATATAATGAAATAGTTTTTTTGAAGTTAACCTGTAATATTAATATTTCTAAAAATCAATGAATTGAATAGTGTAAAAATTGACAATTATGTTTATTTATCAAAATATTTTTTTATTAAATTATTTAAAAATAATAATTTTTTAAAAAATATATAATAATTATTTTATGGTCTAAAATACTCTATGTTATTTATTTATGGTCTATGTGACATAAACTAAGTAAATATTTCACCCTTTTAATGTTTAAATATTTGTTACCCAAGCTAAAAATTAAATATAATAACTACGTGTTAATTAAAATATTAAGGTTTAAATTGATAATTTTTTTGAAAAACAGATTTTCTGATTATATTAAAACCCCATATTATATCATAATCTAAATTGGGACATTTTTTATGTTTTTGGGAAGGGTGTCATTTTATTATAAATTATTATTTATAGAGTTTCTAAAAGTTCCCCTCGCCTCAATTATAATAGGGAACCTCCTACCTCACCTATTCACTTCACTTTGAGCCTTTAAGATAAACCATAACCTGCACATTTTCTTTATCAACTACCCAAGTAATATTATATAGGTTATGATCTTCTTTAAATACCAACTCTAGTTCTTTAAGAGGAGATTTAGAGGGAGCATGTCGAAGAATAGGTAATCTCCTCTACCGATTCATTTAATCTTCTTTCTTCTTATAATACCTCTTCATGAATTGTTTAATTATTAAGTAATAACTAAAATATTAGTTATATACTGAGATGTTTTAATGATTATTAAATTACCATATTTGACCTTCTATCCATCCTATGAAAAAGGAAATCACCATGTGTGCGTACGTATGACTTACCGTTTCTATAGCGTGGTGTAATCTATTTTCACCACCACCTTTCTTGGATAGGTATAATGAAGGAAATAATAACTATGTATGATTATTTTAACATTATATTTATTCTTAAATATTATAAACTATCCAATTAAATACCATTCAATAATTGTGGGAATGATATTGTCGCTCATGCATACGTACAACCTACCGTCTCCACGATGCAATGTGATTCATTCAACATGATTTTCATTAAATCATGATTATATAAGTAAAAAAATAAAAAAATATGGTATATGTTATGTTAAAATACTATTTTATGATATTAATATTAACTAAGGAAAATAACTAGAAATTATTCGATAAAACATGTATAAGAAAATAAAGTAGTTAATACCTGAATAACAAGTTATAATGAAATGTTATTAACAAACAGATGATAATATGATCATATATGATATCATAAAAAAGAATATGATTTTGGAATAAGTAAATGACATTATATAAATCATTATACATGACGTTTAGATACATACAAAGGATATCAGATCTAAGGTAAGGGATAATTTTTCAATCTCATTATTATCTGAGATTGTTTGTTCGTAAGTATTTACTGGGGTATATTTATCATCCACATCCATGTTTCCTGAAAAGGTGTTCCAAAATATTTTTTATATCATTCTACAGTTGTTTAAAGTCAATTTTATTCATTAGTTAATTTTAATTAAATGGTATGAAAGGAATATTTTTTTTATTTTTGGAATGAGGAACTTTTTGACTTTCTGACAAAAGTATGAGAATAATGTTCTATTTCAAATTATAAAACATGAAGGGATTTTTACATTTCACAATGACTTATTTCTATGAAGATTACTTTAATATATTTAATTTTTATTTTCAATTAATTTTTTTTATTTTAAAATAGCATAACATTTTGAGAAAAGAAATCATATTTGAATAAGAAATGATATTTTCCTCAAGAATTAATTTTAGGTGTTTTGTAAAAATTATTTTCTATTTAAGTTGAAATTAACTAATAGAGTTATATTTAAAGTATAGAATCCCTATTATTCATATGGTTTGATTTGTTTTATGTTGAACTTCTATTTTTGAAATCCATTTGTTTTATATAGATTATTTTATGATGGAATGATGTTTAAGAAACCCATTTTATTCCTTGGGTTATGCTATGAAGAAAAATTTATGTTTTTATTGAACATGTAAGAATAATTTCAATGTGATATGGGTGGGACCTATATATCCCTCAAATAAATTGGTTAAATATTTATATCTCATGATATAGACATGTATTGAATGGGAAATGATCTCGGTTCAGTAGTACAGGGCTAGAATGGGGAGTGAACTCAGTTCAGTAACGATCTTTGTCTGATATAATGGTCTTGGAAATGAGCTTTGACGGATACGAAATGACTTTCTATGCTTATGTGTATGCCAAAAAATTTTAGGTCTTATGTTATGAATTTTTGGATTATGTTCATTGATTCATATGACCTTTTATTATTTATACCATAACATAATATCATGATCCTTCATATATAAAATAAGATTTTCAAATGTTATGTTCTTATGTCTTATGATTATGATATGATTGATATCTCCCTTGTTTACCCTTACTAAGAATTTGATATCACTGTTTCATATGTTTCTTTTCCCCAGTTCATAAAGAAGGGTATTAAATAAGATATGTCAAAACGGGGTCTAGTTATGACAAAATAAGTGGGAGAAAGTGAAGATGTCTTATAAAACAGTTGCTTAGGTTTTTCAGTTTCTAAAGACACTATACCTACAGTATCTTGTCATGGATTAATTATATTTTTTAATGAATATTATTCAATTTTGAAGTAATATCAATGTATGTAAAGTATATGTTGTTATAGTTGGTACCAGAGTAAAGGTATAGTTAACCTTTGTAAACTAGTATAAGAAAACCATTGTAAGAACCCTAAGGATATGTAGAAGTATAGGTTACAATATTAGTGTTTTAGAAATTATCATGAATAACCCAGGATAAAATCTAAATATCCTAAATTGAAATTTAATTCTTTATTATGTGGTTTTTTCATTATGGTTACAGTTTCTCATAATATCCTTCTTGGTTTTAGCCAATGACTGGAACCCGGAGGAACCATGTTAATACTGAATGAGATGGGAAATGAAATAATTATCCTCCTATAAAACCAAATGTTTTGAGAGATATAATGGAAAATCTTATAGCTATGATCACACAACATTCTCAAGCTACGAATCACGAAGGACTTCTAAACAAGTAAATGAGGGAACAAAATTCTATTGAGTACTTAATGAGGTAACATCCACATTCTTCCAGTGGATCTTCTGATACATTAGTGGTTGAACAATGGATTAATACCACTGAAAATATATTTTCAATTCTCTAATTTAAGAACATGATAAATTTATCTTAGTAGTCTATCATTTGGAAGTAGTATATGATCAATGGTGTAACCTTATAAAGAATATGAGTCAAATATATGAAATTAAATAGATGGAATGGGATGAGTTCAATAAATTATTTTTCAATATTTACATTCTTTATATTCTTCGAACAAATATGGAGAAGGAGTTCTTTGAGCTTAAGAAATAAGAAAATGAATCCATTAGCACCTATGAAGAAAATTTTACAAGACTTCAATGGTATGATTCTAGAATTATTATCCAGCCTAAGAGTAAAATTGATCAATTATTTTGTGGCTTAAAATCAAGTCTCCAAATAGAATTAGCCATAAGGGACTTCAATAGCTATGAGTAAATTGTTCGATGTGTTGTTAAGGTTGAGGGAATGACTAGGGTAACCCATCAGTCTTATTGGGTTGATAAGAAAAGAAAAAATGAAATTCAAGGGAAAATCTTAAGACCATACTAAAAAGAAAATGATTTCCCTTACGCTCAAAGTGTGGAAAGAAAAATGGATGAAATTTTATTAAAGGGAATAGAAAATGTTTTATGTGTGGGAGAGAAGGTCATCAGGTAGTTGAATGCTGATGCAATCAGAAATAGATTTCTAATGATGCAAATATAAAAAAGGATACACCAAATGCACCTGTTACACTTGAATTTTACAAGTGTAAGAAAATGGGGAATTATTCCAATAAATTACCTAATCCAAGGGTTATTGATGATGATCGAAGTCAAAAAACTCTTAAGGCCAAAGACAAAGTCAAGTCACATGTGATCACTATCGGCGATGTGGAGTATGATAATGAGGTGGTGAAAGGTACAATTACCGTACACCCTAAAGTAGAAAATGATTTATTTGATTTTGGATACACCCACTCTTTTATTTCTAAATAATTTTATAAGGGTATTGTTCTATAAACTCAAAAATTAGATATCAAGTTAGTTTTGAAAAATACTAATGACACAACAGTCGCATCAAACATTTATAATTCTTCTTCGATTTAAGTTTATGGGAATGTGATTCCAGAAAATATTGTGATCCTTCTAATAGTGTAATTTTTTGTGATTCTTGGCATGGATTGGATTTCTCTATATAGATCTCAAATAAATTTTCAAGGAAGGGAACTCACATTTCATATTCCAGATCAATGAATAATTATCTATCAATACAAGGATGAGTATGACCTTCCAGTGAACATTTCTTCCATATTATGGGTCTTGATTCCTATAAATGAAGGTTATATGTCTCAAATGGTTTGGGAGAGAATCAGAATTAAGAATGCTCCCATTATATGAGAGTTTTATGATGTCTTTCTGGAATAATTTCTAGGTTTTCCATTGAACTGTGAGGTTGAGTTCTCAATAGAACTAATATGAGGTGTTATTCTTATTTCAATGAAACCTTATAGAATGGCCCCAATTGTGTTGTAGTAATTGAAGAAAAAACTCAATGAGAATATTTACAAGGGATTCGTATTCCATAGTGCATCACCTGGGGGTAGACCTATTATATATTTTAAGAAGATATATGGATCAATGAGACTCTTCATTTATTATAAAGAACATTACAAGATCACTATTAAGAACCAATATCCTCTTCCACACATTGATTACTTATTCAACCAACTATGTAGAGATCAATACTTTTTCAAGATTGATCTTCAGTTTGGATATCATCAATTAATGGTCCAGAAGGAGGATATACCAAAGATGACATTTCGTACAAGGTATGGAAACTATGAATTTATAGTGATTCATTTTGGTCTTACTAATGCCCCCACAATATTCATGGATCTAATGAATAGATTCTGTATAGACGATCTTGATCAGTTTGTGATGGTCTTTATAGATGATATACTTGTCTATTTGAAGATTAATGAAGATCACAAATATCACTATACAATTGTACTGAAGTCCTTGAGAAAGGATAATATTTATGAAAAATTTACCAAGTGTGAATTTTGGATTTAAAAAGTTTCATTTTTGAGTCACATATTCTGAAAAGAGGGAATATATTTAGATCCAAAAAATAGAAGTTATTGAAAGTTGGCTGAGACTAACAATGGTAACTGATATCCTATGCTTTCATGGTTTTTCTAGTAATTATTGAATTTTGTGAAATATTTTTCATGATTATCTAATCCACTCACCAAGTTGACTTAGAAAAGTGTTAAGTTCACATGGGAAGAGGAATGTGAAGAAAATTTCAAAGAGCTCAAAAGAAGAGCCAGGGAACCTATGATCACAGTACCTTGTAGTATAGAATGGTTTGTGATCTAAAATTATGAATCCAAAAATGTTCTAGGATGTGTCCTCATGAAAAATGATATGGTGATAGCATATTCCTTTCGACAATTGAAAATCTATTAGAAAAATGACTGAACTCATGATTTAGAGTTAACTGTGGTAATATTTGCTTGAAAGATATTGAGGCAATATCTTTATGGTGAAAGGTGTGATATTTATACTGATCATAAATGTTTAAAGTATATTTTCACACAAAATTAGTCTAATATGCACCAAATAAGATGGTTGAAGTTGATTAAAGATTACGACTACTCAATACATTACCACTATGGGAAAGAAAACAGGGTGACAGATGCTTTGAGTTGAAAGGACCACGATAAACAATCCATGATGAGGATCACAAAAGATCCAATATTTATTGATTTCTAAAGGATAAATCTTGAAATTTTAAAGGAAAGGGATAAATCTTATCTTTCTCAAATTAATGTTCAACCGTATATACAAGTGAATATTGATGAGGCACAAAAGGAAGATGTAGATATACAAAAGAAGGTGATAGATGTTCCTAAATTCAACCTTGATTTTGATGGAATAATAAGGTTCAATAATCAGGTTTGTATTCCTCCCATAAAATAATTAAAGAAGGATCTATTGGATGAGGCTCATAGTTATTCATTATCTATTCACCTAGGAAGAACAAAGATATACATGAACTTGAAATAGTATTTTTGGTGGGATGGCATGAAAATAGTTGTTGCTTAGTATGTCTCTCGGTGCATGTTATGTCTGCAAGTTAATCCTAAGAGACATAATTCTAAGGGGATGTTACAACCATTACCCATACCAAAATAGAAAAGGGAAAACATCCATATTAACTTTTTCTTCAGACTTCTCAAAAAATATAAATTCCATAATGATACATGGGTTATAGTTGATTACCTTAGGAAGTTGGTACACTTTATTCCTATTATATAAGATTTCTATCTTGAGAATATTTCCATGAGATATTTAAAGGAAGTTGTAAGATTTAATGGAGTACCACTTTCCTTTATATCTAATGGAGATTTTAGGTTTACCTTGATGTTTTGGTGAAGTCTTCAGCATGTTATGAATAAAGAGTTAAGGTTCAACACTTATTATCATCCCCAGAAAAATGGTCAGTCTGAGAGGATAATTCAAACTCTTGAATATATGTTAAGATCTTTCCCTATGGATTTCAAATGTGGTCGGGATCAACACATAAATTCGGTGTAATTTTGTTACAATAATAGCTTTCACTCTAGTATTCAAATGGATCCTTATGAATCCCTCTATAGAAAGAAGTGTAAAACTCCAAATTCCTAGGATGAAGTTGGGGAAAGAAAGAGATTAGGACCTGATCTTGTTTATAAAATGACATAAAATGTTATATCTATTTAACAACACATAAGATCTACTCATATTAAAAAATAATTCTTCCGAAAAATGACAAAAAGACCCAAAGTTTGAAGTGGGTGACAAGGTGTTTCTACGAATATCTCCTTGGATGAGAGTAATGATATTTGGAAGTAATGGAAATATGATCCCTATGTATATAAGTCCTTTTGAAATTTTGGATTATTTTGGGAAGGTAGAATACTAATTGGAGCTTCCATCGAATCTCTCTCAAGTTCTTGATGTGTTCCATGTATCCCTCCTGAGAAGGTACATACCTGATGCTTCACATGTACTAAACTCTGAAGGTGTACCACTATAGATATGTATTTATTATGAAGAACAATCAATGGAGATTCAAGATTGTAATGAAAACTTTATATGAAATAAGACCACTCACTTGGTTAAAGTTTTATGGTGGAACCACCAATTTGAGAAAGGTACATGGGAACATGATGATGTGATGAGGTAGAAGCATCCTCATCTGATTATTTCAGAATGAAAAATTTTTAAGGTGAAATTCAGTTTAATGGGGGTAGAATGTAACACCCAAATGTTTTTATGAAATATTTTCTTTAAATAATTTTAATTTTTCAATATCTTGCATTGCATGAAATTGTGATTTTAAATGAACCATGATACACCATTATTATAAAATGACCATTTTAACCTAGCCGTTAGGTTATATGGAATAAATACAACAAACTTATGAAAATAGATGTTGAATCAATTAGCTGCCAATTATTTATAACAAAGTTATAAATCAATTATATATTAGTTTTTTTGTATTAATAAATTGAGTGAATTCCTATTAGTAAATTAATTTAATGAAATATATATTTTATATACTTAATTAAATGTTTTTTATATTCATCTAATAAATATTTTTGTCATAGGCTATGGATAAACTCTATTTGATGTAAAAAAACTTATATTATTTCAAAAAGGTAATTTTTTCCTTTTATTGGAGAACCCATTTTGAATAAATATTTTGACACATTAATAATTTTTATATGAATACATAAATATGTTCTTTTTGAATTAGGGTATAAAAATTTACTTTGGATGAATTTTTAATATTTTTCTCAAAACATTCAAATTTTGATAAATAGTAAAAATACCCTAAATTTTAATTGAAAAAACATTTTTCATAAAAATAATTTAAAAGGTGAAAATACAATATATAATGGTTTTTAATTATAAATAGAATATATTTTTATCATTAAATATAATTTATATCATTAAATATAATTTATATCATTATCAATAATTTTCATTGAATTTAGATGTAAAAACATTTCAAACATTTGCATTATTTTAACTTTTAAAACTCATTCTCTCTTTCCAACAACATGATTAATTTTAAATTTATTTTTGAAACTTATGTGTTTTGAATTTTTTAAAATTGTTCCATATTTGGAATCAGTATGTCAAAATTATTTAAATAGATTTATTTTATTTTTTAGCATTATGTATAGTTACTTTGGTAATTTTTATTAATATGGTAAAAGGGTAAATCAAGTAATTATCTGTAAGAATACTATTATAAAATTACCCTAACACTTGTCTTAATATCATTGGATGAGGTTTTTCTACCTAAATCATACTTAGGTAGAAATTGTGTCTTTTGGAAACCACTTGGATGATATTAAGACAATTAATTTATTTTATTTAAATAAAAATTAAATATGTCTTACACAAATTTTAATAACTATATCATTATTAAAATAAGGTTATTTAGAAGATAAATTCGTTTATAAAAACTCATTTGAAAGATAAAATGTTTTTCTCCATCGTTATAATTTATTTGTAATTTTTAGGAAATAAATAATTACCTTAAAGGCTTATACTTTATTGATGCATAAATTATTTATTTGATGAGAAATCGATAAAATAATTAATATTAAAATGAAAATAATGATTAATAGTCCCAAATAATAGACCGAATCTTATTTTTTAGTATATATAGACCATAACCATACAACGGTAAAGTTATAGATCATTTGGAGCCTTATAGAAGAAATTATGACACTTATATTATTTTATTTAAAGTGATGTTAAAGTTGTCACATTCATGTTTTCACAATTATAAGATTTTTAATATAGAATTTTCAAGAATATAAATTCTACTAAATGTATTATTATTAAATATAATATATTTTCCTTCATCATAGTATTTTAATTTTAATTTTTATTCAAAAAATAAGTATATTAAATAATTTCAAAAAATTGATGTAGTAATTATTTTATTAATCGAGATAATAAATAAATGTTAATAAAATATTAAAATAAATAAAATTTGGAATAATTAATATGTCCAAAAACATTTATAGTTTACTTTCAACTCTTAGTAATATAATAAAATAGTTTTTTAATTTACAAAATTATATTAATATTTTTAAAAATCAATGAACTGAATAGTATCAAAATTGATACTATTGTTTGTTTATCTAAATATTGTTTTATTAAATTATTTAAAAATCATAAAACATTTTTAAAAATATATAATAATTATTATATGGTCTAAAATATTATAAGGTATTTATTTATGGTGTTATTTACATCAAATAAGTAAATATTTTACCCTTTTAATATTTTAATATTTGTCACCCTTGTTAAAAATTAAATAGAATAACTAAGTGTTAATTAAAATATTAAGGTTTAAATTTATAGAAAAACTTTTCAAAAAATTAATTAGTTGATGATATTAAAACTCTATATCATTTCATCTTTGAAATGGGGTCATTTTTGAGGTTTTTGAATAGGTTTGGTTTTTATTATAATTTATTATTTATAGGGTTTTCAAAAGTGCCCCTCACCTCAATTATAAAAGGGCTCCTCCTCCCTGACCCATTCACTTCTCTTTGAGCCTTCAAACATAAACATCCCCTACCCAATTCCATTATAAACATACCTAGTTAAATTTTTGTGGTTTTGGAATTCTTAAATAACCAAATCTTGGTGTTTAAGAGGATATTTAGAGGGATCACGTTGAAGAAGAGGTAATATACCCTACTGATTCTTTGAAATTTTTTTCTTCTTCTACTTCTTCTTCACGAGTTGTTTCATTATAAATTAATAACTCTGGTATCAATATTATAATGAGATGTTATTATGATTATTAAAAAACCATATTCCACCTTCTATCCATCTTATGAAAAATAAAATCACCATGCGTGTGTGTGTACGACTTATAGCCTCCATGCTGTGGCGTAATCTGTTTTTCACCATCACATTACTTGGATGGGTATAATGATGGAAATAATAACTATATATGATTATTATAAAATTATATTTATTTTTAAATATTATATACCATCCACTTCAATACCATTCAACAATTATTTGAATGATATCGTTGCTCGTGCAAACATATGACCTTCTGTCTCCACGATGTGATGTGGTTCATTCTATATGATCATATATAATGAATGATTATATAAATGTACATAATGAATAAATATGGTATATATTATGTTCATATTATTTTTTAATGATATAACTATGACCTAAGAAGGATAACTAGAACTTATCCTGCAAAACATGCATAAGAAAATGAAGCAGTTAATACCCGAATAATAAGTAATAATGAAATGTTATTACCAGATAGATAATAATATGATCATATATGATATCATAAAAAATACTATGATTCTTGAATAAGTAAATAAAATTATTTAAATCATTATACATGAGGTTTGGATATATACGAAGGTTATCAAAATTAAGGTAAGGGATACCTTTTCAATCTTATTGTTATCTGAGATTGTTTATTCATAAGTATTTACTGGGGTATATTTATCATCCACATACGTTCTTCTTGGTTATGTATTCCAAAATTTTATATCTATCCTTATAAATTTAATAAAATTCAATTTCAACCATTGGTAAATTTTTCATAAATGGTATGAAAGAAATCTTATGTAATTTTTAGTATGGGGTACTTTTTGGCTTTTCGAAAAAATTACGAGAAGAATGTTATCTTTTAACTTATAAGACATGACCAAATTTTTATAATTTCATAACACCTTATTTTTATAGATCTTACTTTAAAATATTTCAAGTTTATTTTCAATAAATTTAATTTATTTTAAAATTTCACGTCTTTTTTAGAATGGAAAAGGTTTTTGAAGAAGAATGTATATTTTCCTCATGAATTAATTTCAATTGTTTTATCAAAATTATATTCTATATAAGATGACATTATTTAATAGGGTTCTGTTTCAAGTATACTATCCCTATAATTCTTATGGTTTGATTTTGTCCATGATGAACTTATATTTATGAAATCCAATTGTTTTATATGGATTCTATTATGATGGAATGATGTTTAGTAAACCTATTTTATTCATTGGGTTATGCTATGATGAATGATTTATATTTTTCTGGAACAAGTAAGAATGATTTAATTATTAGATGGGTGGGACAAATATATCCCTAAAATGCATTAGGTACATATTTATATATCATTTTATAGAAATTTCTAGAATGAGAAATGATCTTGGTTCAATAGTATAGGGATGGATCGAGGAGTGAACTCGATTTAGTAATGGAATTTGTCTGCTATGATAGTCTGGGAAATGAGCCTTCACTAATATGAAATGATTTTCTATAATTATATATATGCCAAAAAATTTCATGTCTTATCTTATGGATATTGGGATTATGTTCATTGATTCTTATTCACTTTGATGATTTATACCATGGAATAATGTCATGATCTTTCATATACAGAATAATATTTTCAGATGTTATGTTCTTATGTTTTATGATAATGATACGATCAATATCTCTCTTGTTTAACCTTACTGAGAATTTCATATCACTCTTTCATATGTTTCTTTCCCCCAGTACATGTAGAAGGGTCTTAAATAACATATGTCAAAAAGGGGTCTAGTTATGATGAAATAAGTGGGAGATAATGAAGGTTTCTTATGAACCAGTTGTTTATGTTTCCCAGTTTCTAAAGACACTATGATAATATAGTCTTTTGGGGTTTTTTTTATATTTGTTAAGGAATAATCATAAATTTTAATGTAATATCAATTTATTTAAAGTTTGGGACATTATATAGTTAATGTTTGTTGGCATATAGAAATAATTTTAGCCTGCATATCCCACTTCGACACCTCCTTCATAGTCAACCATCTACTGTGTATTATATAATCGGGATAACCAATATCATTTTATAACATATGAGATCATATATTATATTGGAGAAAACATAGAACATTAGTATATTTTATTAGATCAACTAAGATATATGGTTCATAATATTATATATGCATTTAATGGAGTCTCGTTCCCTACCGATGATGTATTAGTTAGAAAAAGTGTAAACAATTTATTACATTGGATATTAGAAAAGTATTTCAACTAACCACTAAGGTCTGAATAGATTACATATTTTTGAAAATATTTTTTAGAATTTATGTTAATATTATCTTTAACATATATATATTAGGAATACGTTAAAGTTAAATACTCAATGATGTATAGATAAATAAAGTAGGATACTACACCCTCAGAGACCACTTTCATGTACATAAAAGAATTTTAAAATTAGAGGCATATTAATTTATGTTGGTTTAGTACTATAAGCTACTGATGACTTTTAAAAATTGTCTATGTGATTATCTACTATCAATTTTTATGAAAGATATCTTAGAAATTTATTTTATAGATATTTTAGTAATTACAGGGATGGAAGTCTTTTCCATGTATATCGATTATCATATTTCTTTCAATTACATCAATATAATGTAACTTAATAGATATGATTTTTTATTAAATAATTATATTCATACTGTTTTTCATTCAACTTGAAACAAAATCTTGATATGAATTCATAGAACCTTAATTGATTTCTATGGCTGTGAAAACCATGGGTCACGATTAAATAATTGAATATTTTTATAAAATATTTAAGAATGAAGCAATTAAGTGTTGGATGATTCCTTATCATGAGAGGAATGAAAACACATTTTACTAAAATGTAATAATTCATTACACTATTAGTTATATAATAAATTACAATGGAAATTTTTTCTATATTAGTACCCATTGGATATTGATTGTTTTCTACCCCTTAGAAAATAACACTTACTGGTTATTCTCCATACATTATTCCATGTTGTAAAATATAAAACTGGTCTTATATTAGAAAGTTATATTATTTTAATACTAACATATTATACTATTTTGTTATTTTATCTTATAAATCGTAGAATTTTTTAACAGAACACTATTTCAAATGTTTTGTGTTATAGGATTATCGAGTTGTATTTCTCAAGGATTACATGTCAAAATTAAGAGGATATGAGTATAGCTTATCTCATGAAGGAGTTAATTCTATTTTCCATGTATCTCTTGAAGATTTAAGAATATGTTCATGAAATCCACCCCTCTAACAATACCAATAACCCTTTATTTTGGAAAATTATTTATTGATACAATGAACATATAATTACACTCTACGAGGGAATTTAATTATATCATAGTTAATTCAAGTTTATCATTACTTTATATTTTAAAACATTATAGGGGGTGCTTGTGAAATTATAATTGTTAAGTCAAAAATTTCCAAATGATTTTTTCTATTTATTTATGTTTTTGAAATCACAAACACATTTCTTTAATAATAATTTCTAACTATAAGGAAATTTATATGCAAATCCTATTCTAATTAGAATCATGTTCTTAAATATTGTTTATAGAGAAGTTTATTTTTTTCTTAAGATACAATAACTATTGGAACAAATCAGATCCCTACTGATACTCAGAATACAACGTTTCAAAATTTTCATCCCTTCAAAATCGTGATTCCGATTCTCTCAGATTTTTTAATCTGATTACATAAATTTCTCACTTTTGATTCACTCAAAAATGTGAATCCAATTCATGATTTATCATTTCCGAATTGCCTAATTTTTTTAGTCAAATTCTCACTTCCCCAATTTTGATTCGCACATAATTGCGAATCTGACTTGTGTCTCAATTCCAATTCTCAATAATTTTTAGATCCAATTCTCATAGATCATTATCATATTCCATTTTCTTTAAGGATAAAATTTTATAACTTTATTAAAGTTACTATATTTCCTTAATGTAATGTTTTATATAATCATATTCTTACACACTTAATGTTTTTCATGATATTTTTTTATAATAATGATGCCATCCAATCTGTTATTATATGACCACTGTACGTGCCAGCTGTATAGGTCCCTCTAAAATTTTATGAAAAATATGACTATTGGAGGAAAATTCGACCATTGGAGATCTCGCCTATAAACACTAGGTCATTTAGATGAGCTCCTAACTTTTTTGGATTTAGAGACACATGAGAGCTCTTCCTAAAATATTATTTATGTGAAATCCTTAAAGTGATTAAGTTGTGAATAAAATTTTTAAAATACTTAAAATATTCAATAATATTTTTTATAATTAAGGATAAATTAGTTTTTGGTGATTAGGATTGAGGGCTTCTGAGGATAGAAAAATATAGGTTCCAATCACCTTACAAATTGAGGGCTTGTATGAATAGAAAGAAAGACAACGATATTTGTATCAAGGGCTTACCCTAGTGTAAGAAAGACCTAATTTATTGAAATTATATATCAAGGGACCTATATCCAAGGTGTTTTTATACCATACTCTTTGGTATAAATGATTTGTAATCTTTACATGTACTTTAAATTTTTGCTACAATATGTAACAATTAGAAAGTGTTTCTTTTACTTTCAATTTTGTTGTAACTCTGATTTAAGATTCTATACGATTTAAGGTAGAATCTTGATAAAGGATATCTATGTTCTTATTTCACATCAATAATAATCTTTATTAAGCCCAAAGTTTTTTCTCTTAATCATAAAAAATTCTTTAATTGGATCTTATTTGTTTAACCTTGTTAAAAAGTTTCTTTAATTTTAAAAATTAATGTTTTTAAACATACAATTAACCCATATTATAATTGAGAATCTACATCTAAATTTCGATACTACAATTGGTATCAAAGGATGTCCTTGAGATACTAATAATTACAATTAGTATCAAAGGATACTTACTCTTTCTTTAATTTTATAAGTTGCTCAAATTTATTTTATAGATTTTTTGTTTATAAAATTTTACTACACTAACTTGTATTGTGGAAGATGAATTTTTTTATTACTCTGAAAATGGAAGGAATGAATATTGGATCTATAGAAAATTTAAATCATACAATCCAACCAATTTTTGATTATAATGATTATGAATAATATAGATACATAATGAATACTTTTGTTATAAAGACTGTTGTGGAATTTTTTTTCATTATTACTGGAGATTATAAAATTCATGATAAAGAAGTTAGAACTTTTAATAGTAATAAAAAACAAGAATATCAGTTAAACTATAGTGTACACAATAATCTTATTTTTTTTATGAAAATGAATATATACAGTCTGATATCTTCTCGTGAGGAAGCTAAAAACATATGGAAGAAGCTAGAAGTTACACATTTTGGTACTTCTGAAGTCATTTAGACTAGAAGAGCCATGTTTAGAGAAGATTTTTATGGTTTGTTTTCCCTATAGAGAACCTATAATGAAGTTTCAACATAGATTCAGTACTATTGAAAGATATGTATAATAAATTGGAGATAAAGTAGTATATGATGAGATTATTGTGGATAAGATTATAGATATTATGCCAAATGAAGGGGAATAAAAGAGAACTACTATTGATGAGTCCACGAAAGTCAAAACTGTTACTTATGATGAATTATTTGGAACTATACTACAACATTAAAACAAATTAAAGAGATATTATAAGAATATAGAGAAGAAAAATGGTAGTTTTTCTTTAACTATTACTTCAAAGCAGATGAAAGACAAAAATCATGAGAAATTTGTTATATCAACAAAGAATAAAGTTGTGTTTCAGTCAGATACCAGTGATACTCATAACTCAGTGAATGAATTATCCAATCTTTCTCAAAAAATGAACAAGGATATTGGAAAGAAATTTCAGTATAGATATAAGAAAAAGGACAAGAAAGATAAGAAATACTCAGAAGTCACATGCTATGAGTGTAAGAAAGTAGGACACATGAGACCTGATTATCAAAGGATTAAAATAAAGGACATGAATGATAGAAATTTTTAAAGGAATCACAAAATGTATTACAAGTCTAATCAAAATAATTTTTTTAAATGTAAATGATTCTTGGAGTGTAAGTGGTGGATAGTCATCTGATGAATCTTTAGATAATGAATATCTTAGAAACAATAATATTGGTCATATTGTCAAAATACCTAGTGACAACAAATTTTACATGGCTAAGTTACACATAGATAAATCCTAAACAAACAATTATTTAAGTGCTAATTATCCTGATGAAGAATATTCTAAATCTATATATGAATAATCTTACTCAGTAGAATATAATTCCTTATATTCTTTTGAAGAAGTATATAAATGTTTCAAGTTACTAGAAAATGATAATTTCAAGATCAAAAATAAACTTGGAAAAGAAAATTCTAAAATCACAATATTAAAAAAAGAAGTATCATATCTTTTTAAAAATCTTGATGAAAAATATTTTGAAATTGTTTCTATTTCAAAAAACCATGAGGAAGTTAATTCTGAAAAGAATATACTTTCTAAGGATTTAAAAAAAGTTATTTAAGAGAATAATAATTTAGAGACAAAGTCTAATCCTTAGACTAATACTTGTGAGGATTTTTTTTGTCATTAGACTAAAATCTGAAATATTTTCTCTTAAGAAACTCTTATCAAATTTTACCTCTAGTAAATAAAACTTTTATAATATTTATTAAAAAATTTATCCTCTAAGTAATAGTTTTGGAATTGGTTACTCTCATTCAAACCCATTTCTAAATCATAACTATTTTGTACCTAAATGTGTCCCATTCTACACTAAGTGTCAAAGTGGTGGGTAATTAGAGAAAGATTATTCTTTAAACAAAATTAAATCTTTAGGATTTCATACTGGTCATTTTTTATGCAAATGTGTATTCTTTGGATTTTATTTTCAAACATTTTCAGATCGAAGAAAGTTTGGATTTTGGAAAACTAACTATTTTATTTTTAGGAAAACAAAGGATGTACCGAGAACAATACATGGTTCATGGATAGTGGATGTTCCTGACACATGATTGGTAATAAAAACTTATTTGAAAATATTATTAAGATAAATGGTAGAAAATTAATTTTAAAAGATAATTCTCAAGGATAGATTATTGATATAAATAAAATCGTTCTTATTGGAAAATCCTTAATTTAAAATGTCTTATTTGTTAAAGGTATTAAGAATAATATTATAAGAAAAATTAAATTATGTGACTAAGGTTAGCTTGTGAATTTTGTGAATGATAAATTCTTCATACACAATTCCAAGGATGAATTGATTCTTTCTTCCCATCGACATGAGAATGTCTATACACTTAACATATAAGAACATAGAAGCCAAGTCTTACCTTTCCTCAGTGAAATGAAAGAAAAATATTGGTAATTTCATAGAAGACCATGACATTTTAATCTTATGAAATTATGTAAACTATATAAGAAAGGAATTATTAAGGATCTATCAAATCTTAGATTTGATTCTTTAATAGTCTCTTACCCTTGTCAATATCGAAAGAAATATAAGTAATGCTTTAAATCTATTAGTGAAGTCTCAACTTATGATGCAATATAGTTGGTTCACATGGAATTGTTTGGTCCTGCAAAAAATGGGAAGTATTGGAAAAATATAATACATATTTTTTTTAGTTGATGACTACACTAGATTTACTTGGGTATATTTTCTAGAAAAGATATCTAAAGCGTTTTATTATTTCAAATATTTTTTTTCCAATGTTAAAAATGAGAAAAACCATCCATTTATAACTATTCATTGCGATAATGGTGGAGAATTTGAAAATTTATATTTTGAAAAAAAATTTAGCAAGAAAGAAATTACCCATATCTTTTTAGCTCCAAAAAATCCTCTGTAAAATGGTGTTGTAGACAGAAGAAATCAAATTCTTCAAGATATAACGTGAACCATGTTGAGTGAATACCCATTTTCTAAAATCTTTTGGGATGAATATTCCTGTACTCTTTGTTATACTATAAATTGAGTTTTAATAAGGAAATTTCTTAATAAAACACCTTATGAGTTTTGGATATCCTAAAAACCAAAATTTTCATACTTTTGAATTTTTGTATGCAAAGTATTCATTTTGAGTACAAAAGATAACTCACACAAATTCGTACCCAAATCAAAAGAAGGAATTTTCTTAGGCTATTCCACTACCTCTAAGGTTTATAGATCATACAATTAAAATCAGTGTATTGTTGAGAAAATTGTACATGTTAAATGTGATGAAACTAATACCTTTGTTTTTAAACCCCAGCCTACATCTTTAGATGTGTTTTCAGAAACTGATTATAGACCTTTAATTGAAGACTCTTCAAATAAAGAAAATACTCAATAAAGTGTTTTTGAAGTATTCACTCTAGAATATTTTCAACCCTATGTTGATGAATAGGTTTTAAAAAACCCAAATTAGTGTTTTTAAGGAATCATCCTAGTGATAGTATCATTAGTGATGTCAATCAACTCGTAAGGACTAGAAGTTCTTTATGAAATGAAGTAGAGAATATTTCATTTATTTCCCAATTCAAACCTAAATTTCCTTATGAGTATTTGAATGATGAAGTTTGGATTAAATATATATAATATGAACTAAATGAATTAGAAGGAACAAATTCAAGACCTTGTTCGAAAGACCTAAAAAAATTCTATAATTTGAGTAAAATGGGTCTTCAAAAACAAATGTGATGAAAATGAAATCATTGTAAGAAATAAAGAAATATTAGTTTCTAAATTATATAATAAAAAAGAAGGAATAGACTATGAAGAAACCTATGGTCTAATAGATATACATGAATCTATTTGAATTCTCTTAGCCTTTGTGGCATTCTTTAACTTAAAACATTTTCAAATGGATGTAAAGTGTGATTTCCTTAACGAATATGTTTAATAGGAAGCTTATGTTGAACAAACTCCTTGTTTTGAAGTCAAAAAACATCCTGAATATGTTTTTAAAACATTCCAAAGCTTTATATGGACTTAAACAAGCCCCTTAAGCCTAGAATGATTGACTTATAAGATTTTTGTTACATAACAATTCTGTTAATGGGAATTTCTAATCCAACCCTTTTTATAAATAATGAAAACAAAAATATTTTGGTTATTCAAATTTATGTTGATGACATTATATTCAGATCAACTTAGTAATCCTTAACTGATTCATTTACAAATCTTATGAAATTTGAGTCTGAAATGAGTATGATGGGAGAGTTATCATTTTCCACAGTTTTCAAATTTCTCAAAAGCCAAAACGAACCTATATATCTCAACATAACTATATTAAGTATCTTCTTACAAAGTATAGATATGACAAAACTAAAAGTATAAGTACTTCAATTGGTACCCTTAATACTCTTGATCATGATGAAGCTAGACAAACAATGGATCAAAAAACATTCAGAGGTATGATAAGAATTTTACCATCTAGTCATCTAAAATTATTTTTTTCAGTATGCTTCCGTGAAAGATATCAATATAATCCAAAATAATCCCATTTAAAAGTAGTAAAAATTATTTTTTTTATATTTAAAGGGAACCATGGACTCATGACTTTTCTATTCTTCTAAAAATGATTATGTTTTAAAACAAATTTCGGATTCTGAATTTGGTGGCTATAGAATGGAGAGGAAAAGTACATACAGAACTTTTAATTACTTAGGAGATTCATTATTTTTTTTGGACATGTGTAAAAAAAAACTTTTTAGAACTTTCCACTATTGGAGATGAATATGTTGTAGCTGGAAGTTGTTGTGCCCAAGTGTTGTGGATGCAACACAGACTCACAAATTATTGCATGAGTTTTACTAAAACATATATACTATGTGGTAACAATAGTTCCAATTCCCTATAAAAATAACCTACACATCACTCCCATGAAAATTACATAGATATTAGAAATAATTTTCTTAGGGATCACACACTTAATGGATATATCATTTTACAATCATCAGAATTCAAAAAAAAAACTTGCAGATATTTTTATAAAACCATTATCTTTTGATAAATTTGAATACATTAAACAAAAGTTAGGAATGATAGCTATAAGTTAATCATTTATATCTACATTTAGTTTAATAAATATCCTAACGTTAAGATACTCCTTATCATAGGGGGAGTACACTTGATTTCATTAATATTTTTTTGAAACCTAACAAAAGTTTTCAGAACCTATAAAATGTTTTCAAAATCTAATATAACTTTTCTAAATATAAGATTTCTTAGAATAAGCTTATCAAATAATAAAAAGCATTCTGAGAGCTCTGATAAGTACTTTATATCACCTATTACTTCATAACCTTAATTTCTATTTTTTGGTATTTCAATATTGTTTTAAGAAAAACTTCAACAGATTCATCTTTCCTGAAATCTGTTATATTTCTCTAAAACCTCAAAATATCGGAACCTATAAAACCGTCTTCAACTTAATCACAACTATAAGATAATACTATCTCAATATAAACCATTAAATCTTTCTTGGAAGTTTAACCATCACTGTGATGCCTATATAATTGAGGGACCACCCTGTACCCCACATTGATCACCATCCTTTTCGCTCGGGTTGTTGTCTCCCTTCAAAGCATCCATTCCAATTTCTAGATCAATTTATTAATGTTAAATATACATCTGTCTATATCTTCTTAGACTTCAATTCCTACCAAAGTGTTTAATGATTGGATCATTTACAAAGAAAGGTTAGATAATCATAATTATTACCTTAAGTATGATTATTTATTAAGAAATATCATAAAGTTTCAAGTCTAGGAAAATGTTTTCATTTCCAAAAATAAAGGAGAACAAGATCCAGTTTATGAAAACTTGTTAATTGAATTTTATGAATTAGTTGAATTGTTCAATAAAGGTATAAAGGATAAGTTTTAGTTTAAGAGTTATGGGAAATCATATTCTATATCTTATAAGAAATCTATAGATATAATTGTGATACTATATGATGGTGAAGCTTAATATCCATATTATAAGCATAAAGATTCATAAGGATATTTTTATAGAGTTAAGGATATTGATTGATTAGGTTTTCAAGAATTAAAGATGCCTATGCTTTCCAACCATTCATCTAAATTCAGGATAATGGAATTATGGATGAAAGTTATATTAATTACAGTAAAAGGAGACAAGGAAACCATGAAAATAATAGACATATTCATGATGTATTTTCTCATTAATATAAGGATAATTAACTTCATCAAGTAAATATTCCTCACAATCAGTAAGATAAATGATGAGTCGATAAAGTCTCAAATCCTCATGTCTCAAGCAACCATGTCCAAGATTTTAGTATTTTTTTTGAACTTCTACAATGAAACTTGAAACTCAAAGATGAAGAAGTTCAAGATTATTATTTTAAGTGAAGACACAATTAAAATAATGAATTTTTTTTAGTGATAGGATAAATCAGTTTTTTGATTTATCTAGAAAATCAGGGAAAGTTGGAGTAAGTTCCAAGAAACAGTTAGTCCATCTAAAGAAAAGAAAGTATCAATCCATGGAACGATATAAAACAACTCAAGATTTTGAACCACCAGAGAAAAAGAGACATAAGTTTTTCCCATATGAATTAGTAACAAACTATAGATAAGACAAATAGAAAATAAAGTAAGGAGATCTGGTGTTTGGGTTATATTTGGATGAAGCTAAAGCTTTAAAGATTAAGGAAGCTCAAGAGCTTGAAATACAAGAAAAGGAGAACAATATTAAGAAGAAGCTAACAAAATGAAAGATAATTCAATCCCTATTGAAATATACAAAAAAGTCCTTAGAAAAAAAATTTATTCCAAAATATCTTCTATAGAAAACCAAACTTCCCAAACAATCACAACAAGTTACCGTAGAGGATATCCTAATAGAAAAAGGAAATGATGTTGTTTCAAGCTCAATTACGACTATTCAAGTACAATATCAAGAAGATGATGAAGAAGAAAACAGTCAAGAGAAAGAAATAGAATATAAGATACATGAAATAAAATAAATTTAGAGGAAGATTTAATTTGATAAGCTATATATAAGGACAACTCAAGTCTCCTCATCAAGGTTTTCCTCAAAAGGAAAATCAGTCCACAAATCCCCAGCTCAGAAAGACAATGGTATAAAAAATAAAGTTCAAAAACATCCCTCTGATGATGAATATGATAATGATGATGATAATGAAGGTGATGATGATGAAGATAAGATTATTCATGTTTCTGATGAAAGGAGAGTAATCCATAGGCTATGAAAATTGGAATCTATGAAATATAAATCAAACAGGTAGATGTTGGAACTTCTAAATAGATTGGTTCAAAATCAGAAATGTCTTCCTCCTCCTTAGACAAAGACTTTATTGTCTAGTATTTAAAGAAGTTAGTGAACTCTATACCATAATTCCTGAATATTGTGTCAAGATGTAAACTTATTAAACAGTATGTAAATCAAAAATAGGACTCAACAACCCTTTTCCTAGAGAATTTGATTAAGCTTGAAGATGATTTCAAAACATTTGTGCTAAATCATGATTCTCATAGTAAATCATATATAGAGATAAAAATATGGTCAAAATAGATCAATATTGATCTTAAGGTCTTTAATGACATGTTTGATTCAATCTAGAATGATTTCAAAGAATCAAGAGTCTCCCTCAAATATCTTTCTAACAGTTTTTCAAAAAAAATGAAGGAATAACAAGGATTTAATTCTTAAGAAGATAACTATTTGTATGGGAAACCCAATTCTACTACTCAAGAAGTTAAAAGAGTGAAGGATTATAGATAATAGGTGGTTGAAAAAATTAATTCTCAGGATGAAAGGATTATGTATCATAAGAAAAAGATTCTAATCTAAGAAGAAAATATTCAAAACCCTAAGAAGAAGAGTTAGGATTGGTAAATGCTCCTAAAAAAGTTTAAAAATGATCATAAGGAGTTGAAAAAGTTAAATTCTATGGTGAGGGAATTAATACGGAATAAGGATTTATTTCCTTATCATATGATCCTTTTTTGTAAAAATTATTTTTAATAATAAGCAATGTTTATCTCCATTATTTTTCCATGTTTCTTTATAATTTTTTTACTGGTACATTATCCTTTTCCCCATTTATTTTTTTAAATCACAAAGGGGGAGAATAATGTTTTAAAAATAATATTTGTCTTAGGAGAAAAAAGTAAGTGGGAAAATGCTTAAAGAATACATCCTTAAGTAAAGGGGATTCTTTATTTATAAAAGGGAGACAAATATATAAATTCAAAATACAATCCTTAGGGGGATTTAATAAACCTAAGGGGGTAATTTGTATTCATATTGAGTCATAATCTAAGGGAGAGATAAGTTATTATTTTAATTTATAATAAAATATCTTTCGGTCTTAATATTATTTTCATAAATTGAATATTTGTGATTTATAGAAAGGGGGACATTGTTATGTCAAAAGATTCCTTATGGTTTTCTTTATTACCTAATGTTTTGGGAATTAAAAATAGATTTCCTTAATAATAATTTCTATCTACAATGATATTTATATGAAAATACTATTCTAATTGGAATATTGTTCTTTAACATTTTTTATAGCTCAATATTTTTTATTTCCTTAAGATACAATAACTACTGGAAAAAATCCTATCCTTACTAAAACTCAAAATACTACATTTCTAAATTATAATTCCATCAGAATCATTAATATGATTCTCCCTGACTTTTGAATCTGATTCCTAATATTTCTCATTTCCGATTCACTCAAAAATGCAAATCCGATTCATGGTTTCTCAATTAAGAATCATCAAAATTTTTGAATCTAATTATCACTTAATCCATTTGGATTCGCACAGAATTGGGAATCTGATTGGTGTTTTTCAATTTTTATTCTCATTAATTTCCAGATCCTATTCTCATAGTTCCTTATATAATTCCATTTTTTAAGGATACAATTTTATAACATTATTAATTTAACTATATTTTATTAATGTAATTTTTCATACAATTAGATTAGTATATACATAATGTTTTTAATGATATTTTCTTATAATAAATGATGTTATCCAATCTATTGTTATATGACTGTTATAAGTGACAGCTATACAGGTACCTCTGAAATTTCTGGAAAAATATTACAATTGGGGAAAATTTTGACTGTTAAAGATCTTGCATATAAATACCAGGTCATTTGGACAAGCTGATAATTTTTTTGGATTTAGAGACATATGAGAGATCTTCCAAATATCTACTTTGTGTGAAAGTATTGAAGTGATTAAGTTGTGAACATCTTGTTCAACATATTTAAAATCTTCAAAATATTTGCTTTTCATAGTGTGACACTAATAATTGGTGATTATAATCGAGGTCTTCTGAGGCTAGGAAGATAGGGGTGCTGACTACCTTATACATCAAAGGATTGTGATGATAGAAATACAGACACCAATGTTCGTATCGAGGGATTACCCTAGTGTGCGTATGATATACATTATTGAAATTATAAATCAAGGGGCCTTTATCTAAGGTGTTTGGATACCATACTCTTTTAGTTAAAATATTTTGAATCTTTACATTTACATTAAACTTACACTTCAATCTGTAATAGTTATAAAGTGTTTCTTATACTTTCTCTTTTGTTGTAACTCTAATTTAAGATTCTATATACTTTAATGTAAAATCTTTTTACGTATACCTGTGTTCTTATTTCACTTCACTAATATTCTTTATCAATCCCAAAGTGTTTTTCCTTAATCTTAAAAAATTTGGTTTAAGTTAATATTATTTTCTTTATTTTGTTAAATAATGACTCCTTAAGGTTAAAAATGAATGTTTTTGAATATACAATTCACCCCCTCATGTAATCGATCATCTATATCTATATTTTGATCCTAAAATAACAACCCATATAGGCATGAAATCCCATGTAGTTTATTTACATATAATAAGGAACATAATACCTTTTAATTATGTGTTGAAAATACTGAAGAGGTACCTTTTAAGGTCACAAATCAATAACCAAATATTCTCCTTTTAAGGATATGTATGATACAAGAAATTACATACCTTTAAAACTCATGTAACCTAGAACATTGGCATGCCTTTTAAGGTCATCAAATAAGTTTCACTTCCAAATAGTTTAGAGTTGCAAAAAATGGAATACTACATGAAAAGTATTTATCAATAATCTATTATGGGACTTATGTATGAAAAAATATCGTTTCACCAAGAAATATGGGATTACTTTGAAATAGTTTACTATTTATAATGTTATCCCATTAATTAGTCATGGAGAGGCTCACCACATGCTCGATCTAGGAGGATTACAATGGGTGTCTGTAAAATATAGGATATTAGTTATAAAAGAAATACATGATTGAAAATATTTAGATGGCCGATGGTTAGGGAGGATAATCTAGGGTAAATCTCTTATAGAATAAGATATTTCAATTATAAAGGGAATAATTTATTTTAGGATCCACATGAATATTTAAATTTTAATAATCATGTGTATTTGGAAGAAAATTTCAAAGTTTTAGTATAGTAGGATTTTTTTAGGGGCAGTCCTTGGTAAAATAGTACCAATTAGGTATTTGAATCTTAAAGCATGAAATGATGAATCATAACCCAATTGAGTAACTTAGTAAAGTTAAGTGACCATGAGGGACCTTGAAAACTAGTCATAATGTTTTTTTAAAATGCAATCATGAGATTTATGGTGGATCAACTTTGAAGGATGAGAACAACTCTAATTAGTATGATCCTGGGTGGATGGGGAACCTTATTGAACTCATGAATTATGCACAAAAATCCAATTTGGGGAATCCTAAGAGCCTTCATATTTTACCCTTCTTTCATAGTTTAAATATTCAAAAAACAGACCCTTTTCCCTAGCCTATGTGGAAGCATCAATGAAGTGGAATTTTAAAAATATTTTGGGTCTCAAAACCATTAAATGATCCAAATAACCTAGTTTTTATCTTTTCTCCTCAATTTTTATTCAAAAATCACATGAGGGATGATTTTAGAAGGGCCATGCACATAATATGAAGTCTGATGTGATGAGGTTCTTGGAGTTTATCCAACCATGTGAAGTACAAGGTGAAGGGGTAATATTATTAGAAATGGAGGTCTGAGAACCCAGACTTTGGATAAACCGTCTTAAGCACCCAAGTGAAACTGAACATGTTCTTGATTCAAAAGGGTAGATTTCATAATAAATAAAGGTAGGGATCCTGACCATGATTCTTTAAATTTTATTCAATTTAAATTTAATCTTTGATGTTTTCTTATAAAATATGTGAGAACCAAAAATTTTCCCCAAAGAATTTGATCTATTCAGGTTAAAAAATAGACAAAAATGACTAGAAGGTAAGACTTGGGCATTGAAATGACTTAGAGGAGTGAATGCACCCAGGTTTGAGAATGAGATCATTTTTTCTGGTGATGAAAATACCATATAAATTATCATCAACATGGTAAAACACTCTACTTGGGATGAAAACACAAACATTGGATCATGGGTTCCCATTTTTCTCCTTTATAATTAAGGGCCACCACCTTGTTTAGGCAATACAACACTTAGGAAAATACTATAGATTTTGTATCACAATTTTTTATTAAGTTTACCTCTGTGGACATGCTACTTATATAAGTTTATTCATGTGATGCTTCTATTATGATGAATGTGTGTGATCTATCGATAATGATACATTGGGAGATACTTGAAAGATGTGCAGAAAAATATATATGCTTATAACTTAAGAAAATTATTTTTTATAACATATCCTCATGTATAAGCCCTAGTATACATTAGGACCAATGTAGTTTGGTGTGCATGATATGTTACCTAAGACTATTTAACACCTAATTTAATGAGTGACATAAGCTAATACATCCAAAAAATCATTCCTGCTTGGTTTTCATCGGATATAATTAATTTTTAATGGAAGAAACATTGAATAAAAGTACATTGAAAGATTTTATTGAATTATCTCAATGGGATGTAACCCTTGTTAAACACTTGATACAATTTTAATAGATTACGTGTTCTTAATTTAATGAGAGGCAATGAATTTAGAAATATCAATGGATGAGATCACTGCTGTTTGTTAATTATGATAATTAGTTTCATGAAAATATTTATGAAATTATTTTCCTAATTTAAGATCATATTTAATAGATAGTGAAGCAACTATCACCCCTCTCAGTGTACATGAAACCTCAGGTAATGTATTGATATACGAAGGTCGGTGGATTAACTACAAAGGTGGGAAGCCTATTTTTTAAGCCTATAACCTTTATCATGAAAAACATATCTTGCTAATGGCCACTACTTTGGTTTTAAATGTATTTCAATCTTCATTATTCCTTTATGGTTTAATCTATCGAGGGTATATCAAGAATATATGGGTTTTATTTAACTCCCATCATTCATATGATGAAACCCCAAATCCAATAAATGGTATTATATGATTTTTCTTTTATAAATAAACATAGTTATTTAATAGTTTAATTAAGATCATATATGATGTGATGCATATAGGATTGAACTTCTTGATATTATGTCATATGATAACATAATGTCAAGAAGAATTAGAAGATATGTTTGTTCAATAATGTAATATGTATCAGAAACTAAAAATTAAGTAACGCTATTAACATATTGTGGAGTGTGAGTCATAGAATAAAATATTAGGATAATGTGTTCTACATCCTTTTTGTTGAAAAATATATCATAATTTTTGGGTTTTTTAACTTTTCTTTATGTTTCAATGTAATGTGGGGAGTGGACTAGAAATTATATCATGTGACAATGTATTTTAAAGTGATGAATACAAAATGTGTTGTTAACTAATGAATAATGTACATAATGAGTGAGTCCCATATTGTAATTTAATTTGGATTCACACTACTTCATTACCCTTCATGTTTTAGGGGATTCTATTGAATTCCCATAGTACTAACCCGTTCCATGACCACATCTGTTGTGCCACTCTACATGGTGGTGCTTTATGCTGGCATATCCATATGGTATTCCTATAAATTAAGGTCTAATTTGTCCCTCTATAGTGTGAAACTATACTAAGGTTCAATGTAATTTCATGTGACAATTTTATATAAAATTTTCAAAGTTAAATATATTTTATATATTTAGTTAAAAATACTTATAGTTTGTACATTATTTTTAATTAATAAGTGTTAAGCATTATAAAATAGTATTTTCAACCTAAATTATATATGAATATTTTATATGAATATTTATTGTTTTGGAAGACAAATACATTTTTTATTCATTTTATAATTCCAAGAATATTAATGATTATAAATTTTGAAAAAATGTGACTATTGTGTATTCTTTATTAATGTAATAAATTAAATTTTAGAGATAGAATATAGTTTGTGAATTTTACTTGCTAGTGATATTGTGAATTGATTTCTATCTTAAGTAAAGTCAGTCCCTGAGAAGAGGGACTTGATTCCAAACTTCCCACCATACTAGAGGGTTGTTCCTTATTCCAAAAATGTGAGGAGTCTGTTATCTATCACTTTAGGATTACTCATGTAAATATTTTCAATATCATATAACTCTATTCCTTTCTGTGAGAAATTTATATTCCTTACTCATGGGGTGAATTAAGATTTGTATAAATATGTCTGGATTCTATTTTTGGTTGAGTAACTCAAACCTATGGGTTTTATAAACAGATACACATTAATTTTTGTGAAAACCCATTAATTTAGTTTATGTAATATGATTATTAAAATAAAATTTTAAAATAATGCATGAAAAAAGGATAAAACATGAGAGAATAAATATGCCATGCTATACAATGGGTTTATTATGCATGATATATATGTTAAACTGGTGATTCTTTTAAATAAAACCCTTAAAATACAAAGTGTGGTATTCCTTCCGATGTGGAATTTGTTAAGACCATGATCATTCATTATGTGTGACTCTAATATTTATATGACCATGAATTATTATTTTTAAGGTAATAATGTAACAAGGTGACCCTTACAGTTAGGTGCGTTGTTCTTGGAATTTTTTTTGGGTTACACTAGCTATGAAACCCTAATAGATAAAATTCATGGGGAATAGAGTTTATTAGATCCATATGACGAATTTGGATAATGATTTTATCCACTTAGGTATACATGAATTATATATGATATGACTAAAAAAGTTTTTTATTCTAGATATAGTCATAGATTATTTACATACTCAAACTGGTGTAATTGATGATGAAATATAGATTTGGCTCCCTGAATAGATTTTATGTATGGGGTCAACATTTTATTGGGGGTACTTCAATTAAATCTCCTCGATGAAAAAATATAATACATCATTCTCAACCTTATATATTTATCTATAATAATTTAAGGATTATTTCATGATAATCATATTAACATCCCTAATATATTTGACTTGTAGAACAATTAGAGTTCAGAATCTAAGGTTGATATATGTTCTTAAAGTGAATAAATATTTAAATCTGAATGTGAATGTTACAGTGTTAAATTTCACTAATTATGACTCTTTCGTATTAGATTTTGGGGGTCCATCACATATTTTTATTGAAAAATATGGACTCATAGGTTGAAAGGGATAGAGAAAGGGAGAAGTTTATCTTCATTTCAGCAATGGAGCAAGAGTTGCTGTATTATAAGTTGAAACTTATGATGTAATTTTACAGAGTATATTAAGAATACAATTTGAAATATATTATTTTATTCCACATATAAATAGAAATATTATTTTAGAATCTTGTTTAGACATGATGGGATTTTCATTCACTATTTAAAAAATAGTTTTTCTATATATAAGAAAGAAATGTTTTATGGAATAATTAATATGATAATTGTATTGTATATTATAAAAATGGATTATCCAAATTCAGAATAATTGGATTATGGTTTATTCCAATAACACCTAACTTTTTTATTGTCTCCATGGGAATATAAATGAGAAACACATTCAAAGACTCCATAAAGATGGATTATTAGAACCATTAAATTATGAATCATTTGAGAATTTCAAATATTTTTTGTTAGGAAATATGACCAATTAAACTATTATTATAAAAGGTTAAAGGCATATTGGACTATTGGATTTCATACATAGTGATTTATGTGGAACACTGAGTACTCAAGTAAGTAGTATCTTTAGATACATTGTTACATTTATCGATGAATTTAGTCAGTATGGATATGTGTTTTTGATGAGATATAATAATGAACCATTTTTGTAAAAAAGTACTAAAAAACTAGAAAAAAGTATAAACATCCTTTGATCAGATCAAGGTGGTGAATAATCAATCCATACATTCATTAATAATTTTTCATATTGTTCAATTGTTCCAAAAACCACTCCTCCTAAAAGAACACAATGGAATTTTGTGTTTGAGATAAGAAATCATTCCTTGTTAGACCAGAGTTGATTAAAGATGAGTCAGTGTGACCCTTATATTTCATTCAAGGACATGATTTTAAAGTTTATATATTTATAATAAACCATACTCCATAAAAATAAATTATAAATAAAATATATGAGATATATATTGAGATATTTTTCATGATATATTTTATAAACATTTCAATATGTGAAACAACCAATTGATGCTTGGGTTCTGATAAGATTAATTCTAAATTTAAAAAATTATTATTTATTGGTTATCCTAAGGAAACTATGGGATATTATTTCTATAATTCTATTAAAAAAAGTATATATATCCCAACATTGTGGTTTTCTTGAGAAGGAACAAATAACCTGAGAGTTCAATGGAAGGAAAATTGAACTTGGAGAAGTTAAAGACCAAAAAATAGAATGTGTTCCTGTGATGGAGGTTGAGTCAATCCAACAAAGACTTTTAGAAGAAAATAAAACTAAAAAATCATAAGACCCTTGAAATTTTGGTAGGATTCATTAAGAGATCATGATATATGGATTTATCCTAGCCAATGATGATAAGGTAATTTTTAAAGGAGTCAAAACCATCACCTTCTAAGAGGCCATAGAGAGTTTTCATTCAAAAAATGGTAAAAATACATAGATATTGAAATAAAATCTATATACACTATCCAAGTTTAAAATTTATAAGAAACAACTAAAGGGTAAGAACCATAGGGTGAATGTGTGGTTTCCATTAGAAAACTGACATGGATAGTAGATTGTCTATGTATAAAGAACTCCTGTTTTCAAGAGGTTACAAAAAAATTTATGGTATTGAATATAAAAACACATTTCACCAATTGTGATGATAAAGTATATTTCAATAATTATCTACATAAAAATATTACTTTAAATATGTTATATTTGAAAGGGATAACAGAACCACATTCCTTAACTTGAAATTAGTCAAAGTCTTGTATAGAATACAACCTAAAGGTTTTGAAGTGTCAAATAAGACTATAAAGGAATTAAAGTTTCAATGATACATTTATTGATTGAAGAAATATTATAAGAGTTAGAAAATATATTATAATGATTCAATAAAAGAGTTTAGTTTCATAAAAAATGTAGATGATTATTGTATATAAAAATTGATTAGTTAGAGTTTTGTAGTGTTTCTAGTTTTGTATGTGGATGAAAAACTGTTTATTGGAACTGATATCTCAACACTTCTCTCTTTTAAGATGTGGATGGGTAAATGATTCTGAACCAAAGACATGGGTGAATCTTCCTATATACTATATATGAATTTCATCTCTTAAATAAAGGTTTTTCTTAGTATTGAGGGAGTAATTGAGATTTAATATGACAACAATAGAGCTATTGCTTAGGCTTTGGAACCATAATCTCACCATAAGAGAAAACAAATTCTTCTCAAATACCATACCATAAGGGAGAATATTGAGAAGGGTGATTTAAAGATATGTTGAGTGGATATAAATGAAAATTTAGTGGATCTATTGAAAAAAATCATCATAGAATAAGTAAGAGGGTTATGCAGATCCTCTTAGTATATGATACTTAAGATATTGATATCTTGGTATCATAGTCTATCATGTTATGATAATAAAGGAAATATACATTTATCATTCATTCATGTGTGATACAATTTCCTACACATGAAAGGAGGAATGATAAAATCAACTCAAGATATAACTATAAGTTTCCCTTAATTGATGATCCCCATGAAGTATTATAAGTTGTGATGATGTATTAAGGTTAGTGTGAGTAGAATATTATAATAATTAAAATTGGTTGTATATGAGATACATAGAATGGATTCATAATGTAACAAGTAGAAAATTATTAATTAAACTGACCCACCATGTGCATCCCATGGAATTTCATACAATCACCAATATACATAGGGGTTTATTCTTTCAATAAATCCTTCTTACCTGAGGTTATTTAGATACCCATCTTGAAAAACATTACACTTAGATTCCTTTCTTACAAAATTAATTGTTACTTATCTAATTAGAAAATTTCTTTACATTATTGATCTTTTCATTGGTTGGAGCGCAACTAATATAGTTTATATTTTTATCATTTTATTCCAATTTCATGTAACAAATACCAATTTTTTTTTCTTTTTATATGAATTTATTTCCTTTTTATTTATTTTTAGATTTTTTGATTTAATTATTAAAATGAAAAAAATTCATTATTTTAATGTGATTTTATTCAATTTATGGATTATTTAAACAATACTGGTTTTCATTTTTAGTTTTTGAAGAAAATTTATTTTGAACATGAATGGGTTTTTCCTATGTCATGGATCATAGGAATCCTTTCTACCCCTTATAAGACTTTTACTATAAGTTTATAAGACTTTGAGATCCCCTGTAATACTTTTCTAGATCATATGGCTCTGCCTGTATGATGATTATGATCCATATAAGTCTTTTTCCCATACAACATTCCCTTCACCAAAAAATAGATTTCATATAACTTTTTCCAAAATCCCATAATATTTTTAAGGTAACCTATATTGATTTATGTTCCGTTATAAGGTTTATTTTTTTATGATATTTATTATCCCATAAAACTTTTATAAATCTTATATTAATTTTATATATCCCATAGGAATTTTCTAGATTTGTATGAATTTTATTCTGAGCACGTAAGAATATTTTAGTGACCCATAATAATTTTTCATCCCATAATATGTTTCATAGAATTCCATATGACTTTGTTAAGTTATTATATGACTTTTATCCTATAATAATTTATAATTATTATGAAATTAAATTATTATGAGGTTCCTTAAAAGTCTTACAGTGAGTTCTTATAAAATTTATGATCCCATATGACTTTTTTACTTTGTCAAATTTTATAAATCAATCCTTCACACTATAATCATTTCATCCAAACCATATATAAACCATGTGATTAAATTTAAATGGAAAATTAAGTGTAAAAGTTTGTGGGATGATTTAAAGGGAATTAAAATATTTTTTCCCACATGGATTAATTCTCATACATGTGACCCATCATCATATACACATGAAAAAGTTTCATTGTTGCTGATGTCATATATGAAAATATAATAAAGGCCACTGAATGCGTGAATGTGTTATGACCCATCCCAATGGGGCTTGTTCTTTGACTCCCCAAGACCACCTCTAATAGGCCAGGGGATAGTGACTATCATCAAGTTATCATACCACTAATATGAGAGGCCTTAGCCTAAGTACCTATACCCATGTACACATATCCAATCCTATACGTTACTAAAATTTCATAAAAACCAAAACAATATGCATAAATTCATCTAAATCCCACAGCTAGATCATTACATGGAGTATATGAAAGTAAATATGCCCAAATACAATCCCACCACAAAGATTATTAAACATAATTCCAACCTGAAGGTAAGGATTGGGGACTCCAGTAAAAAATATATAGGAACATGCCTTGGTATGTCCGATCTCACTATGCACCGCTTGGTCCTGGTCCGTTTATGACTCCGTCAAAAGGTCGATTTTCTTCACAACATATGACACACATGGTAAAGGATTATATAAGTGTGTTTATAAAAATACTCAGTAGGACAATGAAAACAACAAAGAATAAAACAAAGTAAATATAGAAAACTTTATATAGTTATATGTCCACAACACATATAAAAAGAATATCGAAATATAATCAATGAAGAGACATGGTTTAAAGGCAAATCACAACCATAATATACCAGCATAGGATTCCAGATCAATGTTTCCACAAATAAATCTCTCTATAGAACACACATTGGAGTCTAATAGCACTGATTACATTCTTTCGAGAGGTAGTTCTCATCGGGTCTCATCATTATAAGTTCACACTGATAGTCCAAAGAGAATAAAATACACAAATGAGGATCACTGCGAAGGTCATGGTGTGAAATCAAAAACTCAATATCAATTAACCTTCTAAGTATAGGATTGGTTCCCACATATTTTTGGTCACAATGATTCCAAGAACACCACATAGGGAATGAAGATGAATAATGGATCTCACTTTGGGCCTCTCGGGGGACTCCAATGACTCAATCCAAGAATTCCAACTGAATGGATCATAGTCCTAGGAGTCAAAATGATTCCATACTAACCCTCATAGAAAGGATAAGGGGAGAAAACACTAACCAAACTTTTCCAATATATAAAAAGGGATCCAATTCACATATAAAAAAACATAGTCTGTAGTAGGGGCCACACACCATGTTAATTGACCTTGGCTCCTACTTCTGTAAACGACCAGTGTCTCAAGCCATGTCTGTGTATAATTACATGGTTTGTAGGCTGCCTGTGTAGTCTTCCAGTGTGACAATAAATGGATTTATATAATGTACATGTTCCAGTGTACTAGTACAAAATTTATCCCATGTACTTGGTCCAGGATGTGTCTGTGTGGGAAAGTACATGGATTGTAGGATGCTAGAGTAGTCCAACCCGTGTCTGTGTACCCTTAAAGGTACACACTGAGTTACCGGGTAGAGGTAACATACTATGTGATCCTTAAATCCAACCAAAAACCATAACAACCACAAAAGGGGACCCCACCTGGCATGTAGCTCTCATGTACTTACAGTGTAGCACAATTTTTTCTAGGAATCCAGATCTGGTTCTGTGCATCTTGGTCATCGCTCTGGCCTTCAATCTAGTGATTTCATCACTACAGAAACATATATTGAGCCTCATCGAGTCATTCCATCACCAAATCAAAAATATTTGGGCATTTTATCCACTCGTAAAAAAGGATCAACATTGTTCTTCATTATACACCTAAGAACACAAAAATCAAATATCTACATTGTATAATTCACCATCGCTTCCATCATCACACCCCTATCGTTTCATACCAATCCTAGATCCATGATATTGGATATTTTTATAAGGCCCTGACCTTAAACCTTACTTAATTATTGAATTAAATGAATAATTCACATTGGGGATCTTTTCAGGTTTAGATTTTTAGAGAATTAGGTCAAAACTATTACATCTCAAAATAGTAGACACTTCTACTAAGTTTCCATAACCTAAAAAAACATAAAAAGAAACATGTCTAGTTCTATGTTTTAGATAGCATGTCTTTCCTTGATCCCATACTTGACCCTATTCATGTTTATGTCCTGTGGAAAGCATTTCAAAAACTTGGGATGAGCATAAAAAGCCAAGTAAAGGATACACAAAGAAGGAAAACTGTTAGTTTTTAAAACAACAAGTAAACCATATATACTTTACCAAAGTAATAATTTTCACCATTATGAAGTAGTAAAAACTCTTCACTGAATAAAAGACCATTTCTTACCCTTTTGAAACCAAAATATTACCATAAAACCCATATAAAGATCACGTAACATATAAAGGTAACTTGGGACATAAACATACTTAAGTGGAATAATCATACGGTCGACATCCACACATACTTAATGGAATAGCCATACGGCCGTCTTCCACACATACTTAATGGAATATCCATACGGACGACTTCCATACCCAATGAATTGGAGGTTATAACGTAACCACCCATCCTGGTATTCACGGCACCACCCGTCACATGGTTTATCACGTAACCACCCGTAAAATGTCCAAGTACCGTTATAAAATTATAACACATAAAACCAACATAAATTAATGATAACATTTCCAAATTTCAATCACAATATATCATTTAAATATATTGACATAATAGAATCCTTTATCAAAACCATTTTCAATACCAAAATACAAAAAAAGTATATGGTATTTATTTTACTTTAAAAACATTACGGCTTGTTGAGGAAGCCAAATATCAAATAATACTCGCGGAAGTGGTAAAGGTCGTTGTCACCGCGTATGTAAAAAGAAACATTCATTTTTTTTGTTTAGTAAAACACTTTGTAGAAAAAAGATTCCTTTTGAATAAACATAAAAGTCAAAGGGGTTTATACACCGTATAAAAGAAGGTTGTGTATAAAATAAAATATGCCTCAATTAATGGAGATTGAGACGAAGACACTTACAAAGACGGTATCCTTGGTTTAAGGATAAATCAATTGAATAATTATGTGTGAAAAACGAATACACCAAATATAAGTGGATATTAAGTGTAAAAAAATCAGAGGCAATTCACACATATTCATAGAACAACATATTCAAGGAGTACATGTTTATCCCAAAGAATCAAATTTGGGTTAAGAAGTTCCCTTGAAAAAATTTGACAGCCTAACGGCATCACTTCAAAGTTCAGAAAAAGAGTTGATGAGAGATAAAAAAGGGTATATCATCACTTGGACATAAAATTTACATCAATAAAGATATATGAGAACATATCCCAACATAACAATATGTGAATTAAAATACCCAACAAAAGAAGTCTTTTAAAAAGAGGAGGGTGAAAGGTTCCCTTACCGACTTGGGTATCATTCGAAACATACACCCCATGAAAGAAAGACAATACATCATTGATGTAAATACTAATAAACAAAAGTATATTACACAAAGAGAAGAATAATGGGAAGTACATACACCACTCAAAGGAAATTGTGGCAAATGTAGCATAAATCTCACGGGAATAAAAGTGAGATGAAAAATCACTTACGAAAACTCAGTAGCCTAACGACGCCACTTAAAACTTCCAAAATGGATTGATGAGAGAGAATAGGGTCTCTCATCATATGAACAATAAAAATTACAGTAAGAGTAATATAAAAGAACATCCCAATAACAATAAAGATGAGCTTTAAAAGGAATGAAATAAAAGAGCGTACTTAAAAAGAAAGAGGAGTAGGATCCCTTACCTCAAATCCAACTTGTCTTGTTCGTTTCTTTATATTCCTGAATAATAAACTTTGGTCAATTTATAATTTCTTGAGGACCTACTATAAAGATTATTATTCAGTTCATATCACATATTTTAATGTTATAATAATTGGTTAATAATATGAGTTCATATCAGACGTTTTTGTCGATGTTTGGTACATGAGTCAAAAATTGAACTTGTTGGAAAATAATTTTCCATGAAGTTATAGGTAAATAATATCCAGAATAGTATTTATGTTTTAAATATCATATATATCCAGTATATATTCATTTTATACTATTCCATAGCATTTGGAGATAAAAATTAAGATCACCTTTCATGGAGACGGTAGACCGTACGTACGCATGAACGCTACTTTCATTTTTTTGTCATATTAATGGAATTAAAAAAAATGAGAGATATATATATATGTTATAATTCCAGAATGATATCCATCATTTAGATGTAATATATTACATATATATCCACTATATATATCTACTTATAATAGTACATAACATTTTGAGATAAGAAATGAAATGTACCGTTCGTGGAGACGGTAAGCCGTACGTACGCATGAACGCTACTTCCATTTCGGTTTCATATTTAATGGAATTAAAACATAATGATACATAATAGTATTTTAATTCTAGTATGGTTTCATATATAATATCATTAAATATATCCTTTATTCGTACCACATATGGTATTAACGAATCAAATCACTTTGAGGGGGCGGTAGTCCGCACTTCCTTAAATGAAGATATCGCGTTTACCCATAATGGAAAACATAAAGATATTCCATAAATGAAAAATACAGAGGATTAAGTAAAACATAAACATATTATATATCATATATAAATATAGTGTCATCTTAATGGCCACCTTTGAAGGTGTTAGAAGAATGTTGAACAATCATCGTTTCGTGAGGCAGAAATTCGCCATCCACAGAAACAGTATGTTCTTTAACCATTAGATGTAGGTGTGTGTAAGTTTAGCTCGAATAATTCTTATAAAAACATCCTAGTATATGGAAGATACTGGAGTTTTTTCAAAATAAATTAATAAAAAGAGTTTAGGGGGTTGGAGAAGAAAAATAAAACAAAAGGACTCAAAAGAAGACATTACCTTAAAATCGGGTAACTCCCTTTGGTTTGAGCTCAAAGGGTTCCTTGGGAAGATTTCTGCCCAAATTGAGGCTTCAAGGAGTAATAGAGGGATGTGGAGAGACAAAATTTGCAGGGTTTGTACGAGCCAAATTCTTTTTAAGTGTGGGTAAGGTGGTAGAGGTGGGGGCTTTTTATAAGAGGAGAGGAGGGGCACTCTTGGAAAGTAAAGAAATGTTACTTTATTTCAGAATTAATTTCGGATTTTAATGGTCCCAAATTGATGTGTTTCGAGGATAAGGTGATAAGGGTTAGAAATCCACCCATCCAATAGGTTTTTTACATGTGTAGGTATTAGATTTTACATTATCTTTCCATTTTATTTAAATCATTAAATAATGAGGTCATTGCTGCATCATCATGATGTCATAAATAATTTAATTTATTTAATGTCTAAAAATTATAAAAAAATTCTATGATGTAGGAAATATTTTTATCTTTACAATGGATATTTATAGTCCAAAATATGACTTGTATTACCCCATGTAAAAATTGTTTTAGTAAAACATCTCATGTTTGTGTCATTTTTACTATAACACTAAATAAAAAGGTATTTATGTCATTTTCCAACCAAAGTGGCTCCATGGGGTCCCAAAATTGACACATTGATTGTCTTGGTCGGCCATGACATATCCAATGAGGGTAGGACATGTTTCTAGGTCATTTAATTTTATTAAAACATTATTCTTACCTTAAACTACACTAATTACCTCTAATCGCGATTAAAAACTTAATAAGTTACTATTCACCAAAAAATTATTCTAATCCCATTGAACCACATTTTACTTCTTAATGAAAACCATGTATGTCGGATTTTTGAAATTCAAAATACAAAGATGGAAAATTTTCATTCAAACGGAAAAACCAGTTTTTATAAGTACCACTTAGTGGTTTCACTATTCATCAAAAATTGAAGTTTTTCAGAAAATTACCAAAAATTCACCCTAAGATATATTTGATATTCTGAATTCAAAAATGATGTCTATTTTAAAAAATTCAAAACATATAAGTTTAATTAATTAATTTAATAATTAATTCCCTCTGTCAAAACAAATAGCGTGTTTTTATGAAACAAAAAGTATCAAAAGATTGACACTAGTTTAAGTCCGATTTCAAAGTGAAATTAATTCCAACAAACACTATTGGATTAAGTGGTAAAAATATATTCTAATTTCACTTTAAAAAAAATTCAAAAGATAATCTAATCATATAAATAAATTAGATTAAAAAGAGGTTTTGAATTAAAATACAACATTTTTCACTATTCATTAAAAATTGAACTTTTTCGGAAAAATACCAAAAATTTATACAATGTAAATTTTGATGTCCCGATTCTAAAGAAGAATTTTATTTTTTCAAATATAACACATAAAATTGTCAAAATGTGGATTTAAAAGAGGTTCTCCCTCAAAAGTCGGTTAATCGACCTTCTAAAGAATATTGGAATGTTTACGCTTAAAATTGGATTCATTTGCATTTTTAATCCTATAAAATTTATTGTAAAGAGTAAAAATATTTTACAAACATATATAATCATTTTTTAGTTAGTTCTGTTCATTCCCGCCATTACAACGTCTAGGCGTTAACTACCATTTAAAATAATATTATTTTATTATTAGAGTGCAACGCAAGATTCCCAAGAAACTCATTGTTGCGTATTGGGTACGCCATCGTGCATAGCGTACCCTTTAAAGTAATATTAATATTTTATTCACAAATATGGATAAATATGAAAATTTCATATTCTTTATTTACCTGGGGTGTTACATCCTTCCCCCCTTTTGGGAATTGCATCCTCTCAATTTTTAAAATTGGGCTTGGAAACTTCATTGAAAATCCCACATCGGAACAAGAGTCAGTTAAACAATCAATTTAAAATAAAGAAAGATAAGTACAAAGGTCACCTGAGTTAACCCATACTTGGATTCCAAGTAAAAAAAATATGGACATGGAGGAAAAAACAAAGGGTCATGTTCTGATGGAGAGTGATAGTAAACATGTCTAGGAGAAAGTTAACCATAAGAAAATCACAAACTTGTGATGGGTTAAGCGGTATTAGATTCCCCAGTAGGAAAAGTTAACAGACAAAATTTTTGTTTTAAGTTACTCTTCATTGAGGAATTTATTTTTGATCTTAAGGAAACTTACTTACTTGTCATGTTGACTTTCAACTTTTACTAGATTTCTTACACAAACTCATACTTTCCCCAAAAGACGAGTATTTAGGAAGACTTGTTCACATTAAGAGTACTATAATCAACTTCTAGAGAATCACCTAATCCACAAAAGAGAACTATATATTTCCCATTTCTTTAGCCAAAATTCAAAACCAAAACCAAAAAGGTTAGTACAAGATCAGATAATCCAGAAAAGGATAACCCTTTATAAAAAGAAAATCTATTCTTAATCTCCAAAATTTGTCCAACAAAACCCAAAGTTCAACGAGGACCATTCGATAAACAATTTGTCCATAAAATTCTTCAAAGTAAACCAATCTAATATTGAAACCCAAATATTTCAAGGATTTAGTCACATAGTCTTCCAAGTTAAATCGTAACATTTATCTCCAAACAACATCAGTTGCTCCTAAAGTCTCGTATTGAAAAGTAATTAACCTAATCACATTTCCTCTATGATAGGTTAATCATTTTCAGAAATAACCCAAAATCAACTTACTCTTTATTCATAAAATCATCTAACTAAAAAGAATCATTCAAAATAAACAGGGACTTCACGTAGTCTAATGGTAGGCGATAAATACCAGTCACACTTTGGTTGTGGGTTAGATTCCCGCAGCTTTGTCCGACGTGACGGGTTGTCACACGGTCTGCGTGTTTTCCTTTTTCCAAAACTATATTATTCTTAAAACATTCCACAAAACGAGATAAAATCTTCAAAAATAATCATAACATATTTTAACCTCAAGTTTATCTCATGCCTTTCATTTTCCATCATATCATATAATAACCCATAATTACCTCAAAAGTAAGGATCATATAAACTCTAATGGTTACCTTTATAATTATTACCTGAAATTCCACATCGATTGGTCATCTCATACATGATGCATTACAGAACATACCAAGGTTCAAGTGGTTGATCATGACTCCTTGATAGTTGGTTTGGAACAACCACGAGTTTCTTCATTGAATCCCCCATTTTATCTAGTATCTTAATCAGAGAACCACCACAGTTTCCTTCAAACCTGTTGTCTCTTTGGTGCCTTCTAGATCCATCCATTCACTAAAAATAGAAAATGTCCGTGTGAGTATATCAACAAAACCATAATGTACTAATGAGGAAGGTAAACACTAAGATATACTTACTCATTCACTTTATCTAAAACTATGACTCTTTCTGAAATCCTAACCATTATGGTAATGTAACTTATGCTTAGAGAATACACTAACCTCTAAAGTTATCTAAACTGACCTTTAATACCAACTATAAGGCCCCAACCTTAAACGTTACTTAATTATTGAATTAAATGAGTAATTCACATTGAGTATCTTTTCAGGTTTAGAGTTTTAGAGAATTAGGTCAAAACTATTAAATCTCAAAAGATTACATAGTAGACACTTCTACTAAGTTTCCATAACCTAAAAAAAACATAAAAAGAAACATGTCTAGTTCCATGTTTTAGATAGAATGTATTTCCTTGATCCCATCCTTGACCCTATTCATCTTTATGTCCTGTGGAAAACATTTCAAAAACTTGGGATGAGCATAAAAATCCCAGTAAAGGATACACAAAGAAGGAAAACTGTTAGTTTTTCAAAACAACAAGTAAACCATGTATACTTTACCAAAGTAATACTTTTCACCATTATGAAGTAGTAAAAACTCTTCACTGAATAAAAGACCATTGCTTACCATTTTGCAACAAAAAGATTACCATAAAACCCATATAAAGATCACATAACATATAAAGGTAACTTGGGACATAAATATTATTAAGTGGAATAATAATATGGTCAACATCTACACATACTTAATGGAATATCCATACGGCCGACTTCCACACATACTTAATGGAATAGCCATACGGCAGACTTCCATACCCAATGCATTGGAGGTTATAACGTAACCACCCATCCTGGTATTCATGGCACCACCCGTCATATGGTTTATCACGTAACCACCCGTAAAATGTCCAAGTACCATTATAAAATTATAACACATAAAACCAACATAAAAAAATTATAACATTTCCACATTTCAATCAAAATATATCATTTAAATATATTGAAATAATACAATCCTTTATCAAAAACATTTTCAATACCAAAATACAAAAAAACTTATATGGTATTTATTTTACTTTAAAAACATTACGGATTGTTGAGGATGCCAAATATCAAATAATACTCGCGGCGGTGGAAAAGGTAGTTGTCACCGCGTACGTAAAAAAAACATTCCTTTTTTTCGTTTAGTAAAATGCTTCGTAGAAAAAAGATTCCTTTTGAATAAACATAAAAGTAAAAGGGGTTTATAAACCGTATAAAAGAAGGTTGTGTATAAAACAAAATATGCCTCAATGAATGGAGATTGAGACGAAGACCCTTACAAAGACAGTATCCTTGGTTTAAGGATAAATCAATTTCATAATTATGTGTGACAAACGAATACACCAAATATAAGTGCATATTAAGTGTAAAACAATCATAGGTAATTCACACATATTCATAGAACAACATATTCAAGGAGTACATGTTTATCCCAAATAATCAAATTTGGGTTAAGAAGTTCCCTTGCAAAAATTTGACAGCCTAACAGCGTCACTTCAAAATTCAGAAAAAGAGTTGATGAGAGATAAAAAAGGGTATCTCATCACTTGGACATAAAATTTACATCAATAAGGATATATGAGAACATATCCCAACATAACAATATGTGAATTAAAAGACCCAACAAAAGAAGTCTTTTAAAAAGAGGAGGGTGAAAGGTTCCCTTACCGACTTGGGTATCTTTCGAAACATACACCCCATGGAAGAAAGAAAATACATCATTGATGTAAATACTTATAAACGAAAGTATATTACACAAAGAGTAGAATAATGGGAAGTACATACACCACTCAAAGGAAATTGTGGCAAATGTAGCATAAATATCACGAGAATAAAAGTGAGATGAAAAATCCCTTACGAAAACTCGGCAACCTAACGACGCCACTCAAAACTTCCAAAATGGATTGATGAGAGAGAATAGGGTCTCTCATCATATGAACAATAAAAATTATAGTAAGAGTAATATAAAAGAATATCCCAATAACAAGAAAGATGAGATTTAAAAGGAATGACATAAAAGAGCATACTTAAAAAGAAAGAGAGGAGTAGGATCCCTTACCTCAAGTCCAACTTGTCTTGTTCGTTTCTTTATATTCCTAAATAATAAACTTTGGTCAATTTATAATTTCTTAAGGACCTCCAATAAAGATTATTATTCAGTTCATATCACATATTTTAATGTTATTATAATTGGTTAATAATATGAGTTCATATCAGACGTTTTTGTCGATGTTTGGTACATGAGTCAAAAATTGAACTTGTTGGAAAATAATTTTCCATGAAGTTATAGGTACATAATATCCAGAATAGTACTGATGTTTTAAATATCATATATATCCAATATATATTCATTTTATACTATTCCATAGCATTTGGAGATAAAAATTAAACGCACCGTTCATGGAGACGGTAGGCCGTACGTACGCATGAACGCTACTTTCACTTTTTTGTCATATTAATGGAATTAAAACAAAATGAGAGATATATATATGTTATAATTCCAGAATGATATCCATCATTTAGATGTAATATATTACATATATATCCACTATATATATGTACTTATAATAGTATATAACATTTTGAGATAAGAAATGAAATGTACCGTTCATGGAGACGGTAAGCCGTACGTACGCATGAACGCTACTTCCATTTCTATTTCATATTTAATGGAATTAAAACATAATTATACATAATAGTATTTTAATTCCAGTATGGTTTCATATATAATATCATTAAATATATCCTTTATTCGTACCACATATGGTATTAACGAATCAAATCACTTTGAGGGGGCGGTAGTCCGCACTTCCTTAAATGAAGATATCGCGTTTACCCATAATGGAAAACATAAAGGTATGCCATAAATGAAAAATACAGAAGATTAAGTAAAACATAAAAATATTATATATCATATATAAATATAGTTTCATCTTAATGGCCACCTTTTAAGGTGTTAGGAGAATATTGAACAATCATCGTTTCGTGAAGCAGAAATTCTCCATCCACAGAAACAGTATGTTCTTTAACTATTAGATGTAGTTGTGTGTAAGTGTAGCTCGAATCCTTCTCATAAAAACATCCTAGTATATGGATTATACTGTAGTTTTTACAAAAGAAATTAATAAAAAGTGTTTAGGGGGCTGGAGAAGCAAAATAAAACAAAAGGACTCAAAAGAAGACATTACCTTAAAATCAGGTAACTCCCTTTGGTTTGAGCTCAAAGGCTTCCTTGGGAAGACTTCTGCCCAAATATAGGCTTAAATGAGTAATAGAGGGATGTGGAGAGACAAAATGGGTAGGTTTTGGCCGAGCCAAAGGCTTCAGAAGTGTGGGTAAGGTGGTAGAGGTGGGGGCCTTTTATAAGAGGAGAGGAGGGGCACTCTTGGAAAGTAAAGAAATGTTACTTTATTTTAGAATGATTTTTGGATTTTAATGGTCCCACATTGATGTGTTTCGTGGATAAGGTGATAAGGGTTCTCAATCCACCCACAAATAGGTTTTGTGCATGTGTAGGTCTTAGATTTTACCTTATCTTTCCATTTTATTTAAATCGTTAAATAATGAGGTCATTGCTGCATCATCATGATGTCATAAATAATTTAATTTATTTAATGTCTAAAAATTATAAAAAAAATACTATTATGTAGGAAATCTTTGTATATTTCCAATGGATATTTATAGTAAAAAATATTACTTGTATATCCCCATGTAAAAATTGTTTTATTAAAACATCTCAGGTTTGTGTCATTTTTACTATAACATTAAATAAAAAGGTATTTATGTCATTTTCCAACCAAAGTGGCTCCATGGGGTCCCCAAGTTGACGCATGGATTTTCTTGGTCGTCCATGACACATCCAATGAGGGTAGGACATGTTTCTAGGTCATTTAATTTTATTAAAACATTATTCTTACCTTAAACTACACTAATTACCTCTAATCGCGATTAAAAACTTAATAAGTTACTATTCACCAAAAAATTATTCTAATCCCATTGAACCACATTTTACTTCTTAATGAAAACAATTTATATCGGATTTTTGAAATTCAAAACACAAAGATGGAAAATTTTCATTTAAACGGAAAAACCAGTTTTTATAAGTACCACTTAGTGGTTTCACTATTCATCAAAAATTGAAGTTTTTCAGAAAATTACCAAAAATTTACCCTGAGCTATATTTGATATTCGGAATTCAAAAATTATTTCTATTTTAAAAAATTCAAAACTTATAAGTTTAATTAATTAATTTAATAATTAATTCCCGTTGTCAAAACAAATAGAGTGTTTTTATGAAACAAAAATTATCAAAAGATTGACACTAGTTTAAGTCCGATTTCAAAGTGAAATTAATTCCAACGAACACTATTGGATTAAGTAGTAAAAATATATTCTAATTTCACTTTAAAAAAAATTCAAAATATAATCTAATCATATAAATAAATTAGATTAAAAAGATGTTTTGAATTAAAATACAACATTTTTCACTATTCATTAAAAATTGAACTTTTTCAGAAAAATACCAAAAATTTACACAAAGTAAATTTGGATGTCCGAATTCTAAAGAAGAATTTTATTTTGTCAAATATAACACATAAAATTTTCATAAAGTGGATTTAAAAGAGGTTCTACATCAAAAGGCGGTTAATCGACCTTTTAAATAATATTGGAATGTTTACGCTTAAAATTGGATTCATTCGCATTTTTAATCCTATAACATTTATTGTGAAGAGTAAAAATATTTGACAAACATATATAATCTTTTTTTAGTTAGTTCTGTTCATTCCCGCTATTACAACGGCTAGGTGTTAACTACTATTTAAAATATTATTATTTTATTATTAGAGTGCAACGCAAGATTCCCAAGAAACTTATTGTTGCGTATTGGGTACGCCATCGTGCATAGCATCCCCTTTAAAGTAATATTAATATTTTATTCACAAATATGGATAAATATTAAAATTTCATATTCTTTATTTACCTGGGGTGTTACAATTTTCTCCAATAAATGAGTAACCAATGATTGATTGATCAGTATATGTCAAACCCTAGGCCAAAAGAATAATTCCCAGGGTGAATGATGAACCAGGGGAGAAAATCTCAAGAACAAATGAGATAAATGAACCTCGATCAATTTTCTTATTGATTTCAATTCATTTCCATGATAATAAAAATGAATAAATCTACAATTAAAAGTAATTCTCCAAAAATCTCCCCACAATAAACCCATCCTAAAAATACAGAAGATCTGTGGATCAATCCATTGGTTGATTTACCATGATCATCGTATTAATCAAGAATGAGGAAAGAAACAAATCAAACAAATCTCCTACCTTGATTTGGATCAATTGATGGAGAATAATGATTTGGTGTCATAGCCATTGGCTAGATCCTTCAATTTGGTCATGTTTTCGTCATCTATACTCGATCCTTTCATCACCCTCCAATGGAATCTCATTATAGGCTCTCCAATGTATCTCTAACATTTTTTTTGGGTTATGTGAAAACCATGCAAATTTTCCATAATCACGCATTTAAACATAGGTAATTAGGCCACAACGTCATCAAAAAGTAATATAATTTATTTAATTATTTTATTCATTTAATACCCCTGACATCTATTTCAAAAATGACATGTGATGACTAAGTTTAATTCATGCCTAGGTTAAAACTCACATTATAAATTCAACGGTGCTATTAGATTTTTTATCCGAGCATCTGTATATTTTCTATTCCATTTTTTATAGAAAATTACATGCACATGATATTAAATATATTAAATATATTTCAAAAATTTATTTCGAACACAATGGGCCTCAAAATCGCACACCATCTTAGCGCCTAGTCTTGAAAACAATCCATACAATATCTGAAAATAATACATGGAAAATATGAGTCATTAAATTCTCCCCACCCTTGGGATTTATATCCCAAAAATACAATAGAAGGGCTTCATAAAGAGATGTGGGTGCTGAACATGTATATGAGCCTTCCGCTCCCATGTGATATCACGGAGATTCTCATGTTTTCCCCAGGCACACACTAAATGAATCTATCTCCAACATAGGATCCTATACTACCGATCACTGATCTCTACTAGGTACTCAGTAAAGGTATCTCTATCCTCAATGTCTTTCTCATCCCATTCTATAATGTGTAATGGGTCACACACATATCTCCTTAACCGTGACACATGGAAGATGTTGTGAACCCAGTATAACTATAGTGGTAGAGCTACATAGTACACCATGTCACTAACTCTACATAGTATCTGGAAAGGGACAATGAAGATCAAATATAGCTTGATAAACCATCCAAAACTCTATAATCCATGTTGAGGTGAAACTCATAAGAACACATGGTGTCTTCACTTAAACTCCAAAGGAATACTTAATCTATCTTAATAATTCTTATGGTGGACCTTTATAGTCTCCATCCACTCCTAGATGATCTGAACCTTCTCAGTAGTAGCTCACACCAATTTTGGGCCTATGAGTGCCAACTCTACTGGGTCAGTCCAGCAAAGTGGTGACCTATAGGGTCACCCATAAAAAGTTTTGAATAATTCCATACTAATGGTGGAAGGATAACTGATGTTGTACACAAACTCCGTCAGTGGTAGGTGATCCTCACAACTACATCTAAAGTCCAACATGCAAGCTTATATCATATCCTCTAAAACTTGAATGATATGCTCAGTCTGGCTGTCAGTTTGGGGACATAATGCTATGCTCAAGCGTAATTGAGTCCCTAATTCCTCTTATAATCCCCTATACAAATGTGATGTAAAGAGTGAATCATAACCAGAAACGATCGTCGAAGTAACTAGATGGAGTTGGACTATCTCTTGTATGTAGAGACATCAAAAAATCTCTATTGAACTCTGCTCCTGAATTGCTAATATGTGGTATGACTTGATGAGTCAGTCTACAAGCAACCAGATGGAATCATGGACCAAGTATGTACTTGGATATCCCATTACTAAGTCCATGAATATCCCATACCACATCCACTCTAGCACCTTATGGGGTTCAGCTAAACTGATTGGAACTTGGTGCTTGGCCTACACTTGCTGAAAAGTAAGGAATTTAGATTGAAACTATGAAACTTATTTCTTCATCTCTGGCGACCAAAAATGATGTCATATTTTATTGGAAAAATATACCTCAAGGTGTCCTCTCGGTATGTTTTGGGTGTAGTTGTTTTTGTTTAAAAATCCATATAACTACAAATGAGTATGTTTGGGGGTGGTTGAAGAGAATTTTATAAGGTGGCACAGTTTCCCAGTGTCTGAAAAATATTTTTTCCTCAAAATTGAGAGTTTGATGTTGGAAAATGAATTATTTATTCATAGGAGTGAATTTTATGAATAAAGCTGAATAGAATCCACAAAGGATGAGAACCATGTACCATAATTCATGGGTTGTGTACCATGTTTCGGGAATGGTACATGGAGCGATAGGAATGGTATGCCGAAGCAGTTCACGAAACCAAAAACTGTTCATAGCAGAAGGTGGTGCAGTGCATGGATAGTTTGATGTTGACATAGAAGATCTATCGTAGAGACCCGAAACCGTACGTACATGAACATTACATTACTTTTGTGGAATACTTAATACATAACAAAAACACACACACAAGGTCCGTAATAGTTTAGTGTCTTTGGAAACTCGGAATATAATCTTCTAATCATGGTGAAAGATCTTCAACATCTCCCATAAGGATCTTCTTTTTTTTAAACCAAAATCCTTTCTTTATATCCTGGGGAAAAGAAAACATAAAAGGGTGAGCTCAAATCCTCAGTAAGGGTAAACAAAAGAAATATCAATCACATCATATTCATAAGAACATATCTTTTGGAAATCTTAACCTGCAAAAGAGATCATAATTTCATAACATGGGATAAATCATAATACTGAAATGTAATCCCAATAATCATAATGTAAAACATGAAACATTGTGTAATACACACATAATCATAGAGAATCATTTATTATTATTCAAGACTCGTTGCAAAGACTATCTTAGTGGACAAAGTCCCTTTCTGAACCGAGTTCACTCCTCGTTTCAGTACTGTTTCACTGAACCAGTATAACCTACCATTCCAGCCATGTCTATCTCATGAGATATAAAATCTTTACCCAATGCATTGGAGGGAGATATAGGTCCCACCCATCTCATAATGATACCATTCTTATGTGTTCCAGAAAATCAGAAACCATACATCATAACATAACCCATGTAATAAAAATGGGAATCTTAAACATCATGACATCATAAAATAACTCATATAAGATAAAGTAATTAATAAAAATAATTCCATCATAACATAATCAAATCAATTTAATAATAGGGATAGAAACATAACCCTTTATTATCTTAGATGAAAAAATAATTTTGATAAAACACTTGAACTCCATTCTCGAGGAACATATCCTTTCTGCTTCAAAAACACTTTTCCTTTCTTAACATGTCGTAAAATTCTAAACTAAAATAAGTTGATTAAAAATAAACTTGAAAACTTGAAAAGGAAGCTTCTTGGAAATAATGTTTTAAAAATCTATTCATTCCATATAAGTTAAAAAAAACATTCTTCTCGTACTTTTGTCGGAAAAGTCAAAAAGTATCTCGTACGAAAAATGAAAAAAAGATTCCTTTCATATCTTTTACTAAAAACTCACCGAAGGGTAAAATTGGATTTAAAAAATTATAGGTGGATGGAAATAATATTATATATTGAGGAAACATGGATGTGGATGATAAAATACACCCCAGTAAATACCAAAGTATAAACAATCTCGGATAAAAATGAGATTGTGATATTTTCCCTTACCTTAGGTCCGATATGCTTTGTACGTGTCCGAAACTACTGTATAATGATTTAAATAATGTTATTGACATATTACAGAATCATACTTATTTTTATGATATCATATATGGTAATATTCTTAGCTTCTTAGTAGTAATATTTCATTGCTACTTGTTATTCGGGTGTTTATAACTTTTTGTTCTTATGTGTGTTTTGTCGAATAAATTCTTATTATTCTCTTTACATTATAGATACCTCATTTCCAGAATGGTATTAGTGTAATATATATCATATTCATTCATTCAATTCATTTATATAATCATTATGAAATGAAGATCATATAGAACGAGTCGCATCACATCGTGGAGACGGTATTCCGTACGTACGCACGAGTGATGATATCGTTCCTATGATAGTGGAGTTGTATTGGAGTGTATGTATACTATTTCAGAATCAATATCACTTTATAATAGTCATATATAGTCATTATTTACACCATTATACCCTTCCAAGTAAGGTGGTGGTGAAAAATAGATTACACCACGGCGTGGAGACGGTATTCCGTACGTACGCACGCGCGGTGATTTCTTTTTCCGTAGGATGGATAGATGGTGAAATAGGGTTGTTTCATACTTATAATAACATATCAGTATATTATTGATACTGATGTTATTACTTCATAATGAAACAACCTAATAAGAAGAAGTGGAAGAAGAAATAAAGGTGAAAGAATCGGTAACGGAAATTACCTCTTCTTTTAAGCGCCTCTTTGAGATCTCCTTTTAGGGCACTAAAATTGGTCTTTGAGGAAGAACAGAACCTCTAGGATGTTTCTAGGGAAGTGTAGAAAAGAATTTTTTAGGGGTTGGCCGAGCTTTAAGGCTCAAAGTGGTGTGAGGAAGAGGGGGAGGAGATGCCCTTTTATAAGGGAGGAGAGGGGTACCTTTGGAATAACTAAAACTATTATTTTATTATAAAGTCAAATTCTGTTTTAAATAGCTCCAAATTGATTTATTTCGAAGATAAGGTGGGGATGAGTCTAAATCCTCTCATCCAGTAGAATTTAGACAAGTTTGGGTTCCTATTTTAACCTTATCATTTAGATTTAACATTAAGTTAAATAATTTTACTTTTGCCGTGTCTTCTTGTGTTCTTACACAATAAGGTTAATAAACTTACTATAATAAGCCAAACGAACCCCAAGTTGTTTATTATTAATATATATAACCTTATATAAGTCAATTTTCCGAACCTTAGATTTTTAGGAATAAAATAAAAATTAATAATATAATATTTGTTTTAAAAACTATTTTAGGTTAATTTTGACACTATTTGGTAATTGTTTTTTGCGAAAATCATAACAGAATGATTAGTTCGAAAAAAGTTAATTAAATCAATAATAACATGTCATATTAACCTATAAAATTAGTGGAATTCATAAAAAGTCTCAAATTACATTTATTTTGGTGTTTATAACATCAATTATGTCAATATTTCATTAATAATATAATTACTGCATCATCTTTGTGTCATAAATAAATTAAATTATTTAATGTCTAAAATTTAAAATAAAATACCATTATGTAGGAAATCTTTTTAGAGTTCTAATGAATATTTATAGTCGAATTTATCTTATGTATAACCTCATATTAAAAATGATTTACTTATTAAACTTTGATTTTAACTATTTTAACCCTTCTTTAAATAAATTAATAATAAATGTCCTAATCTAATCCAAGTGGGCCTAAATGGTCATATTTTATTCCTAAGGTTGTTTTTGGTCGAATTACACTTGTCCAATAGAATCAGGACATGTGTTAGGGTAATAATAATATCATTTTTACCCTTAATTACCCTATTTACTTTTAACCGTGGTAAAAAAAATAAAAAATTACTATTCACCAAAAAATTATTTTCATCTCATTGAACCACATTTTACTTACTGACATCAACCTTGTCTCTCGGATTTTCAAAATTCCACTCATAGAAGTGGTAAAATTATGTTTTATGAAAAATTCAGTTTTTTAACTACCACTTAATGGTTTCACTATTCATCAAAAATTGAAAGTTTTCAGAAAAATACCAAAATTTCACCCTAGGCTAATTTCGATATTCCGAATCCAAAAATGAATTTCATTTTGAAAAATAAAATTTACAAAATTTTAAAAAGTGGTTATTACTATTCATAACGGCTAGTTTTAATAATATTTTAATAGCATATTGTTGTTTAGTGAAACTCGTTATTACGTACTACACACGCTATCGAGGAAGGTCGCGATTGCGTGTAATGCAAGACAAGTCAAGGATGCGTGTTTTGCAAGCTCCTTTTGGTGTAGCGTACAACACAAGGCATTAATGAAATTAAAAAGAATATTTTTCATAAAATCTCGGGCTGTTACATCTATCACGTAGGAAAAAAGATAGTATGTAAAAAGGATAGGAAAAATTGTTTGTGGGTGGATTGAGGGTCATAGTGGCAGAAGGAACAGTAAGCGGTGAAGGCTGGTTTGAAAATTTGGAAAATCTTGGGTTAGAGGATTTTGTGGATATCATTGCCTATATAAGAATCGCTAATCCCACCGATTACTTTGGATATTGAATATAATTATAGAATCTATTTTTGATCCAAGATTTAGGCAAAGTACGAAAGAAGTTCACGAAAGGAGGTTCACGAAGGCTAAAGGGGTTCGCTCAGAAGAAATTTTGCCAAATGTTTCTATGGAGAACTATAACCCGCAAAGGAAGTCTGGTACATGGAGGATGAAGTCTAGTATGCAGAAGTAGTTAATTCGGTACACGGAAGAAGAATATTTTGTACGCGATAGAGAGTTTTCCGCAAGTGGTACATGTAGGGGGAGCTCTGGTATGCAGATGTGAAGACAGTCCGCGAACATAGAATAGTTCATGGATAGAGGCTGGTTCGCATAGGCAGAATGAAGGCGACGGTATGTGGTGGTGATAGCGGTTTGTGGAAGATGAATTCATACATGGAGAAGGCAGTCCACATACCATTCTCGGTACACAGTACGTGGGAGGATCTGGTGGTTCTTTATTTTCACAAGGAAGCTTGTGGGAGCTTCAAATCAGTTTCAAAAAGTATTTTCGGATACCTAGAAGTACCCATAAAGGTGAACTTCATCTACGGGTGAAAAACGAACTTCAACAGAGAATCTACCTATAGTTGAAGATGTCAGAATTCATGGAAGTGAAAGGACCTACAAGTCTATAAAATGTGTTTCACCTATACATGAATAAATTTTGAGTGGATTCCTTTCCAAGAGCAGTGAGAAAAGGAAGAGGATGATGTAGACCCTTTCCACCAGCAGTGAGCCAACGAAAGAGGCATATGGGGCGACCCTTGGAAATGTAGTGAGAAGACCCTAAACATTGTAAAGGTAGTGAGCCTAGGCATAGAAGATCTTTCCCAAACATTTTACTCATTGTTGGCATTGAGACTTAGTGAATTTGGTATATTGGAACATTTCTATTGTATGATCCTTGGACTTAGACTAGTGAGGGTGAAACAAGTAAAAATCGTTGTGTCTCATGCATGATTTCGTATCTTTTCATATATTTCTATGGGAGGACGAGTGAATTGAGTTTTTTCTAACAAAAAAACAAGATATGAATAGGATAAAGTTTTAATCTATCATACCCTGATTCACCCCCCTCTCAGGGTATTCAACCTAATGGACCTAATAGATGTCCTGGTATAACTTTTCGACAAATGGATGTATGAGGAAAGGAGGTTTATGAAACTCTCTCACAAACTCCTCCCATAAAGTCACTTGTACCATCACACATCCTCTAAAAAAAATGAAATTCTCCCGAAATTTAGAATACTCGTCAAGAACATGTTTGGTGGTTATTTATGTATGTAGAGTTTTATAGTATGTATCCCCAAGTTGTGCCTTACTGATTTACCACAAGAGTGGAGGGGTGACTACCATTGACTAGAGGTAAGCTACACTATCTCCATCCACAAAGGAAAACTGCAATGAGACCAACCAATCCACACCTTATTCAAAAACTGTGTACAAGATCTCTTATTGAGAGAATATGTTTCCACATTTCCCTTCCAAGGAGTATGGAAAAATTTGAATTCATATATTAGAGAAACTCTATCCATATACACTATCTCAAGTTAAGATCCTTCTATGAAAAGATAGGCTTGAGACTCCTATGATCAGAGTAGATGATAAACCGAAGAACCATCAGGTAGTTTCACCACATATTTCGTGTCAAGACTACTTCTACTAAATCAAGTTCATGGGTCATGTAGTTCTTCTCATGTGGTATTAACTGCAGAAACTGTAGGTAATCACCAGTTTCCTTTTCATCAGAACATAACCAAGTCTGGTTCCTAATGCATCATAGAACACTACGTTTGGGACACCCTCCTCTAGAAGTATCACAATGAGGGTTCTCATAGAACATTTTCTCAATAGCTGAAAAGCATACCAATACCTCTTCATTCACAAGAAATGTTTCCCCTTTCAAGTAAAACCTATCATGTGTTTTGATACCCAAGATAAATTAATTATGAATCTATGGTAATCACCTACCATCCCAAGGAATCTCTACACTTCCATCACACTCTTGGGTGGCTCCCAAGCTAACACTACATCAACCCTGGTGGGGTCCTCTACCACTCCATCTACTGAGATAACATGTACCAGAAAGTGGATCTTCTTAATCCAAAGCTACCACTTTGAGAGATTTCAGTAAAGCTATTACTCTCATATTCTGTTTATAATTATCCTCAAGTGTCTCATGTTCTCATATTCAGACACTGAGTACATAAGGATATTTTTTATGAAGACTACCATGAACCAGTCTAAGAAAGGCTCAATGATCTGTTTTATGAGTCCTATGAACACTGATGGAAGATCCATCACACAAAAGGAAATAAATGAGTACTCATAGGGACTATAATGACATCAAAATGCCATATTTGGTATATTCTTACCCCTTACTCATAGCCTGTGATAGCCCGATATAAGGTCCACCATGGTGAACCATAGTTCCCCTCTCAACTGATCAAAGAGGTCATCAATCCATGGTAGTGGATACATGTTCTTCATAGTTACCTAGTTCAAGAACCAATAGTCCATATCTAAACTTAATCTACAGTATGCCTTCTTGAAAAAAAGGGGCATCCTAGGGTGAAACAATGGGTCTAACAAATTCCTTCCTATTAAAGTACTCCAACTGCACCCTCATATCACAATGCTCTACGGGATCCATCTAATATGCTGCATAGATTTCAATGTCTTCTTGGGGTGTAGATCAATGCATAAGTATAACTCAGGATGGGGCGGTAATCCTAGAACATCCTGAGGGAAAATGTTATTATAATCTTCCACTAATGAAAAAAATTGGGAACCCATAACATCCATTTCACTAAGGTTTGGGCTAGACAACTGATAGGTAATTGGATGCTCCCTCCTATTAAGAAGTACATCCTCTGCTGATTGGGTTTCCTCTTCACCGACAATGGATAACCGGGTTCCAAAACTATACACACACAACATACTTTTCCGAAAATTGACAATTTGAGCATGAATTTTGGATTGCTGGACCATACCAAGAATGAAGTCATATGGCCTCAACGCTTTTACCAATATATTATAATAGAGACTCTCACCTATAAGAGTTAGGTGACACTATTAGTACAAGTGTGTGATCACTAAGCCTTCTCTAGTAGGAGTCTCCAAATTTAAGGTTTGATCCAAGGGTTCAAACTGAATCTATGAGTCTCATACAAGGTATGTGGAAGGAAATGAATGTGTCTATTAGTACGACTATTAAGGTAAAAAATATACAGATCATACATCAAATCATTCCAAGAGCATTTGGGTCATAAGATTTTACTACCAGCAACTGTCCTCGCCCCTGCCCTCCAACTCCCTGAGCCTAGCATGGACCAGGTGGGGGTGATGTTGGTAACAAGTCAAAGCATTGAACACATCGCATTGCTCTCCCAGATCCTCTACCACAAATTCCACCTTGAAAACCTCTCTCCTCTTGATGATGCCTCTACCTTGATGGCTCATCTATAGTCTCTCTATCAGATGTACGGTGGGTCAAAAAATCCCATGCAAGATTCCCCCTACCATAAAATTAGTCGTAATGCCTCTCCCTTGAATAAATGGACCTTCCTTACTAGTCCATAACCATATATACTTTTCCATAGAACCTCCTCTTGAATGGTCTCACACATCTAGGTCCTTGAGACTGAAATCAAATCCATGCTGCTGATGTATCTACTCCTAATTTTTCCACTATCAGAAACCATTGGTTGTATCTGCTTAGCCAAGAAACTATCAACCACCAAAGCCTACTTCAGAATCCCATCATTGATAGAAATTAATATAGGGATAAAAATATACCTTATTTCTCTACTTATACCAATATCAAAGGTTTAATACCTGAATAATTGGTCATGAACCACATCTATTGAGTACATTGAGAGTTTGGTAATCCTTGATGAATACTCAACTACTATCATGAAACCATGCAGGCATTGTAGATTAGTTTAGATACATACATCCCTCAGCTTAGTTGGTGATAACTCTTCTATGAAAAGGTTGTTGAACTTTTTACATGAAAGAGTCAGCTCATCATAAGACTCGGCCATAAAATATCACTATTTTCCTACCTAGACATAGAGAAGGATTTACTATAGAACCACCATCAGATATGTTGGTGTCTTGACTAGATGGAAAATTCATGTCACTACCTCAAGCTAGTCCTCAGATGCCTATGGGTTGGGATCACCTTAGAATCTTAAGGGTCACTACCACTGATACTCATAAGGTTCTCTCATCCTTCTCACCTCATCCACTGGTACTGTGAGAACCATGTGATTATTTGAAGGTGGTGGTATGAATGGGGCACCACCTAGAGGTAATATCTGAGGAACTAGTCCCAGTATCAATGCCTCATCCCTAAGTGGATAATTCTTGTGATCCTGACAATGAATCAAAGCTTGAATATGTCACAAAGTCATTCTGAAAGGAAAAAAATGTACCACAATCAATGATTTTATATATAGAGATGACTCAAGAAGGACATGGAAATCATAACCCACTCTTATATGATAAAATTACCACTTTTTTCCCTAAAACTTGAATTCTCATGAACGGGGTAAAAAAGAAGGAGATCAAAGTCCTGGTGTATGGATACATAAGCCACCAAATAATTAATGGAGTCCCTAGCTTAAAATCTAAACTTGAAAAACTTGGCACTATTTCCCCAAACCAATCTAACAAAATTTGGTCCAAAAGTAGAACTAACCGCTCTGATAACACTTTTTCATGACTCTTCCCAATGGGGCCACACCAAGAGTCCACAAGCCTTCCTCCAATAGGCCATGGGATAGAGAATAGAACCAAATATTCATATCAATTACATGGGAGGACTTAGGCTATGTAACTGTATACATGCACACATCTCCATGCCTATAAAACAATGAAATTAAAAAACAACTGAACAACCATGCATGAAGATATCTAAATCCCACAACCAATGTATGAAATAAATCAAAGAAAATTAAACATAAACAAATATAATCCCATCAAATAAAGTTTGAAATGTGAGTACAATCCAAAATTAAGGACTGGGTACTGCATTCAAAAATCCATAGGAACACACCTCAATCTGTCTGGTTTCACTAAGCACCTCCTAGTCCTAGTCCATCTAGGACTCTATCAAAAGGTTTATCTTTTTCACAAGACATGAAACAATAAGGAGAAGCCCATACAGGGGTGAGTATAACAATACTCCTAAAGAAACCCCAAAATCACAAATAAAACAACAAATGAAATATAGTAAGTTCTACACAAGTATATCTATACATCACATAGAACAAGAATATCCATATATACTCAATAACGAGACACAATATTATGGCACATCAGAACTATATTATTCTAGCCTTGGATTTTAGCTATAAGATTTGATAAACCACTTGTCCAGGAGAACACACTCCTGAGACTGATAACATAGATGATATACTTCTGAGAGTTAGTGCTAATCAGGTCTCACTATTATAAGTTCACATTGATAGTCCGAATAGAATATGATACACAGATTAGGATCACTTTTACAGCTGTGTGGAATTACCAAAAACTCAATCTAAATTAACTATCTATGTAGAGGATCGTTTCTCACATAGTACATGTCAAAAAGATACTAAGAACTTCACCTAGGGAATAAAGATGAGGAGAAAGATCTCACTCTAAGCCTCTTAGAGGGATTCAGATAACTCTATCCAAGAAGTCTTGATGAAGGGATCATAGTTCTAAGAGCATGAGATGATACCATACTAACCCTTAGGGAAAGGATAAGTGGAATGAAACCCAATGAAACTTTTCCAAGATATGGAGGACAAGGGCTCCAATACATGTATAAAAAAGTACACGACATGTAGTAGGGGTCACAGGTCATGTTCCTTGACCCCGTTTACTACCCATGAAAATGACCCATGTCTCAATCCTTGTCCATGTAGAAGTACACGGTGTGTAGGTTGCCAATGTAGTATAAAAGTGTTCCAGTACATCAATTTATACAATGTACATATTCATGTGTACCAGTATATGGAATAGCCTATGTACATGGTACAGGTTGTGTTTGTGTGGGGGAGTACATGATGTGTAGGCTACCTATGTAGTTTGAACCATGTTCATGTACCCTCTGAGGTACACATCAAGTTACCATGGAGAGGTGACATTCTATGTGATATGGTTAGATGTTGTGTGATCCTTAACTCTAGCCCAAAATCTAATATTATGCAAAAGGGGCCCCACACACTATTTATCTCTGAAGTTAACACAATGTAGCACCAAATTTTCTAGAAATATGGATATATCTCCCGACATCCCAACCATTTCTCAAGCTTTCGATCTAGTGATTGATTCACTATAAAAACATATATTTATCCTCATTGATTTGTTCCATCACCAAATCTAAAAGATTCAATCCTTAGATCTACGTGAAAAATGTGATCATTTTTTTCTTTATTGAATGCCAAAGAACAAAAAATTGGGTATCTACATCGTTTGATTCACTACCACTTCTATATTCACACCACAATCATGTTATTTTGATCCTTGATCTATGATATAATATAGTTGCACCAAGAAATAGGTTCACAATGATTGATTTATCGGGATATGTCGAACCCCAAGACAAATGAATAACTCCCATGGTGAATAAAGAAATGGTGGGGGGGGGGGTGAGAACAAGAAAAAATGAGAGGAAATAAAATCGATCTATGTTTGTTTCGATATCTATTCTTTACCATGAGAATACCAACGAAGAAATAAACAATTCAAAGTAATTCTCCCAAAATCACCCTACAACAAACCCATCCCACAAATACGCACAACCTACAGATCAATCTGTTGGTCGATTTATCCATGTTTTTCATAGGAATAAATAACGAGGAAAGAAAAAAAAACAAACATCCTACCTCAATTTGGAAAAATCGATAATGAAGAACAATGCAAGAATAAGAGCCTCATAGCAGTTGGTGAGGACTCAAAAAGTGCATCCAAGAGACCCAAGATCAAATACAAGATGAGACATATTTCCATGTTACTGTAGAAGTACTGTAGAAGGTATGGTAGCATGTACTATTTGATACTATAACAGCCAGAACTATTAATATCTTTGGGATTTCGGGCCACCAGTTTTGTTCTCAGGTTATTTAAGGCCTTCTAGCTAGTAAGGATCTCTAGAAACTTCAAGGCCTTTAGAAAACCTCAAGCCCTTCGGCCCCCCTCAGGGCCTTCAGGAGACATTTAATTTTGCTAAAATGTGTGAGGAAGACTCTACAATGAGTAGACTCTAGATGAGGATTCAGACCAACATGCATTCACCAGAGCAGAGCTAACAGATTTAGAAGAATGATATGATATGGAAAGTTCCATTAGGACAAGCCTTTGAATGAATAGGAAGCCTAACCGAACAACCATGTGAAGGAGGAGAGTTGACATCAAGATATAGATGTTAGGGAGGATCAGTTCCATAGTTATAGTCTAGATGAATTCATCTAAGACAATTGGTTCGTTTAATTAAAATAATTCTATGATCCATGTAATGATTCCCTTCCATATGATAAAAAATGAATAAAAACAGAATCCCTTTAGGCCAATCAGAGTAAAACAAATGTGGTGTCATAGTCATTGGTGAGATACTTCTATTCTCTCATGTTCTGGTCATCTATCCTCAATCTAGCAATCATTTTACGATAGAATATTATCCCACACTCTCAAATGGGTGTCTAATTATTTTTAGGGTTATGCGAATATTCTTAAAAATTCTCCATAAGAACGAATTTAAAGAAATATAATTAGGTCATTACGTCACCAAAAAATAAAATACTTTATTTAATTAATTTATTCATTTTATTCCCACATTAACGTTTCCATAAAATAACTGTGCCAACTAAGGTTAATGCTTTCCTAGGTTAAACCTCACATTCTGAACTCAACAGGGCCCTCAGATTTTAGATCTAGGAAACTATTTAGGAGTTATTCCACTTTTTTTAGAAACACTACGTGCCTATGCCATTAAATATAGTTAATATCTTTCAAAAAAATTTCTAAGAACACTAAGCATCAAAAGAACATAGCGTCTCCACACCTAGTATCGAAAATAATCCATATAATAACAAAAAAATATCCCATGGAAAATTAGAGTCATTACAGAAAGATTCCCCAAAAGAGGCTTAAAGGATATAATCACTTTTAAGTATTTTTCCATCCATCGTAGAAGTATTAAGAGGGCACAAACAAAACTAAAAAATGGCATTAGCTAGAGGAGTTCAAACTGGACATGAGAAACACACATATTGAACCCGTGTAGAAGTAAGGAATGTGACACAAACAAGTAATTATTAACTTATATTTTATTTTATTTAATTCTATATTTGGGTAATTTAATTTTCCATGAAGATTCATCCAGAAAGTTGTGAAATATGAAAGCCATCCCTATGTGCATATTTTTCACACATGGTTTAGCAGAAACTACGAAACTACCTTTATGTAGGGACTTTTCTATTTTTTCCCCTTAACATGGTTGGTCTACACTGGTAGTGCACTATTATATATAAAATCATATGAGTACTAGGGAATACTATGTAGGTCTATTTGGTTATATAAATACTATATTACATCCTATATACAATTAGGTTAAGCACACGACAAGTGTGTAGGTGTGGTGTATAATTTGAAAATAAAAATTAGTATGGTTGTTAGATGGCTAGTCAAACTACATAGGGTTCCCAAGAGAACTATTTTAGGTTGTTTTTTCTTGGAATTTTCCACCGGATGGTTGGAACATTTTTTGGAAAACCATATGGCCCAACCTATAAAGTTCCTATATTTCATTAAAATTCAGAAATTTACCATTTACTCCTCAAAATTTTAAGTATTGGACCCCTTTCCCTTCATCTTGTTCATCCAAACTAGGGTGTTCATGGGGGAAGTTTATTCCCTCTTCCTTGTTTTATTTGGATCATTGTTTTTCTTGATTTGAAGAAGGTAATCCCTATTATCTATGACTGTTATTCTATCCCCTCACCTTGACCTTTCTCTTAGTTTTTTTTACTAACATGAAATCTAAACACTATTTGAGTTCATATTATGTTTTGGGGAAGTTTTAATGATAGTAAATTGAGTTAAATATGGTTGAGAAGGCCATTTATTGGATTAGTAGTGTGTTTTCCATCATGAACAACATGTTTCATTTTATTTATCTTAAAATGACGTAGGTATTTCATTGTAATTCCCTTGTAATTCATGCTATTAATTTCTTGTATGATATTAAATGATTTATTTTGATTTTATTATAAATTTTTATTCTATATTAGGATTATATTATTTTCAAAGTTTATCTGGTTCTTGGTATAAACGTGTCACATGAGAAGTGATTGTAAAAATACCATAGCAACACTTTTAAAATATTTCAAGTGATTTAAAATGGTTCCTTGTCGAATTATACTTGTATAAAAAACCATTATTTGTTCTTAAATAGCTTGAAAATGTTTTAAAGGCTTGGAATGATCATTTTCCACATTCCAAATGTTTGTTAACATGCCCTAGTTACTTTTTTTAATGTCATTTTATTAATTTAAAGAGGATTTTGACATCAATTTTCCTTTTAAAACACACATGTGATGTTTTCAATTATTTTTTTAAAAAAATGGAGTTAGCCTTCATTATCTTTAAATGGTTTTAAAAAAAGGGTAATTTTGGTGTCTTGATATGCTTTGGAATTGGGAGGCATGGTTTTATAAAATAGTTATTGGCATAAATTGTGAAAATGACTTAGCTTCCCAAGTAGTTTTATTAAATCCCAGTTGGAAGACTAAGTAATATGATTTTATAAATATGTGAGACCCTCTTGATCTCTATGTGACTACTGGCCTACCCATGGTGACTTGTGATCCCATGAGGGGATGTTTTATATTTATTTAACTTATATATGATTCTTTTTAATAGATGTAAATTAGGCTATTTCTTGTGAGGGTTCTAGAGGTGAGGTACAAGTTATATCAAAGGATTTATATTTAATATATGTGGCTGTTTATTTGTGCTCACCACGATATAACTTATAATGGGATTCCAAGGTTAAAAGAGGGTGAAATATATGAGCTAAAACCCTATTATACACCAATAGGATATATATGAATATGTTTCATGACTATATACCCTATCAGTCTAGCCAAGAGGATTATGGGTCATTGTTCTAGAAACCTTTTGTATCCAGCGCAGTGAAAGAGATTTGGGCCATTCATCTTTACATAGTATTATGGGACTACTGAGGATGGATATAGGTTTATTAGGGTCTTCCTAGTTTTCATGTCACTAATTTAGGACATTATAACTAGAGGATAGGGATGACTCTCATGATGCTTGGTACTTTATAGAAATATTTAGGGGATTTCATTTCATGTTTCTATTTCTCTCCAATAGTTTATTTAAATATTGAAACTAGTTCTTGGTTTTTCCCTTGTTTTGTATTTATTTGATTCTTGGGTGCCTGTGTGTGCTTTATGTGTCACCTTGAGATTTTTTTACTTTCATGTAGGTTGTTTTTAAATAATTTGAAATTAGGATTTTAAAAATGAAAATGATTTTTTTATTTCATTGATTAGTTTTATGTAATAGTTTCTCTCATTATTATTGATGAAAATGGAGTTTTATGATATTTTAATTATGGGGGGATAAATGTTGTTTTGTATTATTTTTAATGGTATTAAAGATCCTATTTTTTTATATCAAATGATTTATTAAATTTTTTAATCATACACATTTTGATTTTATAAAAAGGGCAGTTGTTTAAGAATGTCTAAGTGTCATATTATTTCACATAGATTTTGTTTATAAATAATCATAAAACCTTATTTTATTAAATATGCTCAAACTATAATTTCAAGAATTATGTCACGAAGGGTTTTACCTTGTCTCAGTGAGTGGAAACCTAGTGGGATTTTTAGATCATACATATATAAGTTTTTTATAGGTTTATAGTACCGAATTATACTTTAGTTATTTTCTTTGATCTTGTCCAAGGATATATGGGTGAAATGTTATGACTAACCATGGGTCACTTATAGTGCAATTGGATCTATTTAGGTTTTTTCCTTTTTTTATTTTTGGATGTTGCATAAGCCGTTTAGACTATGGTGTCTATCTATGTCTGCTTTTTTATAATATTTATTTTAGTTATTTATCCACTCATGGTGACCAATTTGTCATGAGACGTCAAATTTATTATTATTTGTGGATGATTTATACTATAGATCATACCATAGGTCATCTCTCAATGAGCATTGATCGGTTTTGGGTGTGAATTTCTAATAAAAATTATTAAAAGAGGGGGGGGGGGGTTGAAACCTTTTTCAAGAAAGAAACTTAATTTAAATATTTATAAAGTTGAAAGACCAAGTGGATTATAAAAAATATGAGATAAATAAGTGATCATTGATAAGATACTATAACACTTTAAGAGTTCCTCATTCTTAATTGAGTATTAGGTTTTAGTGTAATCCTTTGGTTTTGGGTTAACCAAGATCTTGGTTACCCACAAGCCTCTTAAAATGATGCGATTAGAACTAAAAATTGACATAATAATCATGTAGTCAAGTTCCAACATGGTATCATGATTTATGGTCTTTAAAAGAACATTGGAATCTCAAATTTTCAGGAAATAAAAGGATTATTATGTTATCCAATCAGAACAACACAATACACACACTAAAAATCGCACACCAATCAGTTATGAAATAAAATATTTTCCAATTTGAAGAATCAAAAAATGTTATGATACATATGAAAGAACAATTCAAACCCCAATATACACAAAAAATAGATAATTTTGTGTCATAACTCCCTCTTCAATTGTGTATCTCACTCACAATGATCACCCACTCCTTAGCTCGACATCGAGAGGAGGAGGAAGCTTGGGTGGAACTCCATCTTCATTCTTGATCCCCTTTTGAGGATAGGGGCCTATATAAATTATAGGCAGAGACTCATCAAGGACTCCAAAATGGAAGATCTTTTCTTCTTGTTCGAACTTGTAAATGAGTTTCCCTTGGTACCCTTTTATAGCCAAAATGGTATGTAGTTTTGAGAACCCAATTTTGGTGATACCACTTGATTATCAGTTTTGGGTTGGTATATGGAATTATGTAGACTTGTACAAAAGAGAAACTTTGCTTTGGGATATCTTTAATATCGTCATTTAAAATTTAAAGGCCATTTAATATCTAAAAATGGATATATAGTCAGTATAGCGAACCAATCCTCAGACTTAATAAAGATTTGATCTATTGGATAGAATGGTTCTTATAGGCCTTTTAATTGATGAATGGGTCTTGGGTTACTTGATAAGAGTTGTATCCCATGAAGTATTTGAGTAGAATAAAAACTTTCAGCCCATTTGGACGAACTTAATTCTCTTAATGTGAAAAACAGTGGACAAATTTCCATGGGACGCTATGCAGTTTGGCCCATTTTCCTTCTAGATCATCTTGAGGGCCTCCAAATCACCTCCACCTTCAATGAAAAAATCAAAATAAGTAACATAGACCTTTTCAGTAGTTATAAACACAAAATAATTGAATCTAAAACGAAATAAAAATATTTATTACATTTTTAATTTAAAATACAAATTCAGTTTAATACAATGGTTCATGGGTGAAAATAAAATAGTTAATCATAGTGCGATAACACTCCCACACCTAAACATTTTCAATCCTGGGAAAAGTCACATTTCTAGAAAATATTCATGTAGATATTTACAACTTCATAATGATTTAAAATTTAATGAAAATTTAATTCCTAATAGAAATGTGATCAAATCAAAAATCACACTAAGGAGTAAAACTCAATAATCAAATAAAATAATGTCTCAAAAATTGTATCCAAATGAAATTCCAAGAGATACATGACACTAATAGAAGAAAATAATAAAAATTCAATCATTTCACTAATTCTCCAAATGTGTGTGTGATAACAATGTCATCTTATTCTTTCCACTTTCTATCAAGTAAATAAAAGTTATTTTAAAAAATTTCTACTTATATGATCAATTCCACCAAACCTTCCCAACATCCTTTTCCATAAAATTTCAAGTCTCACTCACTTAAGTATTCATAGAAGTAAAAAATAAGCTCCCAACCTGGATATCCCCATATGTTGTACATTTCATAACTCCCCTCATTTAATATATTTATTCAAAAGTTTTACATGGAACAAATCTCACACTCTTCTCTCTACAATTTTTTGATCTCTGCACGATATTAAATGTAATAGTTATAACAAGATCAATAGTTGAGGAAGGGTGGGTTTTGACCTTCCAATATACAACCATTTTTGTTTTTTGGGGGCATACAATAGCCGGATAACAGGTGCACACACATAGGTCAATCTGGCACAATAATGAAATGATCAAATAAAGAATGAACGTATGGAAAAATCATTTGGGAATGTAGATAAAAATCAACACAACTTATATTTACCTTCCATTAAGAAATAAATTTTCACACTTCATGATTGGGTGCAAAGATGTGTGGAGAGATAAAGTGAAACAATTTTCCCTCAAACTATTCACAAAAGGGTACTATTCTTGTCAATGTTTTTGAAATGATACAACCATTTATATCATCGAAAACAACCAAATTTCAAGAGTAATTCACACCACAGTACTGTATTATTTCTTAAATTCACATTTTATCAAAAAAAATTCAAACGTAAAAAAACATTAAATATATAAATTACACATGCATTTTCAATAACTTCCATGATTAAACAAGAATAAATTTCCATGATAAAGTGGACATAGAAAAGTAATATTCTGATACAAAAGTTAGTGGGAGGGAAAGGGTGAAGTAAAAATACTATCCAAAAAACTAAAAAGTGAGAAAAGAAGAAAGATGATGAAAATCCCTAACTAAACTAGAAATATACCCATCCCCCACACCTAAAGTATGCAATTTCCTCACTATAATCAAAGAGAATATGGGAATGAAGGATAAAACCTGGTGGGTCTCATTCATATAATGATTATTGAACATGGAGTTCATCCATCGAGAACTCCAGAAGGGCGTCATGGATGTGCTTCTACTTCTTCCCATTGAAAGTGAAGGTTTTCTTGGTTTATTCATTTTAAACCTAAACAACACCAAATAGAGATACATTAGTAACAATGTATAGTCCAAACCAATAGGATTGAAGCTTACGTGGATTCAACTTCAGTCTTGTATTGTAGAGGAGGACTTTCTACCCAATATGGAACTGACGATGAAGGATGAGACGATCATGGGTAGCCTTGGTTTTCTCCTTATAAATCCTAGAGTTCTTATATGATTCTTTTTGTATTTCCTCTAACTCCTGAATTGGTAACCTTTATTGAGAACCTTCACCATAAAGACAATAATTTCATTGTTTAAAGTCCCAGTAATCCTAGTGCTCAATCTCAATAGGTATGTGACAACTCTTTCCAAAATCAATCCTATATGGTGATATTACAATGGGAGTTTTGAAAGTAGTACAATAAGCCCATAATGAATCATTGAGTTTAAGACTCAAATATTTTATGTTGGGTTGAACCATTTTTTCAATAATCTATTTTACTTATCTATTCAACACATCATATTAACCATTAGTCTATGGGTGAAAAGCAGTAGACACTCGATGCCCAACCCCTTACCGACGCAAAAGATATTTCATTGTTCCATTGAAGAAATGAGAACCCTGGTTACTGATAATGAACCTAGGTAATACAATCCTACAGAATATTTGGGTTATCAAAAATTCCACAACTACCTTAGAATAATTATTCCTTGTAGCTCATGCCTCTACCCATTTTAAACATAATCTACTACCATAAGAATGTAAAGTTTCCTAAATGAATTGGGGAATGGTCCCATAATTTCTATTCGACAAATGAAGAAAATTTCATGGAAGATCAAGGGTTTTTGTGGAATTTAATTTATTTTAGATACATTCTCCATTCTTTGATAGTGAGGACAATATTTAAAAAAATCATGGGCATCCCGAAAAAGTGTTGGACATAAGGGAGCAGAATAAAGAACTATAAAAGTAGTCCGTTGGGGACCAATGTGACCCCCACTAGAAAGAGTATGACATAAACTAATGATAGACTGAAATTCTCTATCAGGAACACAATGCCTGAGTACTTTATCACTACATGTGTGCCAAAGGTAGGGGTTATCCCAAATGTACCAACATGACTTTTTTTAGATGGTCGGCCTAGTTTTTATTAAAACCAGCAGGAATGCAAGATTATACCAAATAATTTATAATTTCATCATACCAAGGATTAACATCTTGGTCTCGATACAATTTCTCATCGGGAAAATTTTCATATATAGAAATATAGGGGGATGAGTCAATGTACATGGATGGGTGGATCCAACTGATATGATCAATCACCACATTCTCTGATCCTTTTTAATCTCCAATTTCTAAATTGAATTCCTGAAGAAGTAGTATATAGTGAATGAGATGTGGTTTGAATTCCTATTTCTTAAAAAGATACCATAGGGCTACATGTTTTGAGAACACAATAACTTTGGACCCTAAAAGATATGAACAAAATTTATAAAAGTTAAAAATAATGCCAAAAATTATTTTTCAGTTGTGGTGTTGTTGTCTTGGGCAGGGTCCAGTGTACATGAGGCATATGCAATGATATTCTGATCTTGATCGACCCCTTGTGATAAGACTTCCCCAACTACATAGTTAGAGGCATCACACATGATCAAAAATGGTAAATCCCACCAATGTGGTTGGATTATTCGCGGTGACGTGAGACTCCATTTTAACTTATTAAAAGGTTCTTCAAATTCTTTATCAAAAATAAATTTATTTTCTTGTTGGAGTAATCGGGGGAGGGGGAGTAAAATTTTACTAATTTCACAAATGAAATTACAGTAAAATCGAGCATGACCTAGGATAGACCACACATCCCATACATTTTTGGGGGAATGGTAAGGAAGAAATGAAATCCACATTTGATTTATCAACTTGGATACTATCACCAGAAATGACATGACGTAATACTATACCTTATCTCACAATGAAGTGGAATTTATCATAATTTAATATAATATTCTTTTCAATACAGTGATATAGGGATGGAGTAATACTACTAAAAAATTCATCAAAAGAGGATCCATAGATAGTGAAATTCTCTATGAATACTTCCATGCAATTATCCATGTAATCTGAAAAATTACTAAGCATGCATAACTTGAAAGTACTCGGAGAATTGTACAACCCAAATGGCCTCCTTCTATATGAAAATGTTCCAAATGGGCACATGAAGGTTTAATTCTCCTGATCCTTGGGGGAAATATAGATATTAAAGTATCCAGAATACCCATTAAGGAAACAGTAATTAGACATCCCTACTATCCTCTCTAGCACATGGTCAATGAATGGTAATGGAAATGGGCATTCATAGTGTGTTGGTTTAATCAGTGATAGTCTATATAGACATTCCAACTATTTTGTACATGAGTTGGAACCAATTCATTATTTTCATTTTTTTATTATTGTTAGACCAGGTTTTTTAGGATCCACTTGTACTGGACTAACCCATTTTCTATCAGATATGGGGTCAATGACTCCAACAACCAATAAGTTTTTTACCTCTTTTTTAATAGTATCTAGGAGGTTTTAGTTTAGTTGACGTTGTGACTTCCTAACTGGTTTATCCTCATCATTTAATAATATATGATGTGTAAAAATTTATGGGATATTTTAAGGAATGTTATAAATTGTCCATCCTAAATCTTGTTTATACACCCAAAAAAGTTCAGAAATCACAATTCATGCTCACGAGGGAGTGAACTAGCAATGATGACAGGCAACTTATTTCCATTCTCCAGATATGAGTATTTTAAATCTTGAGGTAATTGTTTTAGTTCTAGTTTAGGGGGATTTTGGATTGATGGAAGTGTGTGTGAAAGTGAGAGGTCACTAATCTCATCAAAATACCCAATGAAATCATCCTTAGACGAGGAATGAGATTTTATAAGATTTTCAATGTCATCAATAGTCATGTAATCCTCAAGGTTCAAGAAATCATCAATTAACAAACATGCATGACATTTTTCTAAATCGGTACAACATTATATGAATGATTTATTTCCTAGAATTTCAATCTATAATGAAAACTCAGAAAGGGGGTAAGTGTAATGAAAAGAAGTGTTTTTAGGGGAAGGGAGTACATTTATAGATTTAATAGAGAGAGGGGAATGTACTTATGAGGGATGCTTCATGGAATCAAGGATATTGTAGTGGAAAATGTCACCACCAAACTCTATAGATAATGTACCATTGTGGACATCAATTATGGTTATGGAAGTTTTCATGACGGATGTCCCCAATATAATTGGGTTCTATCCATTCATCCTATCATATTACATTTTTAGCACATAAAAATTAGCAGGAAAGATTAAAATTTTCACCCTCACAAGAACATCCTCTAACACACCAAAGGGGTGTGAAATACTTCGGTTTTCAAGTTGAACAATAATTCCTATGGGCTTCAATTCACTGAACTAAAATTAAAAGTAAATGGAGTGAGACATCACATTTATAAAGGAACCTAAATAAATCATAGAATTGGAAAAGAAATACTCCCATATGGTGAACGAAATTTAGAATGTTCCCAGATCGTTACATTTGGTGGGAAATGGTGTCCTTATAAATTCTGAGACGCTCCACCCCAATATCACCATCCCATAACCTCAAAGTCTCCTTCGATGTGTACACATATCCTTCATAAACATGGTGTATCTTGGAATTTTTTTCATGGAATCAATCAAAGGAATGTTGACCTGGACTTTTTTGAAAGTTTATAATATATCGTTTTCAAGTCCAGTTCCCTTTTTCTTCCTAGGTCAGGTTACCCTTTGAGTAAATATAAGAAGAATGTTTGGGCTAGTCAACTCATCAAAAAACACACTCTTTCCTTTGGTGGGGCTTCTACCAGGATAAGGTTTTTCAACATTTAGAACATTTTCAATGGTTGGGATGGTGGTTTCCTTAAGAGGGGATGAATATATTGGAGGGTTGATTTGTATTTTAAGTTGATTTCCACTCCTATGGTTATGGAATTGAAATTTTCCTTATCCTTAGGGTTGAGAAGTGGTTAATAGGATAGCTTAACTGACCCATAACTTTGGATTTCCCTAACCAGGTTAGCTAGTTGGCCTAATTGGATTTTTAAGTCTTTTATGGAAGCTTGTGTGGTTTGTCGGAACTAGAGATCGTTGGAATCTATTTGTTTCATCTTGTATTCTAGTCTAGGCTCAGGTTTTGGATGGGGTGGTTGGAATGGCCTTTGTGGTGGTTGGGTATTTCTGGGTGGTGGCGATGGATGAATACTCTATCCCTATTGGTTCTATTATTTTTAGGTTGGCTTGAATACCCACTTTTCCTATAAGCTTGGTCTTATTTCCAGCTAGAGTTGGATAGATAGTACAGTTTTTTCCAAAAGGGTTGGTTATAGGGGAAGCCTGGAAGGATTTTCTCACAACTCTCAGAAGTATATCTCAATTGGGGGCATTGTTCAGAGTAGTGGGTTTCAGAAGAACATATACAAAAATGGATGGTAGAAAGAGATTAAGATTTCACTTGGGAAAGAGTAAGTTGTTGAAAAAGGGTACTTACCTCTTCAAACATAGTGTCCACCTTCTTAAAAATTCAATACTTTTCACATCATGGACACCTTGAATGGGCACACTAGAACCTGAACCGAATTATGGAGTGTTCTACACTATATTCTTAACTAGGTTTCTTGTAGAAATTAGGGTCTTATCAACTTGTTCATCACCTGCTATAGCATCAATCATATTTCAATCAATAAGAATAAAAACATTATAAAAATACTAAATTAAAATTTTATCACTTATTTGATGGTGTTAGAAACTTGAACATAACCTTTTAAAGCATTCCCAATATTCATGTAATGTTTCCCCTTGTGATTTACATATAAAAAATTTATTTCCTTATAGTTTCTTTTTGAGAGGCTAGGAAATATTTTTTCATGAAAAAGACATTTCATGCTCGCCTAGCCTTTAATTGGTGAATTAACACAGTTAAGACAGTATTTTTCAGTGTCTTCTAAAGAAAATGGGAATGATATGAGATTTACATGTTCTTCACCCAAATTAGCAGGTTTTAAGGTTGAACACATAGTATGAAATCCTTTTAAGTGATTATGTGGATCTTTCCCCACGAGTCCATGGAATCTTGGTAATAAATGAATTAAAAAAGAATTTAATTCAAAATTGGGTGCCTCACCTTGCATTTGAATATATGTGGGATGGATATCAACATCAGGCGAGGATAATTCTTTTAATGTTCAGTTGTTTTCAGCCACATTATGAATGTTTATCTTATTTTTTATATTGGTTCCAGAAGAAGAAGCGGAAGGATTAAGAAGAGTGTCAATGTTTTTTGTGTCCTCATTCGAAGTGTTCTCTTGCTCATCACGATGTCGCTGATATATGATCCTCTCTGATTCGGGTTTGAAAGGTTGTATGTCTCTTAGAGTAGAATGCATCATGCACAAAACCTAAAACAGAAATAAATCAGAACACAAAAATATAGGTAAAGGTATAAGACAAAACAAATAAATATTCACAAAAATTTAAAAAATCATATAAGAAAACATGCACTAAAACCAAAGCGCTTGTCGGAAACGGTGCCAAAATTTGACGGTGTTTTCAGGAAAATTAAAAATAATTATGATTTTGTGGTTGATTTATAATATATGGAAGACCCTAGTTTGTCTCTCAAGGAGATTTGATAGGTTTTGAGTGTGTATTTTTAAAAAAAATTACTAAAAAGGGGGTGGTTTTGAAAATAGTTTCAAGAGATTAACTTAATATAAAGAGTTATAAAGTTGAAAGAAAAGGTTAATTTTGGAAAATATGAGATTAATAAGTGATAATTCATAAGTTACTCTATCACTTTAAGAGTTTCTTATTCTTAATTTATTATTATATTTTTGTGAAATCCTTTGGTTGAGGGTTAAACAAGATCTTGGGTACCCGCAAGCCTCTTAAAATGATGCGATTAGAACTAAACCTTGTCAAAAAAATTGTATAGTCAAGTTCCATCCCATTATCATTCTTTATGTTTTATAAAGGAATATTTAAATCTCAAATGTTTGGGAACAAAAAAGATTCTTATTTTGTCCAATCAGAACAACACAAGATATACACTTAAAATCGCACACCAATCAGTTATGAAATAAAACGTGTTTCAGTTAAATACATCAAAAAAAAGTTAAAATAAATATTAAATAACAATTAAAACAACAATATACACAAAAAAAAATAGATAATTATGTTCCATAAATCCCTCTTCAAGTGTGTATCTCCCTCCCAATGATCACCCACCGTTTAGCTTGACATCAGTAGGAGGAGGAAGCTCAGGTGGAACCCCTTATTCATTCTTGGTACACCTATGAGTATAGGGGCCTCCATAACTTCTAGGATGATGAGGAGACTCCTATAGGACACCAAAATGGCAGATCTTTTTTTTCTAGTTTGAACTTGAAAATGGGTTTCCCTTGGATCCCTTTTATATCCAAAATAGTAATTGGTTTTGAGCATCCAGTGTTGGTGATACTAATTGAGTCTCAGTTTTGGGTTGGTATATGGAATTATTTTGACTTGGAAAAATTAGAAATGTTGTTTTGAGATGGCTTGAATAACACCATTTAAAATTTGGGAGCCATTTAATATATACAATTGGAGATATTGTTAGAATACCTAACCAAACTTCTGACATCGTTCCGATTTTGTCCCCTAGATAGAATGGTTCAGATGGGACCACAGTTGATAAATGGGTATTGGGTTCCTTGAGAATATTTGTATCCCATGAATATTTGGAGTTTACAATAAAGTTTCATCCCATTTTGAGGCACCTAATTCTCTTAATGTGCAAAATAGGGGACAAATGTCCATGGGCTGCCATTCAGTTTGGCCCATTTTTCTTCAAGATCATCTCCAGGGCCTCCAAATCACCTCCACCTTCAACGAAAATATCAAAAAAAAATAACATTTCACTTTTTAAAAGTGATAAATACAAAATAATTTAATCTAAAATGCAGTGAAATTTGTTATGATATTAGTAATTTAAAATAAAAATTCAGTTTAATTCATTGGTTGATGGGTGAAAATGAAACAGTTAATCGTAGTGCGATCACGTGGATATTTTATTTTCATTCCATTTTTGGTTGGATTATTTATCATTTATACTATTCATTTAGTTTATATTCATATCATGGGTGAAATTATTCCCAAAGAGTATTCTACAGACCCATGAACTTGTTTCTATCATGTGGGGATCTGGAATGCCTATTGGGAAAGTGGTGAGTTGGGTGGGTGCCAGTTTAGCTAGAAGACTTGGGATGGTTCACTACAAATGGTATCCAAGGTTATGTTTATCATTAGGGACCTAGGTTCTTGAATTTATCTTATTTAATTTGGGTGTATTTTGGTAATATTTAGTTAATATTTTTATTAGGACTCTGATGATTGGTGATAAGTCAACACTTGACCACTATCCTTCTCGACGGTTCCTGAGCTATCATCTGCAATGGGATTTGGGTTTCAAATTAATAATTTTTCTAAATTTATGATTAATGATGTGTTTATCCTTATTGTAATTATGTGAGTATTATTGGGGGCTCTAATTGTATTTTGGTATTGGAATAAAAAGTTGATCTATGGTGTGAGGTTGGTTTTTTGACATGATAAACCAGGGTAGTAACCAAGCATTTGATATTAAATACATTAAATGAATTAATGTATGACTCACCTATGGCCCATCAAACCATGTGGTTTCATCTTAAATGGTTCATCATCTTATTTTTCTTATATTTTATATTATAATTGAGATATCCCTAATGATGGGGGATAATTCATGGTGGATCTTGCAAAATGTTGATAATGTGGATTGAGAAATTTACATGTTCTCACATTATTATTGTAACGGGTTTGTAGATTGTTTTTTTTTGAAAATGGATGATTTTTGTAGAAAATTATTCTTGTTTTATAGGGTGTCTTGGGTATTTTTTGTAAAAAATAGTTTTAATTTTATGAAATTTTTTGGGATTGGTAATTATGAATTTAGTATTTACTTTAATGTAGATGTGGTTTTCCAAAGGGTTTTGGGTAGTATATTATTTTTAAATAGGTTAATATTTTTAAGAATTTTGGGGAGCAATTTGTTTTTAAAAAAATAATTGTTTTATTATAAAGGAATTTTCAACTATAATGGTTGATTTTGAAATAGTTATTATTTATATTTAATGAATATGTAATGGTAAAAGGTTTTAGAATGATTTAAATGATGATATCTAAGAGCCACAAGTGGGTTCTTTATAAAAAAAAGGAATTGATGGTTTTAAAACTTGGTGAAAGTGTTTTGTAATTACCTTGGGTAATTAAGTTTCTTAATAAAATAAGATATTTTCAATTGGTTGTGTGCTTCTAAAATAACATGTGATTTTGGAAAATGGATTTTATAAGTTTGGTAATTTTTTGGTTTTAAAGGAAATGTTATTTTTTCATCTAATTTTCCTTGTTTGATTAGTGTTTTTGGTTTTTTTCCCTTCATTAAGGTTGATACCATTTGATGTAATTTGGGAAGAATGATCAAGTTGGGTTTATACTTTATTTATGTGAATCATACCTCCTATAATGAGCTTGATTGGAAGGGAATTATATATATTTAGGGGTAGTTCTTCTCATTTCCTAGGATCCTTTATACACTTCAAATGGAGTAGAATGTTTTATTACCTTTTTCAATATTTGATCATAATGTTTTTGAACCATTTTAGTGAGGAATATTCCCATTGGGTTTTTAGGTGATCATTTGTTTTATGGATTTGAGATCGATGAGTTTAGATCCTTATAGAATTTAGGTTTATTTTGTTGTGTGTGGTCCACAAGGTTCTCTTTTGGTTTATTTTATTTCAGCAGTGGTGGTTTTGGATTTGTTCTTGCCTCATGATTCATTGTGCTTTATTTGGATACTTTTGTGTTGCTATATTTTTTATAAGAGTCATACATGGGTTTTGGGTCATTTTAGGGATGGGTAATAACCATGGGGTGTGTGATTTAGGTGACTGGGATATGCTTGAAACCGGTTGATGCTATGAATTGGATAATAGTAGAATAAATCTTGTTGGTTTTAAAATGATATAGTTACTAGAGTGTGAGTTCATAGTTCACACTTTATTTTGATATGTTATCCCAAGTTATAGCTCATGTAATATTTTGATTATGGTATATCTTTTATCACAATGTGATTTAGGTGTTTTGATATGTAGTGATTCTTGGTAACCTGGTGCCATGACCTTTGGTTATTTGGGATTTTATTGCCACATATCATTTTGGAGACCCAATATTATGATATTTGGTGTTTTTGGTTTTTATTTCATTTTTGGAGATGATATACTTTGTATATATCCATGATTAGTGGAATATGGTGGTTTATCTATTGGATTTGAGTAATCAATGTTGGTTTCTGGACACTCCCCTTATATGAGTGGTCATGTATTGATTCACCATTTTGATTAATTATATATGATGGGGATACATTCTTTTGTTATCACTTTTTATTAAATACCTTATTGTATGATCATGGTTAACTCATTCTTAAGGATTTAATTTTTTATTGACTTTATAGGTTCTTTAAGATAATGTACAACGATTTTTGTTCATGATTTTATGATGTTTTGGGTTTTCCTTGATCTTTCCATCTTATTGTGAAGGAGTTTTAGATATTTTCAACTACCTTTATTTCGTTTATCTAGATAATCACTTTCTCGGGATATAAAGTGTCTTTTTGGGGAGAATTATGACACTAACATGTCACAATTACCTTTTATTTAATATTATTTTTCAATATATTTTGCTGATTTAATTTTCAAAGAAGTTTCTTCCCAAAACATGATATATCTTGAATTTTTTCTTATGTGCACAGTTTTCATGCATGTTTTAGAAAAAACCATGTGAATAACTCTACATTGGGAGTTTTAAAATTTATTTTTCCCTATCCCCATTTTGTCTGCATGGGTAGAACAAGGTTCTCTCTAAACCATGAAATGTCAAGGGGAAACCGTTAAAGTTTCTTAGGGAGTATATGCACTGGCCCATGACCTACACACTATTAAGTGAACTGTGCAGTAAGCATGTAATTCGGGTATAAAATTTGATAGTTCCATTTGGAATGGTTGTCTTACAGTTATTTAAATTGTGTGGGTTTCTTATGAGAATCGTGAAGGGTTGGTTTGTCTAGGAAATGTCCACCACATGTTTGGTTTGTGGCTTGGATAACTATGCATCCAAATATTGAGACTTACCCAAAGTTCATTATAAGTGGTAAATTTACACTTTGACACCCTCAAGGTTAAATTTATTATCCCCCATTTCTCTTCCTATTGTTTATTTGAACCCTTTTTGGACTGGGGATGATTCATTCCCTCTTTATACTTTGTTTTGGAGAATTTCTTCTTGATTTCAAGGGGATAAGACATACTTTCTTCCTCTTTTCTTCTTATCTCACCTTTACTTTCGATTTAACTTAGTTTCCTTTACTATAATGAACCATAAAAACTATTTGGTTTTGTATTAGGGTTCAAAGAGGGTTATATGATGGGGATTTTGGTCTTTCTAGTATTGATAATGTCATTTATTGGATCAGTTGTGAATTCAATATCATAGGTGAAGGGTTTCAATTGGTTCCACTGAAAATGAATAATGTTTTTCTTTGTAATTCCAATGTAATTCATGTTATAAATTTATTATATGATTTTACATGATTTATTATTATTTTATGAGAATTAAATATAGGTATAGTTTTATTGAATGATTTTCTAAGTGGCTTTGGAACTTTCCTTGGATGTGTCACATGCCATGTGCTTATGAAAATGTCTGAGTGGTTCGTTATAAAATTATACTTGTACAAAAATCTATTATTGGTTTTTAAATTAATTTAGAATTGTTCAAAGACTTGGTAAAGATATTTTTCACTTGTGAAGTTATTGTTACAATACCCTAGTGTATTTTCTAAACATAATTAAATGTTTTAAACGGGTGTTGACACCAATTTTGACTTTAAAATGGTTGTGTGATGTTTTAAAGGATTATTTTGGAAATATAAAGGAATTTAAATTCATTAACATAAAATAGTTTTGTTACCATGATTTATTTTTGTGTCTTTAGATTCTTTTGAATTGGTATGCTTGGTTTTGTAAAAGGTTTCTTAGCATCGATTGGGTTCCATTTAAAAAAAGGATCTGTTCATTTCAAAAGAAATTTATTAAAAATAGCTAAATTTCCAAATTGAATTCCAATGTACTATTTGATAAATGTTTTTAAATGAAATTTAAAGTATTTTTTTTCAAATGGTATGAAAATTAAATGGCATACTAATAAATTTTAGGAAATCCAAGTTGGAACATTAAGTAAATTGGTTTTATATATACATGAGACCCTATTGATCCCTATGTGGTTGTTGTTACAGATATGGTGGATTTTAATCCTATGAGGGTATGTTTTATATTGATACATATTTTTTATACTAATTATGCATAGATGTGAGTGTGGATTTTTCTTATGATTGTGTAAGAGGTGAGGAATGATTAATTTCAAATGCTTTATATTTGATACATGTGATGGTTTATTTGTGACCACCTATATTTTTACTTTTCATGGGAGTCCTAAGTAGATAGTGGGTAAACTGTATGAGTGTAAGACCTAATAGATAGAAGGGGGATATCTTGGGAAATATTTCCTAATTAAACCCCACTAGTTAGGTTGAGAGGATAGTGGGTCATTGATCTAGAATTTTTTTTGTTTCCCATACAGTGAAGGAACTTCCAGGACATTAATTCTCAGATAGTATGAAAATACTACCAGGGATGTGCATAGGTTCAATAGTTATAACCAAGTTTCAATGTATCTAGTACATAAATTTATTACTAGAGCCTAGGGATGATACCCATGATGCTAATTACTTTACAGGATGCTTTAGGTGATTTCATTTCATTATTCTATTTCCATCATATATTTCATTTTAATATTTTAACAAGTGTTTTTTATTCACAAGGATTATATTATCCATGATTCTGGAGTGATTATGTATAATTTATGCATAACCTTGATTTTGATTTGGTTTATATTCAAACAAGTTATTATTAAATAGTTTGAATGTGTGATTTTAAAAAGTATTTGATTTGGTAATTTCTTAAAGTATTTTTATGAAATGGATTTTTCATGTGTTTTTTTATAAGAATAGATTTTTTACAAAAAGTTTGGAGGGAGGGGGGGTAAATGGTGCTTTGGATTTTTTTCCATGGTTTTAAAGTCCCTCTTTATATGATGTGAAATTATTTATTAAGATGGTTAATAATTTATTCATTGATTTTATAAATGTGTGGTTATGAAAAAATTCACAAGTGGAATGTTATGGAAAATTTAATTTATTTATATATAATATTAAAATAATATATCATACCAAATGATCAGACTAGTATTTTATAAATGACATTACAAATTGTTTTACTTAGTCTCTATAGGTGAATACCTACTAGGATGATTATATGATGCCCATATAGATATTCTATAGGATTCTGGAACATATATCAACTTCAATTATCTATTTTGGAATTTTACATTGATGGATGAGTGGGAAGTGATGAGTGTTCATGGGTCTCTTATGGAATTGTTAAAGCTATTTGGCTTCCATTTTCCATTTTTTTAAAATGTGTTATTGGTCATTCAGTCTGTGATGTTTATCCACGTGTACTTATATCTTTTATTTATTATTATTTTTTATATATGCATGGAATCCCTATTATTATTACATGATTGTATGGTTTGTTTATTTGTTAATTTATTTGTTTATTTTATGTTGATATAATATTTGAAATACTTTAAAAAGAATATTCTTGAGTACTAAGCACTAATTTCTAGGTAATGGGAATTAGGTTCAGATGGCTACCCCATGATAGTTTGTTACAAATGGAATTATAAACTAGGTTTCAATACAGGGAACTATATTCTTGAGTTTATATATTTCTATTTATGGTATTATTTAAATATTGAGTTAGAATTCTTATTGGGACTAATGTTTTTGGTCATGTGTGGGTGATTGAACACCATATATCATGATGATTCTATAATTTCCATGGGAAGTAGGGTATGAATTTTGAATTCATATTTTTTTTGGATTTACCATTGAGGGCGTGTTTATCCTAATTGGTATTGTGTTACATACCTTGAGTGTCAGATTAGATTTTTGGATCATAACAGAATGTTGATCAGTGGAATGAGGATGGTTTTCATGACCTGATAAATAAGGAAGATATAAGGAACTCGATCTTAAAAATGTTACATGGATTATTTTATGACTATCCCATGTCCCATTAAACCACGTCATTAAGTTAGGAATGTTTATTCTTCCCAATTGGGTTGTTGTTTAGACCACTCTTCAGAGATCCCCAATGATGAGGGATATATCAAGGTGTGTCTTGGGATATGTGCATGATGTTCATTGAGAATTGTGATGTACCTCATTTTTGGGTGTAATGGTTATGAAAATTAGGTTTTTGTGAGACAAAAATATTTCATGGAAAATGGTTTGGATTTTAAAGAGACCTTTAGGTCTTGTTTATAAAAAATGATTTCAATTTTATGAAACTGTTTGTGTTAAAAAATTAAACCCCAAGTCTTGTTTTTAATGTAAAATTGGTTTTATATTTTTTCGTATTCAATTTTTTTTAAATAGGATAGTTTTATCAGGAAATACTGAAAACATTTTGGTTTAAAAACATGTTGGTGTTTTATTATAATAGAATTTATTACTTCACCGGGTAATTTGGAAAAAAGTGGTTTTTTTCATTTAATGAAAATTTAATGGCAAATTGTTTGAGAAATTCATGAAGGATTAGCTTCAAGAAGCTTGATTGGGTTAATTTTTTTAAAAATATTTTTTTTATTTTTAAAACTAGAAGATATAATTTAAGAATTCAATTTGGTATTTAGTATTTTAAATGAGATAATATGTTTAAAAAATGGATGGATTCTTTAGAAATAAAATGTGTTTTTAGAAAATGGATTTTATTTCTTTAGGAATGTAGTAATTTTTAATAAAATAGAATTTTGGCATGTGAGTTTCATTGTTCTATTGGTGTTTTTAGTTTTTCCCTTCTTGTGGGTTCAGAATATTTGATATAATTTGGGAATAATGACTAAGTTGGGTCTATGTTTAGTTTATGTAAAGAATGACTTCTAGAAAGGTCCTAAGTAAAAGGGTTGTGTTTTTATTTTGTGGTAGTTAATTATTTATTCATTCCCATTTCATTGTATCTGAGTGTATAAGGCCGCAACATTAAACCTTAAATTATATTAAGTTATGTCGATAATTAGACTTTAATTAAATTAAATTATGTTTTTAGGTTTATAGTTTCAGAGAATTAGGCTATAAATATTACAATATATATCAAAAATTACAAAGTATACACTTGAACTCTATACAATTTTTTCACAATAATAAAAGTTATTCAATAAAAGAAAAATTATTTTATTGATAAAAATATTCATGAATTATTATTTTATCTTATCCTCCCTTATACCCTATGAAAAACATTTCAAAAATATGGGATGAGCATAAAAATATTAATAAGGGATATAAAATAAAGAAACAAAACATTAGTCCATGAATACATAAAAATAAATAAAATCATACTTTTAACTCATAAAACATAAGCTATTTAACATAACTCATGAAATCATAATATTTATCAATAACTTCTAGAAATCATAAATCATAAAGGAAACTTGTGGAACCCATAACATACTTACATTGTAGATTTCACACCTACATAGAAAGTAACCTTCATGGTTACATTTGGAATACCCAATATAGTATATTCCATATATCTATTAGGATAAACATTATTGTTTACCTCTTTCATGCTACCCAATACATTGAAGAGATATCACGGGATAACCCACCCTAGGTTTATCATAGAATCACTCGTATCTGGTTTATCACGTAACCACACATCAAATTTCCAAGTACCATTACATAACACATAAAATATTTAAATTATCAACATTTTAACTCATAAATCACAAGAAATCAATTCAGGATATTGAAATATACAATCCATTTCCAATATCCATTTAAAACATTTAATAAATATATTTTTGAATCAAAGTGTCCAATACCACTTTGAATATTTTAAAATAAATTAAATAATTATAATTTTAAAACATATATGTCTATATAAATAAATCCTTAAAACATTTTGAAAATATGGACTTTAATGAGAATGATTTAAAAGAATAAATCTTTAAAACATTTAAAACAATGTTTTAGTAAAAGAGTCTCTTACCACTTGGTAAAGTACATGAATAAAAATAACTAAATAAAAACAAATAAAAAACTTAAAATATCATGATAATAAAGAGATTCATGATATAATAAGTCAAATGGTAGTATATACCTCATATAAAATTGAATTGGTTCATAACATAAAATAAGTCTCAATGGAATGTAAATTGACACGAAATATCTTACGATGATCATATCATTAGATTAAGGATAAATCAATGAAATATTTATGTGTCAAAAAATATAAATACACCCAATATATGTGGGTATCTAGTTTAAAACAATCAGATTTCATTTACACATATTCTTGTAACAAGAGAACCTAAGACATGGATATTTAACTCAATGAATGGAGATTGAGTAAAGATTCCCCTTACCTTGAGTCTGACTTGTCTCGTTATTTATTTATATTCCTAATTGAAAAACATAGGTTAATTTCAAATTTCTTCAGAACCTTTTTCATGTTTATTACTCATTTTATATTACTTATCATCATGTTATAAAAAATTACATAATTACTTAATTTCCTATTTGTCTTTTTGTCAATATTCATTACTTTAGTTGAAAATAAACTTGTTTGGATGTAAATTGTCCATGAATTCAAAATTAAAACATATACATAATGATATTAATGATTTAAATATCACATATATCCATTATGAATTTATTTTATAATAGTCCATAACATTTGGAGATAGGAAATGAAAAGCACCGTTCATGGAGACGGTTGGTCGTACATACGCATGAATGCTACTTTCATTTCTTTGTCATATTAAAAAATGTAAAATAAATGATACATAGTTTTATTATAATTATAGTATAATATATTATATAATTTAATTAATTATATCCTTTATACATTCCATTTATGGCATGAACGAGTCATATCACTTTGAGAGGGCGGTAGTCCACACTTCCTAAAATAAAATAATCGTATTTACACATTATGGAAAATATAAAGGTAATCTGTCAATAAAAAACATCATAGAGAAAATATAAATATAATGTATATCATATGTAAATATAGTTCCATCATAATGGACACCATGAGAGGTGGTAAGATAAAGTTAAATAATCATTGTTTCGTGGGATGATAGTTCACCGCACACAGAAATAATATGTTCGTATCCATTAGATTGTGGTGTATGTAAGTGTAGGTTGAATCATTATGATAACAACATCCTAGAATTCTGAGGATTCTAGTTTTATTATTTAATCAAATAATAAAAAGAGTAAAGGGAGTGGAGAAGGAAAATAATGGAAAGGAACTTGAGAGAAGACGTTACCTCAATATCAGGTAACTTCTTTTGATTTGAGCCAAAACAGTTTCTTGAATTTCTTTATGCCCAAGGTAAGGATTATATGAGGAAATAAAGAACTTTTGAAGATTATTTTAGCATAATTTGGATGAGAAAAGGGTCTTTAGAGGTGTGAGTAATGGGGTAGAAGTGGTGGCCTTTTATAAGAGGGAGGAGGGACACTTTAGGAAAGTCTTGAAATATTAATTTATTATAAATTAAATTCGTATAAAAATGGTCCAAAACTCATCTCACTCGAAGATAGGATGATTTTGGTTCGAATAATAATCATCTAATTATTTTTAGACAAGTTTTGAGTATTTTTTTTATCCTTAACTTTTTTGTTTAACCCTTATTTTACCTTTTCTAATCTGAGAGTGATATCTTGTTATTTACACATTGTGCGTTAATCTAATTACCATATTATGTCAAAAGACACCCAAAAATTAATTTATGACGTATTTGGACTTATATTAACCATTTTTCCAAATATAATATTTTTAGTTATTTAATATCATTTAATAAACTATTTTATATTTTAAGTAATGAATTATGCCAATTTTGGACACTATTCATACTTGTCTTTTTTTTGAAAATTCATAAAAACATGATTCCTTAGAAAAAACATTGAATCAATAATAACATCTCATATTCACCTCTATAATTTCTTTATAACATTAATTATGTCAAATAATATTTATTTTATTATTTATAATATCATTAATTTAATTCCTTTATTAGTGAAGTAATCAATGCATCATCATTGTGTCATAATTAAATTTATTTTTCTAAAATCTAAAAAATATAAATAAAATATGATGTTGTATAAAATATTTTTATTTTTCTAATTACTATTTATAGTCGAATATATTATTTATATAACCCACCTTAACTTTTTTTTAGTAAAAGATTCACATTAATGTTATATTTATCTTTACATTAAATTAAATATTATAAAATGTCATTTTCACACCCATGTGGCTCCATGGGGTCCTAAAATCGACCCAAGGATTCCCATGGTCAGAAATATTTCATCCAATAGGATTAGGACACTTGTTAGGTTGGTTTAATATTATTATATGTTTATTGTTTTACCCTTATTTTACATATTTACCCATTAAACCATGGTAAATAAAATAATTAATGAAGTTACTATTCATAATGTAAAAAAATAAAAGGTACCCATTTACAAAATTTGGAAATTATTATTCCAAATATGTAATACATTTTTCCAACTTCAAAACATAAAATTTGGAGAAAGTAATTTAAAATTATTTCATGTTTTTAAAACTAGGAAGAAAGTTTTTCAAGAAGTAAAAACTACAAAAAGATTGACATGTGTTTATGTCCAATTTCAATGTGAAATTACCTAAAATGACCAAAATTGAATTAAATGATAAAAATATATTCTATTTATACTTTAAAACAATTAAATAATTTTATTTATCCATATAAATTATATTTATGAAAAAATTTGTTTTTAATCAAAATTTAGCATATTTTTACTATTCATCAAAACATGATAGTTATCAGAAAAATATCAAAAAGTCATAAAAAGTAAATTTTGATGTCTCTATTCTAAATTAAAAGTTTATTTTCTCAAATAGAACATATAAATGTGTCAAAAACTAAATTTGATAAGGTATCTCTATCAAAAGGTAGTAAAACATCATTTTTAGAAAAATACTTCCTTTATCCGAAAAATTAAATCTATTCTTATAACATATTCAGAAAACAAATAATATGAATTTAAAAAATTTAATCAAAGATGTAACATATATTTTTAATTAAATAAAAATCCATAAAGATTTATATTATTATATAAATAATAATTATTCTCTTCTTAAATTGGTTTTCATAAAAACACATCTTTTATATTAAATTGGTTTTTATTTCCATTTCTAAAAAAATTGTTTTCCAATTAATCATTATTTAAACATGTGTAAACCAAATTTAAAAATTCAGTTGAAACTATTCATTCTCGCTTTTCCAATGGCTAGGAATTAACTACTATTTTAAATAATAATATTATTTTTGTATTATTTTTTTGGTATAACTCAATATTCTGTGAAAAATATGATTTCGGAGAAACTTGTTATTGAGTGTCGAGTATACTATCAGAAAAAGAACCCCCTTTAACATAAAATTAATATCTTATTCATAATTATTAATATAAATGAAAATTTATTATTTTATAAATACCTTAGTTGTTACATCATTCCCCCTTTTGGAAATTGCGTCCTCAGAATTTTAAAATTGGACTCGAAAACTTCATTGAAAATCCCACATAAAAAAAAGTCAATAAAACTATCACTTTAAAATAAAGAAAGATAAGTTCAAAGGTCACTCTAGATAACACATGCTAGGATTACATGTAGAGAAACATGGATATGGAATAAAATTAACCATTATGATCTGATGGAGAGTGATAGAAAACATGATCAGGAGAAAGTTAAAAATATGAAAACCAAAAACTTATGACTGGTTAAATGGTCTTTGATTTACCAGTTAGATAGTTAAACAATTTTTTTTATTTTAAGGTCATTTTTATAAATATTAGGATTTTATTTATGTGCTTGACTAAGAACATATAGAAACATACTTACTTGTCAAGTAGTGTTTCTTTATTTAATAAATATCTACCACAAACTTATCTTTTCTCCAAACAATGAGTATTAAAGATGACTTAGACACACCTAACGCTCCAGAATCAACTTCTAGAGAATCAACTAATCCACAAAAGATGAACTATATATTTCTCTTGTCTTTAGACATTAACTAAAACAAAAATGGTTGGTACACGATTAGATAATTCCCCAAAAAGAATAATCCTTCATAAAAATAAATACTCCTCTTAATCTCTAAAATGAAATAAAAAAACCCTGAAGTTCAACAAAGACCATTAAATAAACAATTATACCTAAAATTATTAAAAATAAACCAAACTATGATAGAAACCCCAAATTTCTAAGGATTTTATCACATAGTATTCTACAATAAATCTGAACATTAATCTCCACATAATATTGAATACTCTTAAAGTCTCATACTTAAAAGTAATTAACCTAATCATATGTTCTACATGATAAGTTAATCATTTCCATAAACCACCCAAATCACCATAAGTCCAAAATAAAAAACATAGATTCTTCCAAACATAAATTCAACCATTACTAATCAAATAAAATCCCATAGTATTATATTTTCCATAGGCATATAGTGTTCCCAAAAGAGTAAATGTCTTCCAAAATAACATTTATACCTTAATCGCCAAATCATTTTCCTATAATAAAGATATCCATTTGAAAACATAAGTTTTCAAAATCAACGTATTCTTGATCCATAAAAGCATTTAACAAAAAATAATAAGTCATACTAACCTGATACATCACATAGGATTGTGGTATGTGATGGACATCTATCGCCCTTTGGTTATGGCTTCGATTCTTACAACCTTGCCAGACACGACAGGTTGTCCTTTTTATAAAACTCAAAAATTACCCTATTATATTTTAACCTGAAATTTTGTCTTATTACTTTCATTTTCATCCCAACTCCTAAAGGCATCAACATATTAATTCATTAATTCTTATATATATTGATAATTTTTTTTATTTCACCTCTATATGATTAAATAAAACTATTCCAAATAGAATTAACATCATACCATGATCATGGTGTCCACTTGGTTTCACCGTCATCTTGTTCACGTAGGTAGAAGGTCCATGCATTAAAATAATTATTTATATATTCTTAAAAATCATTTGCTTCTTTTTTCTAAATACACCTTGTACAACTAGGGTTATATGATTGTTCACAGAAAAATAGTTTTGAAAAATAATCATGTATGACATAAAAATTCAAAATATTTGATAAAACATGATTTTTAAAAAATATTCAGACCGGGATTGAGTTGAAACTTTCAATATATGGTGCTTTTAAAATACCATAAGTATTTTCTAAAATAATATATTTTAAAATAAAATATAAATAGGTTGTGCAAGGGTATCCTTCTTCAACACCTTTTTCAAAATCATAATATGCTTCAAAATTTTATGATAAGGTAAAATATTTAAAAATTCATTGATAATATTTACCTTTCTTTAAATAATATAATATTGAGAAAATAGGATTTGATTAAATACAACACATGATCCACGATGGTATCAAGGTATAGTGGAGGTGTTTGATATCTCAAACAACTTCTTACAAGAGATTTGTAAGTCAGAAAAAGTTTCAAAATCATCCAAACGTAACTTTGCAATAATTATTGCAAGAAAGTCATCAGGAAGCAATATGAATATTGTTTGAGATCATCCTCATTCTATTTTTAACTGAGTATCCTTTATCTGAAAATGTTTTAAAATAAGAATTTAATTGAAAGAATATACATATAGACTAACCATGTGTTTAACGAAAACTCATAATCCCCAAAGTTTTCTAAACCATTCCTCTAATACCAACTATAAGGTCCTAGCCTTAAACATTACATAATCTTGAGTTAAGTAAATGATTTGAATTTAATCCACTTCAAGGTTCTTTTCAGGTTTAGAGTTTTAGCTAATTATACCATAACTATTACATTACATCTCAAAAATTACAATGTAGACACTTCAACTCTATCTAATTTTTTCGGAATAATAAATCTCCTTCAATAAAACAAGAATTATTTTCTTGATAAAAATATTTCGGATTTTTTCCTTTCTCTTATCCTTCCTTATACCAAGTGAAAAGCATTTCAAAAACCTGGGATGAGAATAAAAATATCAGTAAGGGATATAGAATAAGGAAAGAAAACATTAGTCCATGAATACATAAAAATCAATGAAAACATACTTTTCACTCATAAAACATAAGCTGCTTAACATACGTCATGAAATCATATGATTTATGAATAAATCATAGAAATCATAAATCCTAATGGTAAATTGTGGCATCCAAAACATAATTATGTTGTAGATTTCACAGCTACATAGGGAATATCCTTTATGGTTACATTAGGAATACCCATCATAGTATATTCCCTAAATCTCTTAGTAGAAAACTTAATGTTTACCTGTGTCATGGTACCCAATGCATTGGAGGGCTATTATGGGCTCACCCAACCTATGTTTATCATGGAACCACCCGTATTTGGTTTTTCACGTAACCACTCATCAAATTTACATGTACCATTACATACCACATAACATATTTAAATTATCAACATTGTCACTCATTAATCAAAATAAATAAATTCATTAGATTGAAATATTCAATCCATTTCCAATAACCATTTAAAAAATTTAATAAATAGATTTTCAAATCAAAGTGTCCCATACTAATTTGAAAATTTTAAATTAAATTAAACATTTAAAGTTTTAAAACATATATGTCCATATAAATAAATCCTTAGAACCATTTTTGAAAACATGGACATTAATGAAAAATATTTATAATAATTAATCTTTAAAACATTTAAAATAATGTTTTAGTTAAAGGGTATCTTACCACTTTAGAAAATACTTGAGTAAAAATAATTAAAGAATAACATTAATGAAAAATTAAAATATCATGAGAATAAAGAGATTAATTATATAATAAGTCAAAGGGCAGTATATACACCATATAAAATTGAATTGGTTCATATAAGAAAATAAGTATCAATGGAATGTAAATTGACACGAAATATCATAGGAAGGTCATATCATTAGAATAAGGATAAATCAATGACATAATTATGTGTGAAAAATATAAATAAAACCAATATAAGTCGTTATTTAGAGTAAAAAAATCATGGGTAATTCACACATTTTCTTGAAACAAGAAAAACTAATGACATGGATATTTAACTCAATTATGGAGATTGAGTTAAGATTTCCCTTACCTTGAGTCTGACCAGTCTCATTCATTCTTTATGTTCTTGAATAACAAACTTAGGTTAATTTACACTTTATTAAGAACCAATTTCATGTTTTTATTCATTTTATATTACTTATCATTGTGTCATTAAAATTACATAATTATTTAAGTTCATATTGGTTGTTTTGTCGATATTCGTTATTTGAGTCGATAATGATCATGTTTTGATGTATATCGTCCATGTAGTCAAAATTAAAACATATCCATATTAATATTAATTATTTAAATATAACATATATTTATTTTATATTTATTTTATAATAGTCCATAACATTTGGATATAAGAAATGAAAATCACCGTTCATGGAAACTGTACGCCATACGTATGCTTGGATGATACTTTCATTTCATTGAAATATTAAAGGAATATAAAATAAATGATAAATAGTTATATTATAATTATAGTATACTATATAGGTTATATATGTTACATAAATTAATTAATTGATTCCTTTATACGTTCCATGTATGGAATGAACGAGTCATACCACATCAAGAGGGTGGTAGTCCGCACTTCCTCAAATAAAATTAAGATATTTACACATTATGAAAATCATAAAGGTATGATGTAAAAAAAAGGAGAATAGAGACAATATAAATATAATATATATCGTATTTAAATATAGTTCCATCATAATGGACACAATGAGAGGTGGTAGGATAAAATTTAACAATCATCGTTTCGTGAGGTAGTAATTCTCCATACACAGAAATATTATATTCAAATCTATTAGATAGAGGTGTGTGTAAGTTTTGTTAGAATCTTTATGTTAAAAACATCATAGTATATTTAGGATACTGGTTTTTTTATTTAATAAAATAATAATAATATTATATGGAGTGGATAAAAAAAATAAAGGAAAGGAACTTGAGAGAAGATGATACGTCAAAATCAGGTAACTTCTGTGGATTTGAGCCAAAAGGATTTCTTAGATTGCCTTCTTCCCAAGGTAAGGATTATAAGTGGAATAAAGGGATGTTGGGAGATTATTTTATCATAATTTGGATAATTCACAGGGATTTATAGGTGTGAGTTAGGGGTTATAGTTGGTCACCTTTTATAAGAGGAAGGAGGGGTACTTTTGGAAAGTTTTGAAATATTAATTTATTATAAATTCAATTTAGATTAAAAATAGTCCAAAACCCATTAAATTACAATATAATATTATTTTTATTCGAATAATTATCAGCCAATAATTTTAGACAAGTTTTGAATATTATTTTATCCTTATATTTTTTGTTTAACCCTTATTTTAAGCATTTTAATCTTAGAGTGATATCATGTTATTTACACAATATGGGTTAATGTAATTACCATATTATGTCAAAAGTCCCAATGAAAGTAATTTATGACATATTTGGACATATATTAACCATGTTTATAAATATTATATTTTTAGGAATTTAGTATCCATTAATAAATTATTTTATATTTTAAGTTATGAATTATGTCAATTTTGGACACTATTCATACTTGAGTTTTTTAAAAATTCATAACAACATGATTACATAGAATAAAAAACGTTAAATCAATACTAAAATGTCATATTCACCTAAATAATTAATTTATGACGTTAATTATGTCAGATAATATTTATTTTAATATTTATAATATCATTTATTTGAATCCTTTATTAATGATGTATTCATTGCATCATCATTGTGTCATAATTAAATTTATTTATTTAATATATAAAAATTATAAATAAAATATCTTGATGTAGGAAATATTTTTATATTTCTAATTAATTTTTATAGTTTAAGATATTATTTATATAACCTCACCTTATTTTTTTTAGTAAATGATACATGTGTATGTTATATTTATCTTTACATTTAATTAAATATTATAAAATGTAATTTTCAAACCCAAGTGGCACCATGGGGTCCTAATATCAACCCATGGATACCCATAGTAGAAAATATCTCCTAAAACAATATTGGGACACATGTTAGGGTAATTTAATATTATAATAATATTATTTTTTTACCCTTACTTACCAGATTTACCCTTTAACCACGGTAAATAAAATAATTATTAAAGTTACTATTCATAATGTCCAAAAAATAAAAGGTACCTATTTAAAAATTTTAGACCTTATAAGTCCAAATATGTAATCCATTTTTACAAATTAAAAAACGATAATTTTCAAAAATTAATTTAAAATTAATTCCCATTGTCAAAACTAGAAAGCAAGTTTTTTTAAGAAGTAAAAACTTCCAAAAGATTAACACGTGTTTATGTCCAATTTCAATTTAAAATTACTTCCAATGACCAAAATCGGATTAAATAATAAAAATAAATTCTATTTATAATTTGAAAATATTAAATAATATGATTTATCCATATAAATTATCTTGATGGAAAGTGTTTTTCTCTATTAAAATTTAGCTTATTTTTACTATTCATTAAAACATGATAGTTATCAGAAATATATCAAAAATTCATCCAAATTAAATTTTTATTTCCATCTTATAAATAATAAGTTTATTATCTCAAATAGAAATTTTATCCTAGAGGTTTATTTTATTGGGTGTGATCCACCTAGTGCTCTCTTGGTTGCTCCTGTTTGAGCTATGGTGGTTTCAGATTTTTTAATTTCTCATTATTATTTGTGCCTTATATAAATTTTTTGGTGATACTATATTTATGGTGAGATATATTCATGGGGTTTGGAATACTTCTATTATGTGGAATGACCTTTGGTTGGGTGCATCAGGTGACTAGGATATATAAAGAACTGGTTGAGATTATGAATTAGTTGGTGTCGGCTTATATATAGCTGGGTATTTTAAGAGAGGGAAACTGAGTTGTGAGGTCCCAATTCACCCATTAATTTTGTATGTGATACCTGGTTAAAGCCTATAACAATTTTTATCAATTAATTCATCTTATCACTTTGTGCTTTAAGTGTTTTTAGATGAAGTGTTTTTTGGTAACATGGCCTCATAACCATTGGTTATTTGGGATGTCTTAGTTATGGCTCGTTTTGGAGATCCGATATTATGTTTTTTTGGTGTTTCTTAGTTATTTATTTATTTTTTGAGATGAGATAGATGATGGATTTATATGTTTTACGAAAATAATTGGTTTCTATTATGGATTTTTGGAATCATAGTTGGTTTCATGACATGCCCATTGCATGAGTGTTTATGTGTTTCTTTACTATTTATTTTGACTATAATTGGTGAGGAGACCTTAATTTAGTCTCCCATGTTTAAAAATACCTTGTTAGATACTTTAAGTTAACTCAAGCATGAGGTTTTATCTATTATTTGAATATTTAATCATTTATTTTAGATAATGGACCTTTATTGATGTTTTTAGGATATTAGGATATTTTGTGATGTCCCCAATCTTTCCACCTTATTGTGAAAGAGTGTTGTAATTTTCCCCTTTAGTCATCACCTTTGTTTGATTGGGGACTTTCTTTGGGAATAAAGAGGCATGGTAGGATAATCATGACACCCAAATGTCACTATTACCAATTATTTTATATTATATTTCTATCTCTAGAAAATTTAATATTCCAAGATGTTTCATCTTGAAACATGAGAAATATCAAATTATTCCCTATATTCATGATTTTTATACCTGGTTTAGGTGAAATTGTGTGGCTGCCTTTACATAGGGACTTTTCTAGATGAATTTATTCTAGGAACGATTTCTCTACACTTGTAGTTCATGATTCTATTAAAACTAATCAAGTAATAGGGAAAACCATATGATTCCCTTTAGATGTATGGGCACTGATTCATGACCCAAACATACTTTGGTAAACCATGTGCCAATCATGTGGGTAGGTTTTATAATATGATAGTTCCATTTGTCATGGTTGGTGCATGATTATCCAAATTGTGTGGGGTTAATATGATAACTATTTAAGGTTTGTTTGTCTAGGAATTTCCCTATGCATGATTAACATAGGAATTGGAAATCCATGTAGATAAAACTTACAACCTACCAAGATTTCATTAAATGATTTAAATTCTCCTTTTCCCCTTGGAATTTTTTGTCTCGGCTTTCTTATATACTATTTTGGTTCTTATTAGGGTTTATGGAGGTTCCAATGATAGGTATTTGGGTTTTCTAGAGTTGATAGGGGCATTTCTAGGCCTAGTTATGTGTTCTCCATCATAGATGATAGGGTTCGGATGCTTCCACTTGAAATGAGGTATGCTTTTTCTTTGAAATTACTTTATAATACTCATTATAAATTTTTTGTATGATTTTAAATGATTTATTATAATTTTATATTCCTATTATATGATCATAATAGGATTTAATTTTTCACTAATTGGATTTTTCAATTGAAATAGATGTGTAACATGCCAAGTTCTTGTGAAAACAAATGGGGGGATCTTCTAAAATGATATAAGAGTTTTCAAATGGTCCCTCATGGAATTATAATTGTATAAAGAAATCCTTATTGTTCTTTAAATGAATTGAAAATGGTTTTAAGAATTTATATGAATGTTTTTCACATGAAAAGTGTTTGTTAAAATCCCATAATTAATTTTCAAAGGCAATTAGATATTTTAAAGGTTTTTTGACACCAATTTTGTATTTAAAAAGTGTCTGTGATGTTTTAATGGAATGTTTTGGAAATAAAAGGTACTTTAACTTAGTTATATTTAAAAATATTTTAAGGTATTTGGGTCCAACACCAACTTGAGATTATTATTAATTTAGAGGAATGGTTTTATAAAAGGGTTCTTAGCATGAATTTTCATCTATTAAAAAGGGGTGTATTACTTTCAAAAAAAAATTATGAAAATAGTTGGATTTAAATAGTGGCTTACAAACTATATTTTGATAATTTTTTTCATGAGACATTTGAAATTTTATTTTTAAATGGTTTGTAAATTCCTTGGACCCTAGTAAATTTTATAAAAATATAATTTTCACTTTATGTAAATTTGTTTTATCAATATGTGAGAACCTCTTAATCCCTTTGTGACTATTTTCATGCCAATAGTCGCTTGTAATCCCATGATTGGATGGCTTATAGTGATTAATTTTATTTATGTTGATTATTCATATATATGAATGGATATATTCCCTGTGTTTCTATAAGAGATGATGTCTGATTTAATTAAAAATCTTTATATTTGATACATATGATGGTCTATTTATACTGATCTACAATTGAATTATCATGGGAATCTTAGGATGATAGTGGATGACCTGTATGAGATAAATCCATAGTGTACAATAGTGGGCTATATTGGGGAATTTTTACTGACTATAACCCATATTTTTGGGTGAGATGATAGAAATTCATTGAGATATAAACCTTTTTATAACCTGACTAGAGAAGGATATTATAGTGAATTTATTTTCAGATATTCTGACAGTACTATAAGTGATGAAGATAGGTTCAACAGTGCCTGTCTATATTCTTTGTCTCTTGTTAATTGATTTATTACTATATACTGGGGATAATTCCCATGATTCTAGGTCCTTGTCAGGACAGTTTAGGGGATTTTTTTCCTGATTCAATTTCTCTCACCTAGTTTAATTGATTATTATAACCAATGTTTCTTTATTCTATTTTATTGGATTTTACTTGATTCTTAGGTGTTTGTGTGTGATTTATGTTTATCATTGAGTGTGTTCTTATTTAATTTCAAACATTTAGTTTTTAAATGATTTTAAAGTATTATTTAAACTTTTAAATGATTTGTTTATTTCTTAAAGGATTTTTAAGATACGGGGATTCCTTGGTACATCTTAGGAAAATTTATTTTTTTAGGAAAAGTTTGTAGGGGAAATAAATTGTGTTTTTATCATTTTAATTTGTTTTAAAACCCTATCTAATTATTTATAAATGATTTATAATAATGTTTAAGCATTCATATTTTGATTTCATAAAAGGGTGGTTTAAAAAAAAATATAAAATTGGAATGTTATTGCACTTCCTTTGTTTTTAAATCTCATGAAGACCATATTTTACACCTTATTTTAAAAATATCTTTTTGAAAAAGGTTAAAAAGTGTTTTCTATAGTCATGAAAGCTGGAAACCTACTAGGATGTTTAGATCAAGCCAATATAGATCTTATATAGGTTTATAGTACCCAGATCTACTTTTTTTCTTTGGTTCAGGATTATCCATGGATTGAAAAGTGGGATGTGTTTAGAAAATGGGGGTTAGATATGTTAAAATTGGATTTTTTTTGTGTTTCATTCCCCTTTGTTTCATCTTGGGATATTGTAATGAACATTCAACATGAAATGTTTATCTTTATATTCTTATTTATTGTATTTATTGTTGTTATTTACGGGTATATATCTTATTTTCATGCCATGTTTGTATGGTCTATATTTTTTTATTTTTTTATTTTATATTGATATAATCAATTAAATAGTTCCCAAAGAGTATTCTTGAGACCTAAGAACTAGTTTCCAACTCGTGGAGATCAGGAGTTCCCATCAAGAAAGTTGTGAACTGGGTCTGGTGTAGGTTCATATATATGCCCTAAGATAATTCTATGCAAGGAATTGGGGAAAGATAAGGTTGTAGTAGTTTTATTTGTGGTAGGATAAACTACCTAATAAAATATGAATAGTGGATACCTATATACATTTCCCTATCAATTCATGTTCTTTTTTATATCAAATTAAATTTATCTGTAATTTCCATTTTTAAATGAAGCTATTTGTTACGATCTTAAATGAAATTATCTTATAAAATGATCTAAATTATAGTCCAAATATATAAAAGTATATTGGTTGTTTGTACTTTATAAAATTCTAAATTGAGTTCATTTTAGCATAGAATATTCAATAAATTTTGATTTATTAAAGGCATTTGAATAATTACATCACTTCTATAGGTGTTTCAACACCCATATTGAGTTATTTTTATGGGTTTTAACAAATATTAGTTGTAAAATTTAATCCCTTGATGTATCCATTGATAAATTCAATTTGGATATCTTTCATAAATGTAATAAGTGAGTTTCCAAAGGGTTGAAACTAGTTCATAACTGAGGATTTTAAATTGGATTGCACAGTCCTTTTTCAATACAATTTACATTTTTTTCAAACATTCACTCCCATTTTACTTTAAATTAATTTATTATGATTTATTTAAAAACATTCCAAAAATTATTGAATCCCAAATTTACTTTTACATTTTAAAAAATTAATAGTTGTTACCTTAGCATGAAGTCTCCTTGAGAGAAAACCATAGGGAATATATATTCCATTAATTATGGATAAAAATTTGAAATGGGACCCACGATAAATCCTTTTTTTCAATTGAAACCATTGATGGGGGGTTCACATGTTGTTTTAATATGTTTTTACATGTATAAAATTTCAAACTCTGATTTATTTCCCTTATACCCTGAAATCAATAGGAATTACTATTATTGAACTAGAACTATTTGTATTTCTGAAACTATACTCACGTTTTTTTCACCTTCAGAGTAAAGTAAATTTTGGATATCTTCCTAAAATTTCAACTAATTCAAATGAAAAACCAATAAGAATCATTTTTTAAATTTAATTCATAATGATTGATAAATAAATTATAAAGGAATGGGATTTGTAAAATGAGGATAATCAAAGAATTCATGTATAATACCCTGATATAGCTGATTGATTGGGAATTAAATATGGATTTTATCATCAGTTAATTTTTTTTAAATAGAATCCCAAGGGAATATGTACAAAAACATATTCAATAATTCAATTATATATGTGTTAACATAAAAAAATCGAGAGTGAATTATAGGAAAATAAAATTAAGAGACTTTCCTTTTTCTTTAGAATTAGTTTCTAAAGAGTGATTTCTATATTCAAACAACAAATAATTTTGAGATTATAATTAACTAAATAATTTTCTTCTTGAAAATTTTTCCACTACTTCAAGGATTACTGCAGTTAGAAAAGAAATTTTTGGGATTAGGAAAACACAAGGAGTGATTTTTTATGAATACTATGAAAAATTTAATTTTTTTTGTAGTTTCCCCAACCATAAAATTAGTGTAACAACTTTAGATTAAATATTTTTATAATAGATGTATTTATATTGATAGTTATACGATAAATGGTTCTATAAGATGATATTTAGTTGAAAAGTCCATAACAACTGCTAGGAATACTATAGAAAACATGGCCTAAAATGCTCAGTTGTTTAGAACGAGAGTCCATATTCATAGAATGGTTTCTCAAAATGTTCCTAGTTCCATTATTGAAAATGGAATTATTTTTAGTCAAATTAGTGATATTTTCACTATAGTAAGATCAATGATGCTGTATAACACTTTTAAAATCCAAACTCAACCTTAAACTGGTAGTATAATTCATGTTTATTGTAGATTTTTTACTTCTCAAAAAACTTTTAGAGATCAATTCCCACAAATGAATGTACCATCTGAAAATCAAAATATTATTTTTCTTGAGAGGCCCTTCCAATATTACTAATTAAGACCATTTCAATCCAAAGAAAATTTTAACCATGGATTTAATAATAAGTATAATGATGGATTTATTCTACTTGAATAATAATGAAGACTTTTTTCATAGTTATTCAAGAAATTATCAACATAAGTATTTCGATGAGAAATTAGTTGCTTATTTGGTTGGAATTTGATGCCTTTAAAACCCATTGAAGAATATGAAAATAGATTTGAGGAAAGAATAATGTAATATAAATTTATGAAGAAAACTTTTATGAAATAATTGGGATAACTTGATACCAATTTTAGCACCACAATAAAGTAGATTAATGGAGGTTTTACTTAGCAGTATCATGTGAACCCCAAAAATGAAGGAAAATAAAATTTGAGTGAAGTAAAATATAATAGTGAAACTATGTTAAAAAACTATTATAATGAGTATTTTAAACCTAATTATCAATATGAACATATTATAGAGAAATCCAAAATGTTTACACTTAACAAATATATTATTTAAGAGAGGCCAACTTCTATCAAACATGATGAAAATTCTAAACCTATTTTGAAAGAACAATCAATGTCAAAGTAAGTAGCTTTTATCTAGATAACCATGAAATATTTAATAAATTGTAGGACTATATATATCAAATAATTGTTCTTAAATGGTGATGGTTTTATAAAACCACCAATTATTTACCCTATGTGTAGTCCTCCAGAAAAAAGACTATTTAGATTCATTTGGATAAGAATATTTTAAAAACATATAGGAAATTTCAATTCAAAATCCATATTCTTGATGTTGTGAAACCAATTCCATGGTATGCCAAATTTTTGAAGGAAATTCTTTCTTATAAGAGGGAGTTTAAGGTAAGAGAAAAAAACATGGGAGGAATTTATCCTCCCTAATTCAATATTCTATACTAGTTAAATGCTTAGACCCATTGAATTTTACCATTCCCTAGATGATAGGGGAGTGTGAATTCTAAGATGACATGATGGATTTAGGAGATTCAATAAATGTAATTACCCACTTTTTTTATTCATTTTTCTCAGTGGTAGTGATGGAACCTTCTTGAATTTTCATTCAGTTAGCCAACTAGAGTATAGAGAATCCTACCAGAGTTATTTAGTATTTCTTGGTTCATGTAAAATAAATTATTTTCCATATTTATTTTTCTATTTTGGATATGTAAGATGACAGGTTTAGTACACATACACCTCTTATTCTTGGAATAATTTTTATAAAAACTAGAAATGTATTAATTAATCTTCACAAAGGAACACTATTAATTGAATTTAGAGGAGAATTAGTACACAATAATAGTTTTTAATTTATGAAATACCCAATAGAAGATCATGTATCTCCTCATGTGAACATTATTGATTAGGTTTATACTAAGAGATTTCTTAAATTTTCACTTAAGTAGTCCTTAATAGATGAACCTAAAAATGAAATTTTTTCCTATTAATACTCATGTACATGAGGGAGAAAAATATATATGTAAGGAAGTTTTAAATGTTGAAACTACTATTTGTTAACATGATGGAAAATCTGACTCTTCTACTATTTTAAATCAAACTAATGAAACCATGAAAAATATTGAACCGTATTCTTATTTTGTTTAATATAATGATAAATGTTCAAGTAAAAAAAGTTTTGAGTACTTGCAAATGATAAAAACCATTACTAAAAAATTATATCCTGTATCATTTTTTTAAATCCAAAATTTGAAAAATAAATCACACATATAAATTAACTGGTGAAATAATTTTTAATGCTAAATTGAATTTGAAATAGTTTTATTTTGGGAAGGATTTAGAAGATAAAATTGATGTTTTAAGTTAATTAAACCACATTTGAAAAAAAATAAAAAAACCAAACTAAGTTTGAACTAAAACAAGTTCCTAAAAATATTAAATATTCATTATTAAGAGAGAATGAGAAATTCCCTATCATAATTTACAGAGTTGTTACCAGATCAGTAAACCTAACATGTAGTAGTCCTTAGAGAACAAATTAAATATTTAGGATGGACTTTAGCAAATTTAATAGTGAATTTACCTTCAATTTTTATTAAGAGGTTTTGGTTGGTGGGGAAATCCAAAACTATTAGGTAGTTTTAAAGGAAATTAACCCTACACTTTTAGAGGTTTTTCAAATCAAAGTGACTACCTTTTGGTTTTCTGGAATAATTTTTCAAATATTTAATACCTATTGGGGGAGTCATATAAAATTTATTCGCAAAAAGAGTAGTTTTATTATTTCTAATAATGATTCTGGTGAGATTATTTCTATTAGGATTTCAAAAAATAAGGATGTGCATTAATTATATAAAACTCAATTTATTGAGTAGGAAAGACCATTTTACTATTATATTTAATAAAAATGAGCTTGATATGTTTTTTATAGACTGAATATAGTCTTATTATTGTTTTATTTGTTTAAATTCAAATTGAAAATGCACTTAAATTTGAGGAGAAAACCACTTTCACTTACCCCATTGGAACTTTTTACTATAGAAGAATTCCTTATTGGTTTATGAAATTTCTCCAAAAACACTCAAAGGTGTACGATGATTTTTTCCATATTTTTTATAAATATGAATTGATGTATTTATGTATTACATTTCAATATATGGATTATATTTTAAAGGTTATATGAAGAGTTTGACTATGGTTATTGAAACAGACATTGATAAAAAATTTGTTATCAACTATGAAAAATTATATTTCATGGTATAGGATTTCTAGTCATCTATGTTGTGTGAAAATATGGAATTCAAGTTGAAAAATCTAAAATTGAGTTCATTTATTTACTACCATACTCAAAAATAGAGAGATATGTGAGATCATTTCTTAGACAAGTTGGATTATATAGGAAATTCATTAATTATTTTAGCCAGATATATTTTAATTTACCCAATTTTCTTTAAAAATATATCAAATTATCTTTTATGAGAGATATAAAAGAGAGTTTGATGAGATAAAAAATAATATGGAATGCCAACACTCTATCCAATTAACATAATTGAATTTTCTCTTTGAATTGATAACCGATGCATCAATTTTTTCCCTTAGATAATTTGTGAGTCAATATTTGGAAAAGAAGTATCATGTGATTGATTATTCATTAAGGTATTTAGATCATGCTCAAGATAACTATAGAAAAACTAGGAATGATTTATTTGATTTTGTTTCCACAGAATATTTTTGATGTTATTTCATAGGGTCTAAATTAATAATTTTCATAAATCATTCTACAACCATATTTTTTATGAAGAAAAGTAATTCAAAACTAAGGTTTTTGAGATGGATTTGTTTTTTAATGTGAGTTAAATGTGGGAATAAAGGATAGTAAAGTAAGCGAAAACTTTATAGATGACAATTTAAGAAAATTACCCGCAATTGTGAATAAGAATATTGAGTTATATCCATAAAATTTCGTAAAATTTCATGATGTTAAATTGTATACTATAAATTTTGAGAGCCCATGATTTGGTTATGTTTTGAATTATCTAGTTTATAATTAATTTTCACACTAGTTTTAAGAAAAACAATTATATGACAGTGAGTGAGGAAATTTAATATGATTCATATTATCTTTACATTTCGTATTTTGGTAATGATCAAATAATGAGGTGAAGAAATAAAGATTTTGAAATTAAATTATTGTTTATATTTCTCCATACATTAAGTTGTGGTGGTAGTCATGGACCCCAAATAACATCTAGGATATACCTTGATTTAGGTCTATTTTGGCCTTCCATTTTTAGATTTTCTTTGGAATTTTTTATATGACGTAAAACCTATTAGCTTAAAAGTAGAATTTCAAAGAGGAATGAAATGAATAAAAAAACTTTTTTTTGAATTTACTTTTGTTTTTATTTTGATTCTTACTTTTCCAAGATTCCAAGTCTTAAGAGTGGGGAAACTGATTTAGATTATATTTTCATCATTTTTCTTTGTATTTTCGTGGAATAAATCCACACAGTTTAGAATTTATAGGTGAATTTACATATTTTTTAGGTTTTTATAACATTTTGGATTTAAGTTTTTAAATGGAAAAAATCATGATTTTAAATTGATTATAATAATTTTTGAAATTATTTGAAAAAATAATGTTTTCATTCATGTTTTTGAAATTAAACAATTTGAACTTGAATAAGAAGTTTTGGATAAGTATTAGTATCTAAAAGTCTTTTCTAGGCCTAATAAGACATTTATTATAGTATTTTAAGACTTTTAGAGTACTCATAATACATTTTTAGCTAGTTAGACACTACCCATATGTTTTTTTGAGCCATGTAATACTTTTTTTAGAACTTTTGTTTTTAAAAAAACTAGATTATTTATGTCTTTTTATAAAATACCATAAGACATTAGAGTCCCATTATAAGGATTTCATATTCCATATGATCTTTCTTTTATTTTTTAAGTTATTTTAATCCCATGTAACTTTTTTAAATCCTATAAGTCTTTTATAGATCCCATATACTATTTTCAGTTTTATATGACATTTATTCTGATCTCATAAGACTTTTATTTATCTATATACATCATTTTCATCCTGTAAGATTCTTTCTAGAATCATGTTTAATTTTTTTAAGTTTAATATGAATTTTATCCCCTAATAATCTTGAATTACTATGAAATTAATTCTTATAGGGTTTCTTAAATGTCTTATGATAAGTTCATCTATAAATTTCTTAGCCATTATGAGTTTTTACTTTGTAAAATATTAGAAATCATGAATTCATGATATAAGAATTTTATAAAAACCACATCTTGACCACGTGATTTCATTTAAATGATAGATAAATACTAAAAGTTCATCGTATTATTTAAATATTATTTCCCACAATAATTAATGCTCATAAATATTCATCATGATCCTTAAAAGGTAAAAAAGATCATAAATCACCACCACAACTAGGGAGAGTACCATAAAAGAAGATGAATATTTGAAATCTTCCCCAATATTGACTTGAATGATATTATCAGTTTCATAAATTTTTCCCTCAATTGTGGAAGTATGAGGAGGTCATAGATGAAACTAAAAATTGGGGATTGGGTGGAGGAGTTCACATTTCCTAGGATAGGTTCACTTATTGGACCTAGATATAAATAAGGTATCAAGGAAAGAGTATTATAGTGAAATTTTATCTATATTAGGATAAAATATTGCGGAAGATGTGAGGCATAAATACCCATAACCATTTTCCTTCTGAGTTTTGTATTTATTAATATCATATTAAATTTATTTGGAATTTTAATTATAAAAGGAAGATAATTTTTTATACTTGAATGAACTAATTTTATTAAACATTATATAATTTTGTTCAAATTTATGAAATTAAACTTGTAGACAACCGACCCCAGCAAGCCCAGATCAAATGGCTGCTTCCATTATACGGGCATAATATATAAGTGAATCGTGTCCCCAAGGATTGAAATGTTTTGTAGTATTGGTAAAATATATACATACATGAGTCTTGAATTACAAATGAATAAAATAATTTAAAAATAAGGTTTTTGAGAAAAAAATATTCCTTCTAGCATATCCTTACATATCATACTTATTACACACTAGGAAATCTGGGGGAATGGGAAAAAAATAAGGGTGGAATCCAATGCTCGATAAGGTTAAATTAAAGTGGAGGCAATATTAAATCGATGAGAATAATCATTATGAAAAGGTAAATAATTGAACACACATGCAATGTAAACAATATAACGAGAATTAAGTTCATAAACAATATGACATGGTAAATAATTGAAAACACAAGCCATTTAATAAATAGGATTAACATAAAATGAATCCAATGATTTTATCATGTGAAAATATTAGGGATAATAAATAATGATTCAAAATGGAGGAAACACTTTAATATTGGACTTCATGTCATAGGCACATGAGAACCTATACTACCAAGATCTATTCGCTAGACATATTAAAACTACTAGTCAAACCTATTTAATTTTTACAAATTATTTGTCTCAGGAGAACTTTTCGATGAATCAAAGGAATATATAATGTCTAGGCCCCACACATCATTTCCTATCTAAATCATTCCTCATATATTGAATAATCAACTTAGTTAATGGACAATGTGCCTTATCAAATATCCATATTGAATAAAAGATATAGATTTATCTATAATTCCCTTGTTAATCAACTAGTTTTCAAAGTAGACATCATATGTAAAAATAGTATAAGGTTCAGTAAATAGACATATCCAGGATATATGATATTAATTACTAGGATAAATTCAATATAAAATGGTCAAATGAAACTGAATATTTCAAGGGGACAAACAAGGTAATCAAGGAAACGAATTTCAATACTATCCTTGAAAAATCCAATAAAACCTTCAAGAGGAAGAATAAGGATGGAATCAATACAACATATCCCAAGTGAAGTAAAAAATGTTTTTTCATTTATGAATATAAATTCTAAAAAATACCTTTTGAAAACATTCTTGAGGAAAATATCCTTTTATTTTATTTTTTTGAAGCAACATTTTTCTATGAAAATAAATTTTTAAAACAATATTATATTTAAAAATTAAAATTTTAAACATTAAAACTAATATTTAGAAGAATTATGATGGGAAAATCCATACATTCCATACAAGTTAAAATGAACATTCCTTTCGTATGATAAATAGGTTAGAAAAGTTCCATATTCAGAAAAAGATATGAATATTACTTTGAAAAAATTTATAAAAGAAATAAAATAGTAAAAGAAAATTAAAAAATAAATTTACAAAGGGTAAAAAAAATTTGAATACATTTCTAGAAATTTGGGATTTTAGAAGAAAATAGGTTCTCCAACTAAAGAGAGAAATGAAGTCGAGTTTTCTTAAAAAAAAATCTAAAACATTTTGACTACAAAAGAGTAGATTTTTTTACTATTACTTGAAAAATGTCATGAATAACCAGAGGAGAATAAAATTAATGGTTTTATTAAATAATTATCTGATAATTTCTTCTGATTGAATCTCAAGTGTAAACAATCCCAAAAAATTGAGATTATAAAATAAACCCTTGAAAAGACCATAACGTTGATGTGAGAATAAACCAATAAATAGATTTTTTTTAAATTTAAATACACATAAAACAATTGGAAATAAAAAAATATATATTATAAATTTATTACAGACATGATCTTATAATATTAATGGAAATTTGTAAGTAATATAACCGAAAGAAAAAAATTGGGTTATGAAATTATTTTCCACTTGGTAACACTTAATTAAAATACCCATAGATTTAATAATTGAAATTAGAACAGGAAATATAATGATGAATGAATTTATTGTTATATTATATTAAAAATTAGTATTATGTACACATTATATAATAAATTAGGTGCACAATAATAATGTAAGTCTCAAACATTGGAAATTGAGACGATGTCCCTTAATACTTGGTAACTTTTGAATTCCTATCCCCACGAAAGAAATAATTTCAAATATAACTCTAAATACCATTAATATAAATTTATTCATGATATAAAATATAATAGGGGAAATATATACATCACAAAAAATTAAAGGGTGAAAATGGTGCATGCCTCACGGAAAGAAAAGGGAGAAAAGAATCTCTTATCTTGCCTTTCATTTTGAATGAACACAATTTAACATCATGTATAATGATTTTAATAATGTTATTAACTTATAACTAAAACATAAACATATTTATAATATCATATATATATATATATATTTATATTATCTTGTTACCTTTTTTAACAATATTTCATTATGTTCACTATTTCAGGTTTTAATTGCCTAGTTTTTCGAGTATGTTTTTTGTTTTTATTTTTGTTATTATTACACCGATCATGATATCATCATCTATAGGTTGTAAAAAAAATTTAAATATAATATATATTAAATTTATACATATTTATTATAATCTAAAAATCTTGGATATTTAAAATGAAATGCACCATTCATGGAGACGGTAGGACATACATACGCAGGGACGCTACTTCCATTTATTTGTCATATTTTGAAAATATAAATGATAAATATATATATATTATAATTAAATTATAGTTATTTTATAATATATGTCACATATTTTAATTAAAATAATCCTTTATACATACCATGTATAGCGTGAATGAATCACATTTCTTTGTGGTGACGGTAGTCCAAACGTCCACAAATGATGTTATTGTATTACCATAAAATGGAAAGAAAGAAATTATGAGTAATATAAAAATTAAAGAGGCGTAAATAAATTATAAATATATTATATATCACTTATAATTATCATTTTAATTATAATTCCCAACCATTATATGTGGTAAAGGAAAAATGAGCAATCATCGTTTCGTGAGGCAATAGTTCGCTGTATACGAACGATAAGTTTATTACCCATTAGATGGAAGTGTGTCTAGGTTTAGGTAGAAATATTAACATAAAAACATATAATTATATTTATGATACATTGTTTATTATGTAATCATAGAGTAATAATATTTTAGGGGTAGGGAATAAAAATAAAACAATAGAGCCCGAGGAACGATGTTACCTCTTCTTTGGGTAACTTCTTTTGGTTTATACCAAAAGGATTCATTGGTTGGATTTATGACCCATGTGAGGATTCTAAGATTAGGGTAGGGATGTTTAAGATATATTTGTTCTGAGTTTTTTCAAGCAAAAGTGTCTTTAGAGTTATGATAAAGTGAGACAGGTGAGTTCCTTTTTATTATGGAGGAGTGGTATTGTTGTAAATTTTTGGAAAGGGAACACTACTAATATTTTTACCATTTCAAGTGGATCCAATATTAAAAATATATATATAATGTAGGATAGGTTCTAAATATTTCCATAAAATATAATTTAGAAAAATTTCTAGATTATTTTGTCCCTTAAGTTTAAGGTTTAGTCCATTGTTATGCAAATTTTTCATTTAATCACTTTAATTATTTTTAATCACTTTCACTATTTTTTTTGGTAAAAAAATAAATTTAACTTTTTAGAATTTTAAAATTATTATTATACCAAATATAGAATCCATTTCTCATTATAAAAATCATATAATTGGTAGATATTAATTTAAAATAAATCATACAGATGGGACGACAATGTGAGTTTTTAAAGTAAAAATGTTAAGAAGAATGATTTGTTTTTTATCCTATTTAATAGTGAAATTGATTAAAATTTACTAAATTGGTTTAATTTTTATATAATTTATATAATTTTACTTTAAAACCAATTTAAAATATCATTTAAACTTATAAATAAAGTATACACAAAAGATTTTTTGAATTAAAATTCAATATTCTCATTATTCATCAAAAAATAAAACTTCTCAAAAAAAATAAAAAAAATAACCCAAACCTAATTTTTATTATTATAGTTTCAAAAAATCAAATTTATTTTGACATAAAAAATTTATAAAAATTCCAATTTTTTTCAAATTAGGCTCACCATTATAATGTGGTAGAACTACCTTTATAAAAGTATATCATTTTATGTGTAATATAGGGTTTGTTCTTATATAATTCCTATTAAATATATTGGATGAATATAAAAAATATTGTATTTAATATTTAATATATAAATTTCATTAATATCATTTACTAATAGTAATTATTTTAATTTATTGGGACAAAAAATCTTTTGAGCATAAAAACATTTATTTTACATTCAATTGGTTTCTATATTCATTTATAATGAATTGGTAACCAATGAATTCAATTTATATATTTGTAAACCATATATTTTAATATTTTAGATAATTCTATTAAAAAATTATAATTTAAATTTTAGGTCATATCTTAATATATTAAATAATAATACTTTTTTAAAAAAAATTATTGTTCGGTAAAATTTGTCTTACATGTAACACAAGCTATCAAAGAAAGTCTTTGTTTCATGTAACACAAGAGAACTCAGTATTGCATTAATTTCAAGCTATATCAAAGATTGAATTTATTTAAAATATTAACTATATTCAAAATTATTGGGAGATTATATTCCCACACACACTTGGTGTTACGATTCATACATGATATCAAATAAAATGTTATTATTTTAGATTTTTTAGGTGTTACAAAATTTGTTATTATTACTATTTGAAATCCTAGAGTGAGATCCTACTTTTTAGCATAGATAGTTCAATTAAATTTGATATTAAGGAGTTATTTTATTAATTTTATCAATTTTATAGGGGGATAAACACCTATACTAAAGTCTTAGTATGAATTTTTTGTAGGATTTGGTGTATATCTTGAGGTCTTGAAGAGTGAAATGATTCATTAAATTAGAAATTATTTAGATAAGGAAAAGGGAGTATCAAAAGGGTTTAAAAAAGTTTATATCAATTTCTTTTAAATCTTATTTTACAATCATTTTCAATCTATGTTACTTTGTTTTCAAAACATTCCCTCCAATTTTGGTTTAAATAATTTTTTTCTAATTTACATAACAAAATTTCACAAAATTATTTAATCCCCAAATTTATTTTTTGTTAAAAAACAAGTGTCAATTTGGAACATATATTGAAATGTCATCTAGAGACAACTTGGGACCACTATACTTCATTATTTGGGGACAATAATTTGAAAAATTACCCATGGAAAATCCGTTCTTTCATCAACTAGGATAAAAAATCACTTATAAAAAGAGTGAAGAAATTTGGACAATGATTTAATTAAACAAGGTAAATGGAAGGACATATTTTATTGACATACATATTATGTGTTCATCTACTTGGATGAGGTATATGTGATGTATTAAATTTTTAGATGAATTACCTATGTTGTATTCATTGACATGGTTAATATTTTTTAGAGGCTCAATAAAAGATGAGATAACCTATATTAGATTTACATTGTTCCCTATATAGTGGACACTATATGTCATGTAGAAATAGATTATATGGGTATAAATATGATGTATATGATATATTTTATAGTGTAAAAGTTCATATAGAGATATGTTTATGTTAGTTTGACATCACATGAGAGCACTTACAAGCATGAGTAGTAAATTTTCTTTTCTTGAGTCCACTCACTACTTAAATATATGAAATAGATATTTTTTACATTTTTTTTTAAATTCTACTAAGACCCATTAGGTCACACACATAATAATTTGGATAATGGTTATGTTTTTTACAAAGTTTTTGTTCTAAAATGAAGAGTTTTTTTATAAAACTATACACAAAATGAGTTTTGGATGGATTCAAAATGATTTATAAATTTTTACATGATTTCCTCGTGGATTTTAGTGAATATTCAAGATTATTTTTTGTGAAAAAATTTATATGCATACGAGACATATGAATTAAGGATACCTTGGTGCTAACATACCCTTAAGCCCAAGCTCGAGAAAAAGGTAGTGCCAAAGTATCCTAGTGTGCAAGAGATTCAACCTGAGAGTTTGTTGCAGCCAACATAATGTGTTCACTAACCTGTAATATCCACCATATAATCATTGAATTATTTTCATAAGTTGCAATCCACAATGATTGGATTAAATAGTTCATAAAAAATAGTAAATAAGGTTAATGGATTTACCTAATGGGAAGCAACAATTTTTCAACACCCATTGTATTTAAAATGGATTATGCACTCTTCAATTAATGAGAAGCATGATAGTTGGATATATGAATGGATTATATCCCTCTTATTGGATTATTATGATAATGAGTTTCATGTAAAGAAATATGAAACTATATTCCCTCCCATAGATTTATTCTTCATGGATAGTGAAAGAGCTTTCACCCCTCTCGGTGTATGAGAATCATGAGGTTTCATACTAGTATCCAAAGGCATATGGGTTACCTATATATAAGAGGCCTAAATTTTCAACTCCTATGATATTTATTAGGAAAAATTTATTTGGAAAGAGTCTACTACTTTATTTATACTATTAAATTATTCTTATTTATTCTTTTCATGTTGATTATCTCGAGGACAGATCAGATATAAATGGGCTTTCTTTTACTCCCATCATTCGTAAGTTAGACTTTGAAATCCCAATAAATATAATCATTCACACATAATTCTAGGACAACTAACCCTATAACATAATGTTGGGTGCGCCACTTTAGGATATTTAGGCGAATACACCAAAGAAAAAGTTGTTGAGTGAAAATATACACATTATTAAATGTTAACTTACTCATTTTATAGATATATCTCATTTTTATCTTGATTTTTTTTAGAACCCTTAATGGTTTATACATATTTATTAACAATAATTTTCTATTCTATAAGAATATTACCTAAAGAAGACATGGAGATTCTCAGAGGATAGTTAATAAAAAGCTTGATTCCTTGATATTGTATTTTTTGAAAAAGTTTAGGGTTGTTGTGGTGGACAAATTTACTATAAATAGGTTGTATATCAATATATAATTTGGTATTTTGAAGGAATTATATAATAATATTACATGGTATAGAGAAGTACCAAATATGTTCTGAGGAAATCATAGAGAAATTTAGTTTAAGAGCATGCCATAATTCATGTTGTTTTGATGTGAGATTTCCCAAAATTTGAAATATATAAAATTCTAAACTTTGGTGGTCCATACGGTGGAGTTCTAGTTCACCTAAAAAAATGGTTAATCCCTACTATATGATATTTAGTGATCCTTATAAGGCCCCGACCTTAAACCTTACTTAATATTAAATTAAATGAATAATTCACGTTGAGGATCTTTTCAGGTTTAGAGTTTTAGAGAATTAGAACATAACTATTACATCTCAAAAGATTACAAAGTAGTCACTTCTACTAAGTTTCCATAAATAAATAAAAAACTCTTAAAAGAAACATGTCTAGTTCTACGTTTTATATAGCATGACATTCCCTTGATCCCATCCTTGACCTTATTCCACATTAAGTCCTGTGAAAAACATTTCAAAAAAAACTTGGGGTGAGCATAAAAAGCTCAGTAAGGGATACACAAAGAATGAAAACTGTTAGTTTTTCAAAATCAAGTAAACCATGTATACTCTATCAAAGTAATACCTTCACCTTCATGAAGTAGTAAAAACTCTTCACTGAATAAAGTATCATTTCTTACCTTTTTGTAACCAAAGTATTACCATAAAACCCTTATAAAGAACACATAACATATATAAAGGTAACTTGGTACATAAACATACTTAAGTGGAATAACCATACGGTCGACTTCCACACATATCACTTAATGGAATAGCCATACGGCCAATTTCCATACATACTTAATGGAATAGCCATACGGCCGAATTCCATACCCAATGCATTGGAGGTTATAACGTAACAACCCATCCTGGTATCCACGGAACCACCCGCCATATGGTTTATAACGTAACCACCTGTTAAAATGTCAAAGTACCAGTATAAAATCATAAAACATAAAACCAATATAAAGGAATGATAACATTTCCACATTTCAATCACAATATATCATAAATATATTGAAATAATAGAATCCTTTTTCAATACCATTTTCAATACCAAAATACATAAAAGAGTATATGGTATTTATTTTATTCTAAAAACATTACGGCTTGTTGAGAAAGCCAAAGACCAAATAATACTCACGGCGGCGGAAAAGGTCGTTGTCGCCGCGTACGTTAAAAGAAACATTCCTTTTTGTCGTTTTGTAAAACGCTTCATAGAAAAAGATTCCTTTTGTATAAAAGTAAAAGTCAAAGGGGTTTATACACCGTATAAAATAAAGTTGTGTATAAAACGAAATATTCCTCAATGAAAGGAGATTGAGACGAAGTCCTTTACCTCGGGTCCGACTTGACTCGATCGTTCTTTAACGTCCTGAATAATAAACATGAGTTAATTTAGACTTTATTAAGAACCTTTTTAAAGTTCATTATTCCTTTTATATCACTTATTTCCATGTTATAAACATTATGTAACCATTTAAGTTAATAATATTTGTTTTGTCAATATTTGGTTCTTAAGTCGAAAGTTGACTTCTTATAATTACATGTTGTTCGTGTGGTCAAAAGTTCTTTATATCCACAATGAAATTCCCGATTTGGATATAATATGTATCATATATATCCAGCATATACATGTATTTATAATATTACATAATCATTTAGAGGTAAGAAATGAAATGCACCGTTCATGGAGACGGTAAGCCGTACGTACGCATGAACGCTACTTTCATTTCTTTGTCATATTAATGGAATTAAAACTAAATGAGAGGTATGTATATTTTAATTCCAGAATTATATTCATCACTTAGATATATCATTAATTATATATATCCATTATATACATGTACTTTTAATAGTACATTACATTTGGGGATAATAAATGAAATGCATCGTTCATGGAGACGGTAAGCCGTACGTACGCATGAACGCTACTTTCATTTCTATCTCATACTTTAATGGAAAGAAATAATAATGATATAGAGGTATATTATAACTCCAGTATAACATCATATATAATAACTTTAAATCCATCCTTTACACGTCCCACATATGGCATTAACGAATCACATCACTTTGAGGGGGCGGTAGTCCGCACTTCCTTAAATGAAGATATCGTGTTTACCCACAATGGAAACCATAAAGTTATGCCCAAAATAAAAAAAAACAGAAGCTTAAGGAAAACATAAACATATTATATATCATATATAAAAATAGTGACATCATAATGGCCACCCTTGAAGGTGTTAAATGAGTATTGAACAATCATCGTTTCGGGGGCAGAATTTCGCCATCCACGGAAACCATATGTTCTTTAACCATTTGATGTAGTTGTGTGAGAGTGTAGCTCGAATAAATCTTATAACAACATCCTAGTATATTGAGGATACTGGTTTTGTTACAAAAGAAGTAAATAAAAAGAGTTTAGGGGGTTGGAGAAGCAAAATAAAACAAATGAACATGAGAGAATGAATTACCTTTAAAAGTGTAACTCCTTTTGATTTGAGCCTAAAGGCTTCCTTTGAAAGGATTCTGCCCAAAGTGAATCCTCTAGGATGAGTATAGGGATGTGGAGAGAGTAATTGGGCAGGGGTTGGCCGATCCCAAAGGCTTGAATAGTGTGTGAAATGAGGTAGAGGTGGGAGCCTTTTATAAGAGGAGAGGAGGGGCACTTTTGGAAAGTAAAGAAATATTACTTTATTTGAAAATGTGTTTCGGTTTTAAAAGGTACCACATTGATATAATTCATGGATAAGGTGATAAGGGTTCTAAATCCACTCATCAAATTGGTTTTGGACATGTGTAGTTCGTAGATTTTACATTATCTTTCCATTTTATTTAAATCTTCAAATAATGATTTCATCGCTGCATCATTATTATGTCATAAATAATTTAATTTATTTAGTGTCTAAAAATTATAAAAAAACTACTATGATTTAGGAAATCTTTTAGCTTTCCAATGACTATTTATAATCAAAAATCTGACTTGTATAACCCCATTTAAAAATTGTTTTATTAAAACATATCATGATTGTGTCATTTTTACTTTTACATTAAATAAAAAGTTATTTATGTCATTTCCCAACCAAAGTGTCTCCATGGGGTCCCCAAGTTGACCCATGGCTTGTATTGGTCGGCCATGACACAACCAATAGGTGTAGGACAAGTGTCATGGTGTTTTCACATTCTTATAATACCATTTTTACCTTAAACTACACTAATTACCTCTAATCGCGATTAAAAACTTAATATGTTACTATTCACCAAAAAATTATTTTAATCTCATTGAACCAAATTTTACTTCTTAATGACAACCATGTATGTAATATTTTCAAAATTCAATACACATTAGTGGTAAACTTTCATTTAACTGAAAAATCAGTTTGCTTGATTACCACTTAGTGGTTTCACTATTCATCAAAAACTGAAGTTTTTCAGAAAATTACCAAAAATTCACCCTAAGCTATATTTGATATTCCGAATTCAAAAATGAAGTCCATTTTACAAAATTAAAAACATATAAGTCAAATTAATTAATTTAATAATTAATTCCCGCTTTCATGACAAATAGCGTGTTTTTGTGAAACAGTAAGTATCAAAAGATTGACACCAGTTTAAGTCCAATTTCAAAGTGAAATTGATTCCAATGACCACCATTAGATTAACTGGTAAAAATATTTTCTAATTTAACTTTAAAACCAATTAAAATAATAATCTAATCATATAAATAATTTAGATTAAAAAGAGGTTTTGAATTAAAATACAACATTTTACACTATTCATAAAAAATGAACTTTATCGGAAAGGTACCAAAAATTTACACAAAGTAAATTTTGATGTCCCGATTCTAAAGAAAAGTTATATTTGGTCCAAAATAAAGTATAAGAGTGATCAAAACTATATTTAATGACGGTTCACCATTAAAAGGTGATAAGTGAACCTTTAGTGAAAATTAGAGTATATATGCCCTAAAATTGAACTCTTTCCGTATTTTAAGCCTTTATCTTTTATTGGGTAAATGTATAAACATTTAAAAACATATCTAATCATATTTTAGTTATTTCTATCCATTCCCGCCAGTACAACGGCTACTTGTTAACTAACATTTAAAATAATATTATTTTATTACTAGTGTGCTACGTAAGTTTCAAAGAAACTCATCGTTGCGTATCGGGTACGCTATCGAACATAGAAACCCCTTTAAAATAAAATTAATATTTAATTCGTAAATATTAATAAATATGATAATTCTTTATTCTTTATTTACCTGGGATGTTACATCCTTACCCCCTTTTGGGAATTGCGTCCTCGCAATTTTAAAATTGGGCTTGGAAACATCCTTGAAAGTCCCAAATCAGAACAAGGATCGGTAAAACAATCACTTTAAAATAAAGAAAGATAAGTACAAAGGTCACCCAAGTTAACCCATACTAGGATTCCAATTATGAAAACATGGACATGTAGGAGAAAACATAGGGTCATGTTCTAATGGAGAGTGATAGAAAACATGTTTAGGAGAAAGTTAACCACAAGAAAATCACAAACTTGTGATGGGTTAAACGGTATTTGATTCCCCAGTAGGAAAGGTTAATAGATAAAATTTTTCTTTTAAGTTACTTTTCATTGAGGAATTTATTTTTGATCTTAAGTAAACATACTTACTTTTCATGTTGAATTTCAACTCTTTCTAGGTTTCTTACACAAACTCATAATAGCATACCTTGATCATGGCGTCCACTCGGTTTCATCGTCATCTTGTTCACGTAGGTAGAAGTCCCATGCATTACAACAATGATTTAGAGATCCTTCAAAATCATTTGCTTCCTCCATCCAAATACACCTCGTACAACATGGGTCATATGGGTGTTCACAGAAAAACAGTTTTGGAAAATAATCTTGTATGACATATAATTCCAAAACATCTGATAAAACATGATTTCTATAAAATAGTCGTACCGAAATTGAGTTGAAACTTTCTATTATTGGTCCTTTTAAAATACCATAAGTATGTGATGTGATACTATATTGTAAAAAAAAATATAAATAGGTTGCGCAAGGGTCTCCTTCCTTAGCACCCTTTTTAAAATCATAATATGGTTCAAATTCTTGTGATAAGGTAAAATATTTGAAAATACCTTGATAATATTTACCTTTCTTGAAAATATGAGAATATTGTGAAAATAGTATTTGTCTAAAAACAACCCATGATCCACGATGATAATGAGGTATAGTGGAGGTGTTTGATATCTCAAACAACTGCTTGCAAGTGAGTTGTATGCTAGAAAAAGTTTCACAATCATCCGAAGATGACTTTGCAATAATTATTGCAAGCATGTCATCAGGAAGAGATAGGAATCTCGTTTGAGATCATTCACCTTCCATTCGTAACCGACATTACTTGACCTGAAAAAAAAGTTTTAAAACAAGGATTTAACTGAAATAATAGATATAGGGACTATTCATGTGTCTCACAAGAACTCCTAATCTTTAAAGTTGTCTAAACCGTCCTCTGATACCAACTATAAGGCCCCGACCTTAAACCTTACTTAATATTGAATTAAATGAATAATTCACGTTGAGGATATTTTCAGGTTTAGAGTTTTAGAGAATTAGAACATAACTATTACATCTCAAAAGATTACAAAGTAGTCACTTCTACTAAGTTTCCATAAATAAATAAAAAACTCTTTAAAGAAGCATGTCTAGTTCCATGTTTTATATATCATTACATTCCCTTGATCCCATCCTTGACCTTATTCCACATTAAGTCCTGTGAAAAAATTTTCAAAAACAAACTTGGGGTGAGCATAAAAAGCTCAGTAATGGATACACAAAGAATGAAAACTGTTAGTTTTTCAAAATCAAGTAAACCATGTATACTCTATTAAAGTAATACCTTCACCTTCATGAAGTAGTACAAACTCTTCACTGAATAAAGTATCATTTCTTACCTTTTTGTAACCAAAGTATTACCATAAAACCCATATAAAGAACACATAACATATATAAAGGTAACTTGGGACATAAACATACTTAAGTGGAATAACCATACGGTCAACTTCCACACATATCACTTAATGGAATAGCCATACGGCCAATTTCCATACATACTTAATGGAATAGCCATACGGCCGAATTCCATACCCAATGCATTGGAGGTTATAACGTAACAACCCATCCTGGTATCCACGGAACCACCCGCCATATGGTTTATAACGTAACCACCTGTTAAAATGTCAAAGTACCAGTATAAAATCATAAAACATAAAACCAATATAAAGGAATGATAACATTTCCACATTTCAATCACAATATATCATAAATATATTGATATAATAGAATCCTTTTTCAAAACCATTTTCAATACCAAAATACATAAAATAGTATATGGTATTTATTTTATTCTAAAAACATTACGGCTTATTGAGAAAGCCAAAGACCAAATAATACTCACGGCGGCGGAAAAGGTCGTTGTCGCCGCGTACGTTAAAAGAAACATTCCTTTTTGTCGTTTTGTAAAACGCTTCATAGAAAAATATTCCTTTTGTATAAAAGTAAAAGTCAAAGGGGTTTATACACCGTATAAAAGAAAGTTGTGTATAAAACGAAATATTCCTCAATGAAAGGAGATTGAGATGAAGTCCCTTACCTCGGGTCCGACTTGACTCGATCGTTATTTAACGTCCTAAATAATAAACTTGAGTTAATTTATACTTGATTAAGAACCTTTTTAAAGTTCATTATTCCTTTTATATCACTTATTTCCATGTTATAAACATTATGTAACCATTTAAGTTAATAATGTTTGTTTTGTCAATATTTGGTTCTTAAGTCGAAAGTTGACTTCTTACAATTACATGTTGTTCGTGTGGTCAAAAGTTCTTTATATCCAGAATGAAATTCCCGATTTGGATATAATATGTATCATATATATCCAGCATATACATGTATTTATAATATTACATAATCATTTAGAGGTAAGAAATGAAATGCACCGTTCACGGAGACGGTAAGCCGTACGTACGCATGAATGCTACTTTCATTTCTTTGTCATATTAATGGAATTAAAACTAAATGAGAGGTATGTATATTTTAATTCCAGAATTATATTCATCACTTAGATATATCATTAATTATATATATCCATTATATACATGTACTTTTAATAGTACATTACATTTGGGGATAAGAAATGAAATGCACCGTTCATGGAGACAGTAAGCCGTACGTACGCATGAACGCTACTTTCATTTCTATCTCATACTTTAATGGAAAGAAATAATAATGATATAGAGGTATATTATAATTCCAGTATAACATCATATATAATAACTTTAAATCTATCCTTTACACGTCCCACATATGGCATTAACGAATCACATCACTTTGAGGGGGCGGTAGTCTGCACTTCCTTAAATGAAGATATCGTGTTTACCCACAATGGAAACCATAAAGGTATACCCAAAATGAAAAAAACATAAGCTTAAGGAAAACATAAACATATTATATATCATATATAAAAATAGTGACATCATAATGGCCACCCTTGAAGGTGTTAAATGAGTATTGAACAATCATCGTTTTGGGAGGCAGAATTTTGCCATCCACGGAAACCATATTTTTTTTAACCATTTGATGTAGTTGTGTGAGAGTTTAGCTCAAATAAATCTTATAACAACATCCTAGTATATTGAGGATACTGGTGTTGTTACAAAAGAAGTAAATAAAAAGATTTTATGGGGTTGGAGAAGCAAAATAAAACAAATGAACATGAGAGAATGAATTACCTTTAAAAGTGTAACTCCTTTTGATTTGAGCCTAAAGGCTTCCTTTGAAAGGATTCTGCCCAAAGTGAATCCTCTAGGATGAGTATAGGGATGTATAGAGAGTAATTGGTCAGGGGTTGGCCAATCCCAAAGGCTTGAGGAGTGTGTGAAATGAGGTAGAGGTGGGAGCCTTTTATAAGAGGAGAGGAGGGGCACTTTTGGAAAGTAAAGAAATATTACTTTATTTGAAAATGTGTTTCGGTTTTAAAAGGTCCCAAATTGATATAATTCGTGGATAAGGTGATAAGGGTTCTAAATCCACTCATCCAATTGGTTTTGGACATGTGTAGTTCATAGATTCTACATTATCTTTCCATTTTATTTAAATCGTCAAATAATGATTTCATCGCTGCATCATTATTATGTCATAAATAATTTAATTTATTTAGTGTCTAAAAATTATAAAAAAATACTATGATTTAGGAAATCTTTTTATCTTTCCAATTACTATTTATAATCAAAAATCTGACTTGTATAACCCCATTTAAAAATTGTTTTATTAAAACATATCATGATTGTGTCATTTTTACTTTTACATTAAATAAAAAGTTATTTATGTCATTTCCCAACCAAAGTGTCTCCATGGGGTCCGCAAGTTGACCCATGGCTTGTCTTGGTCTGCCATGACACAACCAATAGGTGTAGGACAAGTTTCATGATATTTTCACATTCTTATAATACCATTTTTACCTTAAACTACACTAATTACCTCTAATCGCGATTAAAAACTTAATAAGTTACTATTCACCAAAAAATTATTTTAATCTCATTGAACCACATTTTACTTCTTAATGACAACCATGTATGTCGGATTTTCAAAATTTAATACACATTAGTGGTAAAATTTCATTTAACTGAAAAATCAGTTTGCTTGATTACCACTTAGTGGTTTCACTATTCATCAAAAATTGATGTTTTTCAGAAAATTACCAAAAATTCACCCTAAGCTATATTTGATATTCCAAATTCAAAAATGAAGTCCATTTTACAAAATTCAAAACATATAAGTCAAATTAATTAATTTAATAATTAATTCTCGCTGTCATGACAAATAGCGTGTTTTTGTGAAATAGTAAGTATCAAAAGATTGACACCAGTTTAAGTCCAATTTCAAAGTGAAATTGATTCCAATGACCACCATTGGATTAACTGGTAAAAATATTTTCTAATTTCACTTTAAAACCAATTAAAATAATAATATAATCATATTAATAATTTAGATTAAAAAGAGGTTTTGAATTAAAATACAACATTTTACACTATTCATAAAAAATGAACTTTATCAGAAAGGTACCAAAAATTTACACAAAGTAAATTTTGATGTCCCGATTCTAAAGAAGAGTTATATTTAGTCCAAAATAAAGTATAAGAGTGATCAAAACTATATTTAATGACGGTTCACCATTAAAAGGTGATAAGTGAACCTTTAGTGAAAATTAGAGTATATATGCCCTAAAATTGAACTCTTTCCGTATTTTAAGCCTTTATCTTTTATTGGGTAAATGTATAAACATTTAAAAACATATCTAATCATATTTTAGTTATTTCTATCCATTCCTTCCAGTACAACGGATACTTGTTAACTAACATTTAAAATAATATTATTGTATTACTAGTGTGCCACGTAAGTTTTAAAGAAACTCATCGTTGCGTATCAGGTACACTATCGAACATAGCAACCCCTTTAAAATAAAATTAATATTTAATTCGTAAATATTAATAAATATGATAATTCTTTATTCTTTATTTACCTGGGATGTTACAATCCTGGTGAAGAGGATGCATTTCTTTGAGTACATGGAACTTGAAGTGGACAACGTGGTTAGACAATGGGGACCATTCCATAGAATTAGGCTACATAAAAAATGACCAATGGGTTTTAAACAGACCATTTCACTACAAGCTTCGAGTTAAAGTTCCACTTTTGAGAAATAGTGACCCCAAAGTAGGCATGGTGGTAGTTTTTTTTTTCATATATCAGAAGTGAACACTAGAGTTATAAAACATGTAAAAAATAGCCAATAAGTCCTAGAGATAATATATTTGAAGGTTATTTAGCTGGGAGATTCAATAGGACACACCATGGTTTATGAAAGAAAGCTATTTTTTGGGATACATTCCAAAATTCAATATATTAACTTAGATTATGCATGAATGGTTCTTTAAGGTTTCAATGTCAAGTTCCTTAAAATTATTCCATGATTCAAGAATGAATTAAATGTATAATTTAATGATTAACGTTTATTGATTGATAATTGATTACACATTGGAAACATGAGAGAGAAAGTTTATGAAATAGTTATTTCTTGAACTCATGAAGATGGACATTATGGGGAGTTATGGGATGTTTTTGAAGAACTGTAATGGAGTGAAATTTTGACAATTTATTAGGACATTATTTCCTTGTTAAATAGGGATATCAATATAGAGAATAATATGATAAATAAATAACACCAACACTTATTCATTTTTAAAAGTGACTAAATATGGTATTCTAGGATAGGGTCATAAAAGAAGAAGAATAAGAAGTTGGAACTCGTCAAACATACTTCCTTGGATGAAGAGGAAAGAAGTTTCTATATAATAGTAATGTTAGAAGAAGTTCCAAGTGGTACACTAGAGGGTGTCATTCTAAACATTGTTCTATAAATAGGAAAATGGTTTTTCAAAGGAGTATTTCAAAATAAATTGTAAAATAGAAGATCTTGGATATCAATAGAGTGTCTATATACATTTGAAGATGAAATAAACACAACTATTTTTTAAGGGACCCACATATCCAGAAAACATGTGAAGGTGATCTATTCTAGAGTAGTGATCTAAAAGGAAGGATGTTCTAATGAGTGACCCATGGAATGTAGTCATATATCACTAAACATAATAATGAATTCATCCTAGGATATGTGTGGCCTATATTTAATCACATTGAAAATTAGTGATATTTATAGTGATTTGGTACATTAACAAATTATATATCACATACTCCTTGGACTATTTGTTAATGGTGAAGCAAGTAAAAATCACCATATCATATTTACTTTACCCATGCACACCAAAAGGGGTTAATCACCTTATATAATATATTGTGAAAAGGTATGTTCAAATAATTTCATTAGATCAGTGTCTAAATAAATGAATATAAAAAGTCATCCATGAGGATGAGAGGTAAAGATTAATTAGTCTAGTGATAAATAGTAGAAACATTGTTTATATTAGTTAATAATTACACACCCTGATTCACCAATCCTATTAGGGTATATAACACTATAAGAACCTTTAGGGACTATAAATTTGTATCATAGGGAAGGTTTTATATATTTTTTATTTCTATCACTTATATGGTTTTTTGAAGAAAGATGGAATCCAAATAGAATTCTACTTGATTGATGTAAAGAATTTTAAAACATGACAATAGGAATTCATTTCATCCATAAAAGATTCACTTTGAGTTCCATGAGAGGTTTTTATATTTAGAATTTTCCTAATAATATAACATGGATTTATCTTTCAGATAAATAACAATCTTATTGATATTGGTACCTCAGTAAAAAAGTTTTTAAAATATGCTCCCATAGAAGGTGTGCACATAGATATTGCTCATTTAAAAATATCAAAAGATATGTGGATAGTGATGATTGACTCATTTTTGGAATGAAAATAATCCAAATAAAAATGAACTTTTGTCTAAAGGAAAATATAATAAGAATAATTCTAGAAGAAAAAGAAAAACTACCAAGGTAATGAATTTAACTACAATATCTAATTATAACCCTATATTGGAGAAGGAATGTGGTGTTCTAGACTCTATTATGAAGATGAAAAGAAGATTTGATGAGGATATGGATACATCATGTTTATAATCATGGATATGTTAATTAAATACATAAGAGGATATACAAAATATATAATATAATGTGAAAAAATGGGAAGTCATGTATGAAGTGTATTTTCCAATGATTGATGATTTCTTTTTGGAAAATATATGGATAATGTAAGGACCCGACCCTAGTTTCCAGGAGGTGGTGGATTATTTGATTACATTGGCATATAAACGAGGAATATACATCCCAAAGTACCAAGTAGTTTAGTAGTATTATAAACAATATTTATAAATAAGTTCATCTTTACATCATTAAGGTAAATAAAACACTAATTTATTCCATTAGAAACATCCATTCCTCCTAGATTATGCTTGCAAGTCATTCATAATTTACATCTTCATATCATGGGAAACATGAAACATAAGAAAGAGGTGAGCTAAAATGATCAGTAATGGTATGAAATATAGTGAAAGATAGCGTAAACATAAGACACAATGAATAATTGAAAACACATGCCTTTAAAAAAATAAACTTGAACACATTATGGCCGGAATATGAGTTGAGTAAATAATGACATAATAAAACCTAATCATGGGTATTATACTTGTCAAATAACCACATGAAATTTCAACTACTTTCTTCATAAAGAGGGAAGTTCATATTCTAGAAATTTTGAAACATTTTTTCAAGGCCTCAGCCAAGTCGTCTAAAAATGATTAAGGCCTCATCCAAAACCATATATCACATTGGGAAAGGCCTCGACCAATTCCGCGTCTATTTGTCTCAAGAGACCTACTGATGCATCAGTGGGATATAGCGGGACCCACCAGTCACATAATTAGTCCAATGCGTTCCTAATATGAGTGGGGATAAATATAAACAACATATATATTCATATTGAAACTTCCATATGAAATGTAACTTACTTTTCCAAATCATTGAACATAAAACACTAACCATTCCGAGCAATATGGTAAATGGTTTTAGGATAGAACATACAAAATAAAATTATTCATAAACCGTTCATTAAAATATGGAATATGAAATCATAAATTATTAAACCCAATAATATATAACAATCAACAAGAGTGTTGAATCAGATGAAAATACTCTTATAAAATTATTAAGCAATTCTTGAGATAAATAATCATTATTTTGAAAAGAAGAGTTATTTTGGAAAAATCTTTGTATAAGTCCAGATTTGAAGTAATATAATATTTTAAAAACAAAATGAGTGATTTTATAAAGATAATGGTTTCCAAAAACATATTTTAGAGTGCCCTTCAAAATAGATAAGAATTTGAGAAATTCCCTTGAATCAGGCTTATATTTTGGAAACTGGTTTGAAAGTTTCTTTTAAAACATGTAAATATCCATTAAATCAGAAAGTATTATGGATGGTGTAAATATATAATACTCACAAAGAATTTATTATGTGTACATAATAATACATAATAATTTCATTGAGGCAATTAGACATTGAAAGTAACCTGAATGAGAATGCTTTTTGGGGTGAAAAAACCCTTACCTTAAGTCTGAACGTGATCCGCTCTTGAACTTAAGCTCCTGGAATATGAAATTAGACATATTAATAAATTATTTAAGAACCTATTAGTCATTTATTTAGTTTATCATAATTCTGTTTAGTTCATTTATTCCCTTAGTGATAATTTATTATATTGAATTTCGTTGTTCCAGAGTGTTAGTTTTCTTTATTTTCATAATATGTTCACTTGTTCTTAAGTAATGGACTGGAATAAATGTAAATATACATAATTTAAATAAAATATTATTTATGAACATCCAGAAGTGTTAATGTTCATTTCTATCATTTTTTTACATGGAACGAGGATGAATCATTAGATGAAATATTTATGACAATCACTTAGATTATTTAGCGGTATTTTGATTATTAGGAACTAGTTTTGTTGTACAATTTAATAATATGTACATATATGGGTTATGGAATATTAATTATGTTATAGTAAATTTATTAAAGTCTTTTTTAACCATAAAAATTGTTTGATGACCAATAATGATGGAGAATTTGAAGAAATAAACTTCTTTGTCCACAGAGGTTATAAATTGGGACCTCATGGACATTGATTTCATTTATAAAATAAAAGAGAGAGAGAGAGAGGATTTTGATGATGGTTCTTACATGAAAATGACATGATTTAAGTATATATATGATAATGGATCTATCATGGTCATTTGGACAGAGAAGGTGAGGAAAGGATTATAAAATAAAGGAACTTGAAATGAAAATAAAAGAAAAACAAGTATGCTTTACCTCTTGATATATCCTCATTGGGAACCTCTTTAAGGGAAATGGTTTTGGTATTTTTTTCAAGAAGAAGTGCTTATTTGACGTGGTGAGTGACTAGGGAACGCTATTTGGGTAGAAATTTGAGGATCTTCATGGCTTAGAAGAGTGAAGAGAAGGGGGATTGGTGGGGGGGTTTATAGTGGAGAATGGGAGTGAAAATTTTGAATACTTAATTCATTATTTTATTATTTCCCTCAATAAAACCAATAGGGTTGTTTAATGTGACCCCTAATAGTAATAACTTCTTGTTATTTAGAACCAAGTGTCATTACATCACTTATGATGTCATAAATAGTGTATTTAATTGATAATTTGTACATACAGTATTTTACTATATTTCATTATTCATCAAAATTTCAGGAATTTCATAAAAACCCAAAAAATTCTCCCCTACCATTTTTTGATGTGTAGAATTCAAAAATGATCTCCATTTTACAAAAATAAAATTATAAATATTATTAATTTTATTTTTTTTAAAAATCATAGTTAATTCGATAAATAACAATTTTAATGGTATAATTAGTTTTATATCACATTGAAAAATCAATTATGATATTTTTATCTTATTACCTTAAGAAAAATAAAATAATACCATTATTTAATATTCATAAGGGTCATATTACTATTCATATTAATATTCATAAGGGTATGTTACTATTCACAAAAAAATCACGAATGTTCTATCAGACTCCCATGTTGCTTCCTAAATCATATGGTTCCTCCAAAGAACCTTTACCAGACGATTCATCCGCTTTTGAAATACTTGTTCTCTTGTATCAAGAATCTTGATAGGCTCTTCACAATAAGGCTGGTTGGGATCAAGTTTTATTTTATCATTGGTGACTATATCTGTTGGTCCTAGTATGTATTTACTTAACATTGATATGTGAAACACATTTTGAACTTTAGAGAGACTTAGTGGTATTGCCAAATGGTAAGCCTGAATGGACCGAAGGCAGTTTATTTTATTTTATTAAATATAATACCCCTTTTAAGGTTTGAAGGGGAACCCATACATGACCCATATGCCCAAGGCACAAGGCCCGACATGACCCATAATACATGACCAGAAGGCCCAGAGGCATACCATGCCCAATACATGGCTCGTAGGCCCAACCCAGTAGAAATGCCCCTCCCCAGCTTCTACAAAATTGATTGCCTTTATCTCCCCACCTGCATTGTTGATCAGCTAGCATTTCCCCATACAAAGCTGCATGGTGCCTGGTCCTGGTGGCGGTTGCCATACCCTCTCATTCTTCCAACCTGGTTAGCTCTGCTTCTGGTGACTGCTAGTGGTGCTCTGATCCTCATCTGGGGCCTGCTCTGTGTGAACTAGGCTACTTCATGGTATACAATGGCTCAAAGGCCATCTTTCCTAAAGGCCTTTGATGGCCCGAAATCCCTAAGACCCTTAGGCCCAAACCGGTGGACCAAAATCCCAAATTAGGTGAATAGTCCGACTGCTATAGTACCGAACAGTGCCTTCTACAGTACTGCTACAGTTCCCGGAAAATTCACCTCCACCCGTTTTTGAACCTGGGTCTCATGGATGCCAACTAGGAGCCTTTACCACTCAGGTACAGGCTCGTTGGACCAAATGGTAAGCTACGACTCCAATTCAATCCAAAATTTCAAATGGTCTGATGTACATGAGACTTAATTTTTCCTTCTTACCAAATCGAATAACACCCTTCCATGGAGATACCTTTAAGAAAACATAATTTCATTATTGAAATTTAAAATCCTTCCTTCGGTTATCATCATAGATCTTTTGCCTACCTTGATCTGTTTTGATATGGGTTTGGATAATCTTTACCTTTTTCGATATTTCCTCGACAAGTTTTGGGCCTACGAGCTTTCTCTCACCAACATCATCCCATCAAGTTGGTGTACAAAATCTCTTTCCATATAACACTTCACATGGTGCCATATGAATACTTGAATGAAATATATTGTTATAGGAAAATTATATGAGAGGTAAATACTGATCTCACATACCTTGATAGTCAAGTGAACTAAACCTCAACATGTCTTCCAAAGTCTGAATAGTCCATTCTGATTGTCCATCAGTTTGTGGGTGGTAGGTAGTTCTCAAACGAAGATCAATATTTAGGGCCTTCTGAAGACTTTTCTAGAATTTTTATGTAAAATGGGGATCACGATCCGAAACAATTGATAAAGGTACACCATGAAGTCTTAAAACATCATTAATATATAGTCTTGTTAAATGTTCAAGTGGTAAATCTTCTCTTATAGCAATAAAATGTGCCGATTTTGTAAGATGGTCCACAATAACCCATATCGCATCATTATTTATTGAATTCTTTGGTATCCCCATGAAAAATTCCATTGTAATATCATCCCATTTCTACATAGGAATTGGAAGGGGTTGCATGACTCCTTCAGGACGTTTTCTTCCAGCCTTCACCTATTGACACACTAAACATCTCGACACATAATTAGCTATCTCCCTCTTCATATTTTCCCACCAAAAATATTCCTGTAGATATCTATACATCTTTGTGCTAAAAGGGTGTATATAGAAATTAGAGCTATGAGCATCACCCAATAGTTTTCTCTTTTGATAAGGAATAATAGGAACAAAAAGCCTCTTTCTGAATTCTATAATGCCACCTTCATGAACAATTTCAATCAACTTCCCATCATTTACACCTTTAATTTTCTTTTGAAACTCCTCGTCATCAGCCTGAGAACTTTTTAACCTTTTGAGTAAAGGTGGTTTGGAAACTATTTGAAAACGTAGTGATGTGTTACCTTCTTTGATAATTCCCATATCCATCTTTACTAGATACATGATCAAAGGATCCCCTTTAACAATCATCTTGTTTAGAATTCAGTGTTCCTTTATACTCAAAGAATCTTCCACCTTATTTTCCTTCTTTGGGAGCTAGTGAATTTTGAAATAATAATATTTGAGCAACTCAATCCATATCCTTTGTCTCATGTTGATTTCTTTCTGTGAGAATATATATTTCAAACTCTTATGATCTGTATATGTCTCACATTTTTCACCACAGAGGTAATGTATCCAAATATTCAGAGCAACGATTACTGTTTCTAACTCAAGATAATGAGTTGGATAGTTTTGTTCATGAATTTTTAGCTGCCTAGATGAATAGATAATCACTAGATCATTCTGCCTAAGGACACAACCAAGTCCTTTCTTTGATGCATCACTATAGATAAAAAACGCATCATTCCCTGATGGTAGGGTTAAGATCAGATCATTCATTAACCTCCTCTTAATTTATTCAAAACATTTTTCACATTCCTTTTTACATACAAACTTAACCCCTTTTCATGTGAGCTTGGTCATTGGGTTGGCTAAACAGGTGATGTTTTGGATGAAACACCGATAATAACCTGCTAAACCAATAAAACTACATACCTCAGTTATGTTTGTTGGAGTAGGACATTATTTCATAACCTTTGTCTTTGCAGGATGTATATATATTCCATACTTAGAGACAATGTGGCCCAGAAAGGAAACTAATTGAAGCCAAAAATCACACTTGCTAAACTTCCCATATAATTTAATTCTTCTAAGTGTCTTCAGAATAATGCCCAAGTGATTTTCATGATCTTCATGGATTTTATAGTGTACTAGGATATCATTAATAAACACCACTATAAATTCATCAACATATTCCTTGAAAACTCTATTCATCAGATCCATGAAAATAGATGGTGCATTAGTTAGTCCAAAAGGCATTACTGTAAACTCATAATGCCCGTACCTGGTTCAAAATGTTGTTTTTGGAATGTCTTCCTTCCTCACAAGAAAGTGATGATATCCAGATTGATGATCAATCTTAGAAAAATATTGGGCTCCATAATGTTGATCAAATAAATTCTCAATTCATGGAATAGGATAGTTATTATTTATTATAATATCATTTATCGCCCTATAGTCAATGCACAACCTCATAGACACATCTTTCTTCTTAACGAAAAGAATAGGTACTCCCCATGGAGAAACGCTAGGGAGAATAAATCCTTTATCACTTAGTTTCTCTAGTTTTTTCTTTAGTTACACTAACTCGATAGTGACCATTATATTAGGGTTCTTTGATATGGTCCTTGAACCAGGAACTAAGTTAATGGAAAACACAATTTCCCGCTCTATAGGATGTCTAGGTAAATCCTCTAGAAAGATATCAATATATTCTTGAACTATAGTTATGTCCTCTATCATTACATTCTTCTCCTCATCCATATTTATTTCAATACCCTCCACCCCAAAAATTTAATTCAGTAGAGCTACTAGGGGTGGATCTAGATAAGAATTAAATGGTGAGGTTTCTTCTCTAAAAATAATGGATTCTATACCATTCTCAAAAAATATAACTTCCTTCTTCTTGCAATAGATCTTCACATCGTAATTTGATAGCCAATTCATACTAAGAATTATATCATAGTCAACCATTGGTATGATGATAAGGTTAAAAACCAAAGCATGTTTATATGTCATGAGGGGGACTAATCAACAAACATATGTTGCAATGATACATCCACTAGGAGTTTTGATTGATAACTCCTTTATTAAATCAAATTGGACATATCTAATTTTCTTGGAAAATTTGAAAAATATAAATGAATTCCATGATATAGAATAAAATAAATCATTTGCTAGGTTTGATGAAATTATCAATGTACATGCCACTACATCATTTGGAACTTCAATCTCTGCAGTTGTGATCACATAAGCTTGTCCTTGCTCCCTTGTCCTTTTCTGCTGCATGTTTCCTTGATGCTTTGGAAAATCATTAGCATCATGTCCCATATCCCAAAAAATATAGCATTCAACATTAATGGATTATTTATTCCCCTTGAAATCACTAGTATGATGGCCTCTCTAGACACATTTGTAGCATACTCCTTTTTCCTTTAAGCATGCACCTGGGTGTTTCCTTCCACAATTATCACAGGGTGGAAATTTAATTCTTCCCTTCTTTCCTATTTCCTTATTTCCTTTCCCCAGGTTTTTAGTAGCCCTCTTCATTCCTTGATTTCTTTTAATGTTATACAAATTAGATAATTTTTTTTCTATCTTGATAGCACATGAAACTATATACTAATATGATGGAAAACTTTGGGATACCAGTGCCCAATGGAGGCATGTATTTAGGCCATAAAATAATCGATAAATTTTGATATTTGGATTTAGTTTGTAGTCCACTACATGTCTTGATATCCTTGTGAAGTTAGCTTTGTACTTTATGACATTCTCATCTTCCTTCTACCTCAGATTCAAGAATTGCTTCTCCATATAATCTATATGTTCACGAGGAAAGTATTTCTCTAGGAAGATATCTTTAAAGTCCCTCCATTCCATCTCATCTATTTATTCCTACCCCTTTTTGTTTTGGATTAATGAACACCACTACTCTGCATCTACCAATAGATGATAAAGTGCCATGATGGCCTTCTCTCTTTCATTACATCCCAAAGAGAGAAATATTTTCTTTAGGGAACTTATCCAGTGCTCAGCTACAAATGGGTTTATAGTCCCATTGAATAATAGTGGTTGTTTTCACATAAAGCGATATAACATAGCTCCTCTACGTAGTGGATCTGGATGCTTCATACGGGTAAGGTTATTATTCATAACATGAATAAGGTGTCCCAATATAGTTATAAGTTACTTAGCACCCATCACAGCACCAGAGCCAACATCATTATCTTCAATCAGAAGGAATTCCTTATAGGGGACATGCACGGTCATGTGGTTTCCATTCCTTCCACTAGTCACCATATATAGATGATGACATACACTATATTAGGTTATTAATCATAATTTATAATATTAACTTAACAAAATACTTATCATAAATTGAGATTCTACGCAAGGATAATCCCAAAATCACAAAAATGGTTTCTTTGAGGAAATATTTACATTTAAAACCTTCATAATGTCTTGTAAAAAAATGAGAATTATCCTAAGCATTTCCCTCAGGAGTGTCACAACCAAGAGTGAAACAATGCCCATTTTCTTATACTAGGGTACCTCAGGTCAAGCCCAGAACTCCTTGTCAGATCATTCACTCCTAGGTACATCTGTTCCAGAGCTGCCTCTACCTGTTTGTATCCAACAGGGATGTATTCCTTAAAATATCCACATAATATATTCCTTTCCAAAATACCAAGATGTTATTTTATGTTTATCCTCAAAGAATATATTAGGGACTCTTCCCTAATATATATTTTCTAAAACTAGTTTCCATGTTTTCTACTAAACTTCCTTTGATACCAACTGTAAGGACCTGACCCCAATTGGTCGGAGCTGGTGCCTTATTTGATTACATTAGCATATAAACAAGGAATATGCATCACAAAGGACCAAGTAGTTTTGTATTATCAGAAACAAGATACATAAATTAGTTCAACTTCACATCATGAAGGGAAATACAACAATACTTTATTCTATTAGAAATGTCCATGCCTCCTAGATTATGCTTTCAAGTCATTCATAATTTACTTCCTCATATACTTGGAAAATGAGACATAAGAAAGGTGTGAGATAAAATACTAAATATGGGTAAGAAATAAATCATAAGATAGAATAAACATAATACATTATGAATAATGGAAAACACATGCCTTTAAAAATAATAAACTTGAACACATTATGGAAGGAATGTGAGCTGAGTAAATAATTCCATAATAAAACATAATCTTGGGTATTATACTAGTCAAATAACCACAAGAAATATCAATTACTAGATTCATAATGAGTTAAGTGCATATGATAGAAATTTTGAAACATTTTTTCAAGGCCTCATCCAAGACATCTAATAATTATTAAGGCCTCGACCAAAAAAATATATCACATTAGGAAAGGCCTCGACCAATTCCACGTCTATTTGTCTCATGAGTCCTACCAATAAATCGAGGGGATATAGAAGGACCCAAACATCAGATAATAAGTACAATTCATTCCTCATATGATCAGGGATAAATATAAACAACACATACATTAATATTTAAACTATCGTATGAAATTTAACTAACTTTTCCTAATCATTGAACATAAAACACTAACCATTCTGAATAATATGGTGTATGGTTTTAGGATAGCACATACATAATAAAATTAGTCATAAAACATTAATTTAAATATGGTAGATAAAATCATAAATTACTAAACCCAATAATAAATAGTAATCAACAAGAGTATTGAATAAGACAAAAATACTCTTATTGAATCATTAAGCAATTCTTAAGATAAATAATCTTTATTTTGAAAAGAAGAGTTCTTTAAAAAAATACGTTCTGTAAAACCAGAAGTGAAGTAATATAGTATTTTAATAATAAAATGAGTGATTTTATAAATATAATGGTTTCTAAAAATAGATTATAGAGTTCCCCTGAAAATAGATAAGCATTTGATAAATTCCCTGGAATCTGGATTGTATTTTGGAAACAGTTTTGAATTTTTCTTTTAAAACATTTAACTATCCATTAACTTGGGAAGGATTCTGGTTGTTGTAAGTATATATAATACTCACACATAATTTATTATGGGTAAGTAATAAAACATAATAATTTCATTGAGGTAATTAGACAATGAAAGTAACCCGAATAAAAATTGATGTTCGGGTGAAAAAACCCTTACCCTAAGTCCGAACGTGTTCCGATCTTGAACTTAAGATCCTAAAATATGAAATTAGGCTTACTAATAACTTATTTCAGAACCTATTATAAATTTATTTAATTTATGATAATTATTTTTAGTTCATTTATTCCCTTACTGATAAGTTTTTATATTGAACTTCATTGTTCCAGAGTGTTCGTTTTCTTTATTTTCATAATCATATCACTAGTTCTTAAGAAATGGAGTGGAATGGATGTAAATATAAAGAATAAAAATTTCATATTATTTATGAACATAAGGAATTTTTAATGGTCATTTCTATAATTTGTTTACATTGAACGTTGATGTATCATTGTATGCAATATTTATGACATTCACTTAGATTATTTAGTGGTATTTTGATTATTATGAACTAGTTTGGTCGTACAATTTAATAATATGTTTGTATGCTGGTTCCTGAATCATAATTAGGTTATAATACATTTACTAAATTCTTTTTTAACCATCAAAATTGTTTCATTACCAGTAATGAAGGAGAATTTGAAGAATGAAACATCATCATCCATGAAGGTTATAAATTGGAACCTCATGGACGTTGATTTCGTTTATAAAGTAAAAGAGAGAGAGAGAGAGAGATGATATTGATGATGGTTATTCCATTCACATGGAATAATTACATTATATATATTATACCAGATATATCATGGTCATTTGGACAGAGGAGGTAGGGAGAGGATCATAAAACAAATGAACTTGAAATGAAACTAAACGAAAAAGAAATGTGCATTACCTCTTGATATAACCTCCTTGGGAACCTCCTTAAGGGAAGGTGTTTTGGTCTTTTGGAAAGACCAAGAGTTTATTGGACGTGGGGAGTGACTAGGGAAGTCTATTTGGGAAAAACATTGATGATAATCAAGGCTTAGAGGAGTGAAAATAAGAGGGAGTGGTGGGGTATTTTTATAGTGGAGGAGAAGAGTTAATTTTGAATATTTAATTCATTATTTTATTATTTCCCTCAAGACAACTAATAGTGTTTTTTTATGTGAACCCTAATAGTAATAAGTGCATTTGAGTTCTAACCCAGTGGCCTTACATCACTTCTGATGTAATAAATAGTGTATTTAACTGATAATTTTTACATAGGGTATTTTATCGTATTTCACTATTCTTCAAAAATTCAAGAATTTCATAAAAATCCCAAAAATTCACACCTAAATTTTTTTGACATGTAGAAATAAAAAATTAAATCCTTTTTTCCAAACTAATTTTATAAATATTATTAATTTATTTTTTAAATAAAATCATATTTAATTAGAAAAAATAACAATTTTAAAGGTATAATTACTTTTACATCACATTGAAAAGTAAAATAAGATATTATTATATTATTACCTTAATAAAATAAAATAATACGATTATTTACTATTCATAAGGGTCGTATTACTATTCATATTACTATTCATAATGGTATTTTACTATTCCCCAAAAATCATGTATGTTCTATCAAACTCCAAATGACTTACTGATCACTACTCTATATGACCATTTTTCGAAATTCAAAACATAGAAGAGGAAAATTTGTGTTTAAGATCAATATTATAATATGAATTTATTTTCAAAACCTTGGGGTTTACAGATAATGAAAGAATAAGTTCCCTTTAAATTCAATATAAAGGAAATGGGAGAATAGATTAAGGATAAAAGTAAAATTCTTGAAGGGGTTCCCTGAGTGATCAAAAATAAAATATCCATTTAGAATGATTTGAAAGCTATCCTCATTCCTCTGAAAATACAATTTGAGGAGAGAAGAAAATCAATAACTGATATTGCATCAAGTATTAAATAATTGGTTTTACACTTTAATAACAAATAAGAAAGGATTGGAGAACTTGAGTAGGGGATAAACACCTCATATGAGAAGATTAAAATAAATCCAAAGGTAACGTAAATTTAAATAAGGAAGCATGATATGAAATGTATTATAAAATAGGATTTCCATGAAAAATCATGAATTGAGGGTCCATAAAATAAGGTTTCTCCAATGTGATAATTTTATAGAATACTTGATAAAATTATAATCATATTCTTCAAATCCCAAAATCCAAAATTTTAAAGAATAAATTGTGCTATTCCAAGAACTCAATCAACAAGAGACCATATTTGGTATTATTACTATAGTAGATTTTTGATTTGTGATAAACATGGAAATATATAAATTAATTGAAGTTAAAAAAAATCATGGAAGGGTAAAGATTTCCTGAGGAGAGAAACCACTACTACGAAATACAATGATATATTTTATTCAAGGAAAAGGCATGGCATACTAGAAAATTAGTTTAATGTTTTTGTGGAAAGGAATGATCCTCAAAGATTAGTGAAACAAGAAACAAGATTAGTTTACTCACAATTACTCTCTTGTAAGAAAAGAAATAAAATATATAAAAAATACAATAGTTTCACTAGCTGTGGTAAAGGTCAATGAACATTCACAAGTAAATCCATAAAGAAAGATGATGAAGTAAAATATGGAAATGATGGCCATCATAGAAGATCCATTCTTAAGTGGTTTAAAAAAACACTAAAAGGAAATAGTAAAAGTTTGGTGAAAATTTACTCCAATGGTTTATACATCTAGAAGGAAGATCCAATATAAATGAAACACAAGTAAAATATTTTTCTTATGTAATTGATTCCAAATCAGTAGTAAGGCACAAGATAAGTAATCACATCAATCCTCACATCTACGATAAAAAGTCTGTGTGTGATGTCACACATATAAGATCCATTGGAAAGAGGTTGAGAAGGCTGGCTACAAAAGATGATGAAGATAAGGAGGTGGATGAGGTGATGAAATTCCAATCCATTAATCTAAAAAATGGAAAAGGAAAATTTTAAGATGGTTAGTTCATTTATATTTACCAACCACATTCCTCAATATGTGGATGTTTTTGGTAAATCCTCTCATAGTATTATTTAATATTTTAAACCTTCTTGAATTATTAAAAAAAATTAAGGGAGACACATTACATTTTTAAAGAGTTATCAAAATAACATGAATTAAGAGTTTAATATAAACATTATAAAGTTATAAGTGGAATGAAACTGGTTCTTTAAATATCAATTGGTATCAATATTGAATTTATATTCTATATGATCATTTTAAATGATAAAAAATGAATGGAAAATGGCCTAATTTGTATAAAAAGAAAGATATCAAATCCACATCTAGAGGTACAATTGGTATAATGAAAAATATGGTATATATCAATTGGTATCAAGCCACAAAATCAGAGGTATCGGGACAATTGAAATAAAATAACAAGTGGGACATAGCAACACATGAATCTTATATTAATATATATATATATATATATTCATAATATATGGAATTATCTATGAGGATTTACAAGATGCCAAAATATGATGAGATGCAGGATTTATTACCACAAGTTGTATCACCTAATTGAGAAACATTAATTGGTGTCATGTTATAAAGTCTCAGGGGGAATGTGTGTTTAAAATTCAAAGGTTTCTTAGACTTATCTAGATTTTTATGTTTCTTATGAAGAATTGAAATATAATATATTCAATTTGTATCAAAATTTATTTCACTATTGGGATCAGTTCTAATAAGTGGGATGATCCACACATTCTATGGTTTACTACATATATTATAACTATTTAGTGTGAAAGTGATGGAGATAACAAGTTTTTTTTATAAGTGATAATTCCAAATCTACTTTGATTTTTCGTTATTAATAAGGAGTCTCATTTGTAGCCTTGATTTTTTCTAAAAAAACCCATTTTCATACATAGATCCTCGATTCAGTAATATTATAGTAGTTTTTAACATCTCATGATACAAGTGATAAATTCACCTAGTGAATCTCTTGATAAAGTGTATCCATGTTCGGAAGGTGATTCTAGATTTGTGAATTCCAACTAGAAATTGTTTTCAATTAAGTGATAGAGCATTTACCTATTCAAAAAGTGTTTAATACTAAAGACTAAAGTGGATTTCTAATTGGGGAAGAAGGAAAGGGAAGGGGAAGGAAATTTATCCTCAAGTGTAGATTATTTTTATAGAGTTTCTTAAAATATATAAAGGAGGAGATAATATTGAAATCAAAAAGTGAAATGAGTTGAACTCATTAAAAGGGGGTGTTGGAATTGAAAATTTAGATTTTTATTTATGATGGAGAAAATCAATTCACCAATTAGGGGGATTTGAAATCAATTTTATAAGGTTTGAACCTTTTTGATATTTTCAATAAGGGTTAAAATGGAACTTTGTATTTCATTTCCATTGAAGAAAAGAATGATTTATTATATAAAGGGGAGATGAATTTAGAGAGATGAAATCTTGGTTATTGGTAAGAAAATAGAAATGGGGATATTATTAACATCAGAATGAGTTAAGTAAGATTTTTAAAAATATAAGTGTTTGTTGCAGAAGAAGAATACCAAAAAGAAGATACGGTGATGCTTGGGGGATTTTTATAAATGATCATGATTTCTTGATGTTGAATTATTTGAAAAGATTGAAGGTTATTGTGATGGAATCATTTTCCACACAAAGGAATGATATCCCGAGACAATCAAGATGTGTGAAGGAATTCTAAAATGAGCATAAATTTTTGAAATAAGTAGAAAAAGATGTTAATAAGGAATATTTGGAATGAAATGTGCAATCCCTGAAAAATTCATGGAGATTTTATGCAAGGATACACAAAATGGAAAATATGGAAAGGTCAATGTCATGGTGGTCCCTATGATAGAGTACCAGTTCACATGATAAAAATTTTGAAGCTATGTTGTGAGTATTTTGGTGGTTGTGGTCACATGGATACACTACATTTAATACATAGATCATGAGATGGAAAACATGGCTAGCCAAGGATAACCACACCATATTAGTAGTCCCATTTCTTTGAAAACAACAAATAGTTTTTCTCCACTCCATGTTTCTAGGTTTTTCGAGTTGATGTTTTACCTATGAGAAATAGTGAGCCCAAAAGGGTCATGGTGGTTCCCATGGAGGTAGTTTTTTCAATGAAAATATGATGTAGACATTGGAGTTTTATAAAAAATTGTGTAATAGAAAAAATTCCTCAGAGCTAAGAATTTTAAATGGTGTATTTCTTATAGATTCAATAGGTAGTGATGTGGTGTTTAAAAGAAATAATTTTTGTAGTTGTTTAATAAGAGATACACCAAAATTGAATACACTAACTCGTAGGATGCATGAACAGTTTGTTAATGTTTCAACATCAACTACCTTAAATTTAGGCCACGATTCAAGAATGAATCAACGGGTGATTTCATAAACTCATCAATTGGATTAATTAATAATTGATTCCATAATATAAATAGGTGGGAGAGGGTTTATGAATTAATTATTTCACTAAATGTATGAATATTTAAATCATAGGGAGTTATGGGAAGCCTTTGAAAAACCATGATGGAATGATATTTGTCCAATTTATTAGCTCATGATCTCCTCATTAAAGAGGTAAATTGATAGGGGGAGAATATTTTAAATAGAACACATAATGGATTTAGAATGGAACGAAGGGGGATAGCTCTCTATTCCGGTCCATCATCACACCCTTTTTTCTGATCTTCAACAGTATGAACACTGGATGACCAGGAGGGTATATATTTGTTTAGGACCATAATTGGGTGGGTGAGGCTATTCAATACCCTGGTTTCCACACTCCCAACATATCTTTATGTGAAGCCAGCCTCTACTAGTAGTTTATCAAGGCCGTGTTGGATGCTAATCAATAGGACCTCTTCAACCTCATTGAGCTATCCACAGAACCCAAAATTTTCATTTTTACTCCCTCTTCCTTGGGCGCTTTAACATCTAAAGACTTCTACCACACCATGGACTTACAAGAGGGTGTTGAATTCTGGAGCAACACCTTGTGGAAAAAATTCATCCAAGAAAAATACAACTTCCTGTCGTGGAGGATTACAAACAAAGTAATCCTAGTAGATAAAAACATCCAACGGTGTGGGATTCTAATTTTGTCACATTGTTCATGCTATGAAAATAGATAAGAGGAGAGTGAAGAACATCTCTTTTTCAGGAGAGATTGGGCATTTACAGTCTGGGGAGCCTTTGGGGAGTTTATGTCTTTTTTGGATCTAAACACGGAGGACCTTGACTTCATGGATCGGTGGTACCTTGTTGTGGGTGACAGGGGTCCAAAGAAGCTGGCACATACCATGATCCTGTATGTAGGATGATGGTGCATTTGGCAGGCCAGGAAAAACGTGAGGCATGGGGAGATAGTGTCATATAGAAGAGTCATTTTCACAAGAACTAAAAATATTTTTATTGACATGGAAAGGCTCTCCAACAATTGGTGGGACACTCCCTATCTCGGGTGCCTTCGAGGGAGTCTCTCCCCCCTCATTCCTATACTTACAACATCCAAGGCCAATGAGTAAGATCTAATCCCCCCTTGAGGGGCCTTAAACTCAACATGTATGCGTCGTGCAACATAGAGGTGATTCATGGAGGTGGGTTTTTCCGTGATTCTCATGGATCAGTTTATTTTGCGTTCTCTGTTCAGCTTGGCCATGGATCTTCTCTTTAGGATGATGAAAAAGAAATGTACCAGGGCATAAGTTTGTGAATTCAGAAGAACATTCCTATTAAGGAGGTGGAAACTGATTCTAGGATACTCCATGATGCTCTGCATGGCCTTTGCAAGCTCCATGGTCCATCACCTACATTACAAAGAAGTAAATAGAAATTATCAACAACAACATAAAAGTGCTTCACTCATGGTGTGAGGGGAACTATGTGGCATAATATCTAGCGTCCATTGATGTCTCTAGTTCAGATCAAATTTACATTCATGATGTATACACACTGAAACCCAAGGGGGTGAACTTGGTTAAAGGGAATTCCCTTGACCTCCACTTCTTCCAGCCTCCATAGGCTCACCTTTCTTTTGTTTATCGTTGAATAATTAAATAAACATGATGATGATGAAATAGAATGCATAGTTCCACATCTTATATTTAGAAGTAAAAAATATGGTGTTCTGATAAGAGGTCTAGATGGAAGAATAATAAGAAGTTTTAACTCATTGAAAATCATTCCAAAGATGTATAGGAATTATGTTTTTTTATCAAAAAAGTGTGATAAAGTTATATGAACTACAATAGAGGGTGGTATTTCAATGATTTTTTAGAAACATAAAGAATTATTTTAAAAGGTGGATTTTATAATACATTAAAAAAGAGAAGATCATGGATATCAATATAGATTATATATATTATAATACAATAAACACAATCAATACCATTAAATAGACCCATATGTCCATAAAATGTGTAAAGGGAACTATTTCATGAGAATTGATCCAAAAGGAAGGATTTTATATCGAGTGACCCTTTGGAAGTAGTGTTCTATCCATAAACTTTTTAAGCTAGTGAGAATAAGTTAAGAGTTATCCATCCATAACATTATTGTAGGGAAGTGAGGATTATAGTGATTTAGTGAATCAACACCATTTCAGTCCCATGATCCATGGAATATCCTATAGTGGTGAACCAAATAAAAATCTCTATTTTCAATTTAATTCATGCATGAAGACCAAAAGGGGTCAAGTAAGTTAAAGAGTATCCAGTAAAAATGACTGGTAAATCCATTGAAACATATCAATGTGTAAAAAAGAGCATAAAAATGACCTAAAGGTTGAAATATCAATATATATTATGTTAATGAGACATTAATAAAACGTTTTTAAATTGGTATATAATCACACACCCTGATTAAATCCCATATATATATAGGTATATCACATTTTAATACCCTTCAAGAACTAACATATTTCTTTTATTTTAAAACTACCTATCTAACACTCTAAAAAAATTTCATAGGAAATAGAACATCCCTAAAAAACAATTGTAATGAATATGTATCATCACATGTTTAGGATTTTAGTGGGGATATTTAGCAAGTAAAATATTTGAATGTTGATGATATATGTCATCCATTGCATATAATTTTCTATAGAATCACCAGAATTACACATTATTAGATTTTAATCCACTTTATTAACATGTATTTTTTATTAATGTAACAATTCCAGGACCAGGTCATAAAATTATAATGTCACAATTTTCTCAATACTCATGTTTAGGAAGGGAGGAAAAATTAATGAATGGATTTTACATTAATTTTTTTTACGAAAACTGAGTGTATATCACATGGTATATGAATTCTACATATAGTAACCATTATCATAAGAAATATCCCCATACATATAAATATTATTCTATTTTTTCCCAAGTAATTTCTAATTATCTTTTTGTATTAGACACCCATTTGGATTTATTCCCTATTTTTAGATTTAATCCTGAGTAGATTTGGGTGTATTAAGTGAAAAAAACATGTGACGAGTGAAAATAAAACTCCAAATGGTGGGGATATATTAAGCTGTTTAGATGTCCCAGATGTATGTATACAAGAATAAAGAATTCAGTATTGACCTCCTCAGTTTCTAGAGTCCCCAAACATACACATTCCATATATTACATGAATAGATAGAGAATAAATAGTGTGATGTATACATGATCTATAAGGAACTAATCCTTGGGGAAATATAGAATGAATTTATCCCTTTGAATGCTACTTGGGGTGTTTTCCAATGGATTCCTTCCTTGGAACAAGATTATTAATAAAACATGAAGATTCCAAGAATAATGGAACTCATCTATGCATCAATATAAATTTTGAAACATGGATGAACATACTTTCTTCATTTCATGGTGTGGGTCTAAGAACTCGGTGTACAACTGGGTGTCCCACCCTGAAATATTGGGGAACCCTAGGTACTTACTATCTTAAACAAGAGAACAATGTTTTAGAAAATCATTAAAGGATTAGAATATCAGGATATTCTTTTTCTATTTATAGATTTATTTCTTAGAGGAAATATAATCCCCATATTTGATGAACAGACTAGTGTCAATAAAAAAACCATTGTTGTGGCTACATGTCTTGTGAGAGGGAATCTAGTCTTCTTAGAGATTCTAGTGTTCTCTAAGATACATATGTGCATATTTTCCATATATCAATACATTTTACTATTTTTAGTTTGAGAAAAATGGATAGGGGTGAACATCTATTTTAAAAATTAAAGAAAATGGAAAAGGCAAATTAAAATCTAAATGATGTTGTTATGATAAAGAAATAAAGAAATAAACTCGATAAAGAAATATATTGATAAATACAATATTTATTATAAAGGTAATTTTAATATTTATTGAGACAATATGAATATTTGAAAATGAACATATAAAATTTATGCATTTATGTGTATCGATATTAAATGAATCAATGCATAACATAAAAGTGAGAGAAAACATAGTTTGGTAAAGGAGTTCAGAAATAGATTAGTGTGAACCACTTTGTCTGTAGAGACCCTATGCTTGAAATACATGGACATTACATTAATTTTGCGGAATAATTAATAGATAAGAAAAACAAACACACAAGGACCATAATAGTTTAGTGTCTTTGGAAACTCGGAATAAAATCCTCTAATCGTGGTGAATGATCTTCAACATCTCCCAATAAAGATCTTACCTTTTTTTTCTTACCTAAAACCTTTCTTTATATCCTGGGGAAAAGAAAACATAAAAGGGTGAGCTCAAATTCTCAGTAAGGGTAAACAAAAGAAATATCAATCACATCATATACATAATAACATAACTTCTGGAAATCTTAACCTACAAAAAAGATCATAATATCATAACATGGGATAAATCATAGAAGTGAGATGTAATCCCAATAATCATAACATAAAACATGAAACTTTGTGGCATACAAACCTCATCATAGAGAATAATATCTTATTAGTCAAGACTCTTTGCCAAGACTATCTTAGTGGACAAAGTCCATTTCTGAACCGAGTCACCCTCGTTTCAGTCCTGTTTCACTGAACCGGTATAACCTACCATTCCAGCCATGTCTATCTCATGAGATATAAAATCTTTACCCAATGCATTTGAGGGAGATATAGGTCCCACCCATCTCATAATGATACCATTCCTATGTGTGCCAAAAAATCATAAATCATACATCATTGCATAACCCATGTAAGAAAAATGGGAATCTTAAACATCGTGACATCATAAATCAATTCATATAAGATAAAGGAATTCATAAAAATATAATTCCATCACAACATAATAAAATCAATGTAATAATAGGGATAGAAACATAACCCTTTATTATCTTATATGGAAAAATAATTTTGATAAAACACTTGAACTCCATTCTTGAGGAAAATATCCTTTCTGCTTCAAAAAAGACTTTTCCTTTCGTAACATGTCGTACAATTCGAAACTAAAAGAAGTTGATTAAAAATAAACTTGAAAACTTGTAAAGGAAGATTCTTGGAAATAATTTTTTAAAAATCCATTCATGTCGTATAAGTTAAAAAAACATTCTTCTCGTACTTTTGTCAGAAAAGTCAAAAAGTACCTCGTACTAAAAACGACAAAAGATTCCTTTCATATCTTTTACTGAAAACACACCGAAGGGTAAAATTGTATTTAAACAATTTTAGGTGGATGGAAATAATGTTACATCTTGAGGAAACATGGATGTGGATGATAAAATACACCCCAGTAAATTTCAAAGTATAAACAATCTCGGATAAAAATGAGATTGTGATATTTCCCTTACCTTTGGTCCGATATGCTTTGTACGTGTCAAAACCTCCTGTATAATGATTTAAATAATGTTATTGACTTATTACAGAATCATACTTATTTTTATGATATCATATATGGTCATATTCTTAGCTTATTATTAGTAATATTACTACTTGTTATTCGGGTGTTTATTACTTTTTGTTCTTATGCGTGTTTTGTCGAATAAATTCTTATTCTTCTCTTTAGGTTATAGATAACTCATTTACAGAATGGTATTAGTGTAATATATATCATATTCATTCATTCAATTCATTTATATAATCATTATGAAATGAAGATCATGTAGAACGAGTCGCATCACATCATGGAGACGGTATTCCGTACGTACGCACAAGTGATGATATCGTTCCTATGATCGTGGAATTGTATTGGAGTGTATGTATACTATTTCAGAATAAATATTACTTTATAATAGTCATATATAGTCATTATTTACACCATTATACCCATCCAAGTATGTTGGTGGTGGAAAATAGATTACACCACGGCGTGGAGACGGTATTCCGTACGTACGCACGCGCGGTGATTTCTTTTTCCGTAGGATGGATAGATGGTGAAATAGGGTTGTTTCATAATTATAATAACATATCAGTATATTAGTGATACTTATGTTATTACTTCATAATTAAACAACTAAAGAAGAAGAAGTTGAAGAAGAAAGAATTTGGAAAGGATCGGTAATCGATATTACCTCTTCTTTGAAGTTCTTCTTTGAGACCTCCTTTTAGGGCACTAAAATTGGTCTTTGAGGAATACCAGAACCTCTAGGATGTTTCTAGGGAAGTGGAGAAGGGAATTTGGCAGGGTTTGGCCGAGATTGAAGGCTCAAAGTGGTGTGAGGAAGAGAGGGAGGAGGTGCCCTTTTATAAGGGAGGAGAGGGGTACCTTTGGAATAACTAAAACTAGTATTTTATTATAAAGTCAAATTCAGTTTTAAATAGCTCCAAATTGATTTATTTCTAAGTTAAGGTGGGGATGTGTCGAAATACTCTCTTCCAATATAATTTAGACAAGTTTAGGTTCCTATTTTAACCTTATCTTTTAGATTTAGCATTAAGTTAAATAATTTTACTTTTACCGTGTCTTCTTGTGTTCTTATACTATAAGGTTAATAAACTTACTATAATCATCCAAACGAACCCCAAGTTGTTTATTATTAATATATATAACCTTATATAAGTCATTTGGCTGAACCTTATATTTTTAGTAATAAAATAAAAATTAATAATATAATATTTGTTTAAAAAATTATTTTATGTCAATTTTGACACTATTTAGTAATTGATTTTTGTGAAAATCATAACAGAATTATTAGTTAGAACAAAGTTAATTAAATAAATACTAACATGTCATATTAATTTATAAATTATTTGAATTCATAAAAAGTTTTAAATTACATTTATTTGGGTACTTATAACATCAATTATGTCAATATTTCATTAATAAGATAATTACTGCATCATCGTTGTGTCATAAATAAATTAACTTATTTAATGTTTAAAAATTACAAATAAAATACTATTATGTAGGAAATATATTTATCTTTCTAATGAATATTTATAGTCGAATTTATCTTATTTATAACCATATATTAAAAATTATTTACTTATTAAACTTTGATTTTAACTATTTTATCCCTTCTTTAAATAAATTAATAATAAATGACCAAATCTAATCCAAGTGGGCCTAAATGGTCATATTTTATTTCTAAGGATGTTTTCGGTCTAATTACACTTGTCCAATAGAATTAGGACATGTGTTAGGGTAATAATAATATCATTTTTACCCTTAATTACCCTATTTACTTTTAACCACGGTAAAAAAAAGTAAAAAGTTACTATTCACCAAAAAATATTTTCATCTCATTGAACCACATTTTAGTCCTTGATATTAATGGTGTCTCTCGGATTTTCGAAATTCCACTCACAGAAGTGGTAAAATTCAGTTTTATGAAAAATTCAGTTTTTTAACTACCACTTAGTGGTTTCACTATTCATCAAAAATTGAAAGTTTTCAGAAAAATACCAAAAATTAGATCTAAGCTATATTTGATATTATGAATTAAAAAATTATGTCTATTTTATCAAATTCAAAACATATCAGTTGCATTAATTAATTTAATAATTAATTCCCGTCATCAAAACAAATAGCGTGTTCTTAAGAGATAATAACTATCAAAAGATTGACACTTGTTTATGACTGGTTTAAATGTGAAATTACATTCAATGACGAACATTGTATTAAATTGTAAAAATATATTCTAAATATAATTTAAAACCAATAAAATTAATAATTTATCACTATTAATTATTTTGATTAAAAAAGTTTTTTTTAATTATAATTTAGTAATTTTCACTATTCATCAGAATATGAAAGTTATCCGAAAAGTACCAAAATTTCACCTTAGGCTAAATTCGATACTACAAATCCAAAAATGAAGTCCATTTTGAGAGCTAAAATTTCTAAAATTTTAAAAGGTGGTTATTACTATTCATAACGGCTAGTTTTAAAAATATTTTAATAGCATATCGTTGTTTAGTGAAACTCGGTATTGCGTACTACACACGCTATCGAGGAAGGTCGTGATTGCGTGTAATGCAAGGAAAGTCAAGGATGTGTGTTGTGCAAGATCCTTTTTCTATAGCGTACAACACAAGACATTAACGAAATTAAAAAGAATATTTTTTCATAAAATCTCGGGCTTTTACATTCTACCCCCCTTAAAATGAATTTCGCCCTCAAAATTCGTCGGGGTTATAAATGGTTTACTACTTGAAAGTTTCTTTAATAGAAACCCACATCGTAAAAAGGAATACCAAAACCATTCTTTAAAAACAAAAGTATGAAACGTAACGGTTACCCAAATAAACTAATCACTGGGTTTCCACATAGGTGAAAATATGGATATGGGAGAGAAATCTAACCATCATGTTCTGATGGAGTGTGGTAGAGAACATGGCTATGGAAAAGCCAGCAATCACAAAGCCATAAATTTGTGACGATCTAAGGTACCATCTAATTCATCAGATATAAGAGCACTAGGAGAACATTTTTGGTTTTCAAGATCATTTCCCTAAAGTTGATGAAATTGGAATTAGAAGAAATACTTTCGTGATTTTGGTACTGTGTCACTGTTGGTCATTCTTTGGACAATTTCTACTTCATCTCTTAAAGAAATGAAGTTGGATTTGTCATTCGTGAAGTGTTAGCAGACCATGTGATAGAATGATGGGTCATTCCATCTGTCTCAAACAAAAGGTTACAAAAGTTATCAAAAATACATAAGACCATCTATGGTGAAGTTAATTGTATACGATTCCAAAAATGAACTTATACTACATATATCATACCGTGTAATAAAATAAAACTAGTTTCTACTAACCAGAGACTTCTTGTAGGCCAGTGGTAGGCGATAAAGGCCATTCGCACTTCGGTTGTGGGTTCGATTCCTACGACCTTGTCTGACGTGATGGGATGTCACCCGTCCTGCAGGTTGTCCTTTTTCTAAAACTACATTACTATAACATCACATAAATAATATAAAAAAAAGTTCTATCCTTAAACAACACTAACTTATGGTTAAGATAATCCATTCCAATCTTTAGGCTTATCTAAAATACTTCAGTCCAAGCTCATAGTATAAAGAAAACGATAACTTGAAATGTCTTTAATCAAGCATGTGAATACCTTCATTTATCCCCCATATATCTTGTTGGTCACATTCCAATCATGTGAATACTTTAATGATGTATTCTCTTGAAAAATGAATACCCATTAAACCTTATTGAAAACATGAATGCTGTCAAAAGTTAACTCTTTCCACATACCAAAATCCAAAAATTCTATATACTCAAACCATGATATAACCTTCTCCTTATATCAGTCATGATCTCATGAATACTATCAAACATTTAATTTTCTCCTTATCCCTTCATTATGCGCATATCATCTACATTCCAAAAATATCTGAATAACCTTTCATGGATACTGGTAACATTAATCATACACTTTCAAAACTCAAAGAAAGACAATAGTGTAACAATCCTTAGATGTCTCTTTATTCCATAGTACCATGAGATTACTTATACAACACTACACATGATAAACATGTAATCATTCCACTACATTCTTAAACCATTGACCGAGCTTCAACAGTTATTTCATCTCACATATCATTTGTAGTCTCTTCATCATCATCAACATAAATACTACCCAATCAACCATACTGATTCTCTTCATGAGACTTTCCCTTAGGGAATTGGTTTTCATAATGCCCGTACATTCCACATTTAAAACATTTAACCATTGTTGATGTCGTATTAATACCATTATCCTCATCCCTGGTGTTAACTGAACCTTTTCCTTTGCACTTACTGGCTTTGTGTCCTTCTTTTCCACACCCAAAGCATCTTCCCGTTCCTTTGAAACATTCTCCTTGATGCCTCTTCCCACATGATTTACATAGGGGAAATTGAACATTCTTTCCTCTATGATCATCATGAAACTCCATCTTTCTCTTATTAGCCGAGTCAGGAAAATTACCAAATTTTACTTTATTGATCATATTATGAGATTTCTGATTCGGCATAATAATGATGTTTGGACTTCCAAATCCCATTTCATTTGGTTGCTCATGAAGAATATCATTCCATTGTCCATCATATCCTCCATTATCGTGAATCATCTTGTTTCTAGCCATTTTATAAAACCCAAAAAGAATAGTATGAGAGGAAAAAATCATAATAAAGGGGGAGTAACTTCAATATATAACATCTTTGGTTTAATCTAATATCATTAACATAGTTCTAGGTCTATATCCTATATGTATACTTATCCTTAGGGACATCCTTAGACATACCTTAGAAATATCTCTAGGGATCTCACTAACGTTCACGCATCCTAGTTTCCAAAGGTTGACTAAACCTTTCCTCTGATACAAACTGTAGAGAACCGAAGCTTGACGTACATGGAAATTACATTACTTTTGAGGAATACTTAATACATAATAGAAACAAACACACAAGGACCGTAATAATTTAGTGTCTTTGGAAACTCGGAATAAAATCCTCTAATCGTGGTGAAAGATCTTCAACATCTCCCAATAAAGATCTTCCATTTTTTTTCTTACCTAAAACCTTTATTTATATCCTGGGGAAAAGAAAACATAAAAGTGTGAGCTCAAATGCTCAGTAAGGGTAAACAAAAGAAATATCAATCACATCATATACATAAGAACATAACTTTTGGAAATCTTAACCTGCAAAAGAGATCATAATATCATAACATGGGATAAATCATAGAAGTGAAATTTAATCCCAATAATCATAACTTAAAACATTAAACTTTGTGGCATACACACATAATCATAGAGAATCATATCTTATTAGTCAAGACTCATTGGCAAGACTATCTTAGTGGACAAAGTCCATTTCTGAACCGAGTCACCCTCGTTTCAGTCCTGTTTCACTGAACCGGTATAACCTACCATTCCATCCATGTCTATCTCATGAGATATAAAATCTTTACCCAATGCATTGGAGGGAGATATAGGTCCCACCCATCTCATAATGATACCATTCTTATGTGTGCCACAAAATCATAAATCATACATCATTGGATAACCCATGTAATAAAAATGGGAATATTAAACATCGTGACATCATAAAACAATTCATATAAGATAAAGGAATTCATAAAAATATAATTCCATCACAACATAATTAAATCAATGTAATAATAGGGATAGAAACAGAACCCTTTATTATCTTATATGGAAAAATAATTTTGATAAAACACTTGAACTCCATTCTTGAGGAAAATATCCTTTCTGCTTCAAAAAACACTTTTCCTTTCTTAATATGTCGTAAAATTCGAAACTAAAAGAAGTTGATTAAAAATAAACTTTAAAACTTGTAAAGGAAGCTTCTTGGAAATAATGTTTTAAAAATACATTCATGATGTATAAGTTAAAAAAACATTCTTCTCATACTTTTGTCGGAAAAGTCAAAATTACCTCGTACGAAAAATGACAAAATATTTCTTTCATATCTTTTACTAAAAACACACCGAAGGGTAAAATTGTATTTAAAAAAATTTTAGGTGGATAGAAATAATGTTACATCTTGAGGAAACATGGATGGGGAGGATAAAATACACCCTAGTAAATTTCAAAGTATAAACAATCTCAGATAAAAATGAGATTGTGATATTTCCCTTACCTTTGGTATGATATTCTTTGTACGTGTCCGATACTCCTGTATAATTATTTAAATAATGTTATTGACTTATTACAGAATCAAACTTATTTTTATGATATCATATATGGTCATATTCTTAGCTTATTATTAGTAATATTACTACTTATTATTCGGGTGTTTATTACTTTTTGTTCTTATGCGTGTTTTGTTGAATAAATTCTTATTCTTCTCTTTAGGTTATAGATACCTCATTTCCATAATGGTATTAGTGTAATATATATCATATTAATTCAGTCAATTCATTTATATAATCATTATGAAATGAAGATCATGTAGAACGAGTCACATCACATCGCGGAGACGGTATTCCGTAGATACGCACGAGTGATGATATCGTTCCTATGATCGTGGAATTGTATTGGAGTGTATGTATACTATTTCAGAATCAATATCACTTTATAATATTCATATATAGTCATTATTTACACCATTATACCCATCCAAGTAAGGTGGTGGTGGAAAATAGATTACACCACAGCGTGGAGACGGTATTCCGTACGTACGCACGCGCTGTGATTTCTTTTTCCGTAGGATGGATAGATGGTGAAATAGGGTTGTTTCATACTTATAATAAAATTTCAGTATATTAGTGATACTGATGGTATTACTTCATAATGAAACAACTAAAGAAGAAGAAGTTGAAGAAGAAAGAAATTGGAAAGGATCGGTAATGGATATTACCTCTTCTTTGAAGTGCTTCATTGAGACCTCCTTTTAGGGCACTAAAATTGGTCTTTGAGGAAGACTAAAACCTCTAGGATGTTGCTAGGGAAGTGGATAAGGGAATTTGTCAGGGGTTGGCCAAGCTTTAAGGCTCAAAGTGGTGTGAACAAGAGAGGGAGGAGGTGCCCTTTTATAAGGGAGGAGGTGAGTACCTTTGGAATAACTAAAACTATTATTTTATTATAAAGTCAAATTCGGTTTTAAGTAGCTCCAAATTGATTTATTTCTAAGATAAGGTGGTGATGGGTCGAAATCCTCTCATCCAATAGAATTTAGACAAGTTTAGGTTCCTATTTTAACCTTATCATTTAGATTTAACATTAAGTTAAATAATTTTACTTTTACCGTGTCTTCTTGTGTTCTTATACTATAAGGTTAATAAACTTACTATAAGCATCCAAAAGAACCCCAAGTTGTTTATTATTAATATATATAACCTTATCTAAGTCATTTGGCCGAACATTATATTTTTAAGAATAAAATAACAATTAATAATATAATATTTGTTTTAAAAACTATTTTATGTCAATTTTGACAATATTTAGTAATTGATTTTTCGGGAAATCATAACAGAATGATTAGTTCGAAAAACGTTAATTAAATAAATACTAACATGTCATATTAACCTATAAAATTATTGTAATTAATAAAAAGTTTCAAATTACATTTATTTGGGTATTTATAACATCAATTATGTCAATATTTCATTAATAAGATAATTACTGCATCATCGTTGTGTCATAAATAAATTAAATTATTCAATGTCTAAAAATTACAAATAAACTACTATTATGTAGGAAATATATTTATCTTTATAATGAATATTTATAGTCGAATTTATCTTATGTATAACCCTATATTAAAAATGATTTACTTATTAAACTTTGATTTTATCTATTTTATCCCTTCTTTAAATAAATTAGTAATAAATGTCCTAATCTAATACAAGTGGGCCTAAATAGACATATTTTATTCCTAAGGTTGTTTTTAGTCGAATTACACTTGTCCAATAGAATTAGGACATGTTTTAGGGTAATAATAATATCATTTTTACCCTTAATTGCCCTATTTACTTTTAACTGTGGCAAAAAAGTAAAAAGTTACTATTCACCAAAAATTATTTTCATCTCATTGAACCACCTTTTAGTCCTTGATATTAACCGTGTCTCTCGGATTTTCAAAATTCCACTCACAGAAGTGGTAAAATTAAGTTTTATGAAAAATTCAGTATTTTTAACTACCACTTAGTGGTTTCACTATTCATCAAAAATTGAAAGTGTTCTGAAAAATACCAAAAATTAGATCTAAGCTATATTTGATATTATGAATTCAAAAATGATGTCTATTTTATCAAATTCAAAACATATCATTTGCATTAATTAATTTAAAAATTAATTCCCATCGTCAAAACAAATAGCGTGTTCTTAAAAGATAATAACTATCAAAAGATTGACACTTGTTTATGACTGGTTTAAATGTGTAATTACATCCAATGACCATCATTGTATTAAATTGTAAAAATATATTCTAAATATACTTTTAAACCACTCAAATTAATAATTTATCACTATTAATTATTTCAATTAAAAAAGTTGTTTTTAATTATAATTTAGTAATTTTCACTATTCATCAGAATATGAAAGTTATCCGAAAAGTACCAAAATTTCACCTTAGGCTAAATTAGATACTCCGAATCCAAAAATGAAGTCCATTTTGAGAGCTAAAATTTTTAAAATTTTAAAAGGTGGTTATTACTATTCATAACGGCTAGTTTTAATAATATTTTAATAGGATATCGTTGTTTAGTGAAACTCGGTATTGCGTACTACACACGCTATTGAGGAAGGTCGTGAGTGAGTGTAATGCAAGGCAAGTCAAGGATGCGTGTTGTGCAAGCTCCTTTTGGTGTAGCATACAACACAAGACATTAATGAAATTAAAAAGAATATTTTTCATAAAATCTCAGGCTGTTACATTGTCTCCTCCCCTTAATTGATTGGTTTATGTTTTTTATTCCTTGTTCTTGGAAGAGATCAAGAAACCCATCCCACACAATTATTGTTATAGTCAACCTCTTGATCTTCATCTGTAGCCTAGGAACCTATCCCTGACTTTTAGTGTAGTGAGAAACCATTATCGGAGTTGAGAATAAGAATATTTTCTTGGGGAAAACCCATTAAAATTGTGCTCACTAATATCTCATATATATGGATACAATTTGATATGTGATATTTGGATAAATTCTGAGATCCTTTAAGAGTTTGAGAATTGTATTTTTCTCTTTGATCGAACATTAATATTTCATTAGTGCGATGGAGTCCTTGATTTGAATGAATAATTGTTTCACAAGTTAATTGACAATATACAATCCACCTAAGGTCTCTATTTATAATAACATTAGGATCTAGAGGTCCCTTGGGTCAACTAAGATATTTAATGGCCCAATTAAATGAATTTAATACTTTCAATAAATGCCTTTTAACTAGGATGCATCAAAGGCATTAGCTAGCCACATGATCCCACTAGCAAGATGGTAGGCATTCTAGCGGTGTCCTGGTGCTACCTATATCCACCAGTTGGTTGGTGCACCTCCACTGGTTGACCAGTGGACTACTATTTCTTGAGGGAGCTGTTGTCCAGAACACCGATTGACCATTTCTTCCATATACTTCTTGCTTCAACTAGTCACACTTCATGATTCATTCAAAGCCTCCATATATTCTTGAACTTTCCTTCCTTGGATTAAAAAAGTATATTAAAACTTAAATAATATATTCAAAGAAACTTCACAGTCTTTAACATGAACATACAAATTTAACAATATTCCATTAATTTCATTAATTTCATTAATTTCATTACAAAGATCAACATATGGGAACCCAAAAATATAAATGTTATCCATTCAAATGAAATGTTTGATATATAGATGAGTGTTTATGATCATGAAACCACATAAGGGATAAAGGTACAATAACCTAACATTTTTTATGATCACAAACACTTAATATAAAAATAGATATCAAGTGTAAATATAAATTCAAAAATATATTCAAATTAACTCAAGATGTTAATGAATAAAAGATACAAAAACATTTTATTCAATATGATCAAGAAGTAAATGATCTTTAATATTCACAAGAGGTAAATGATCTTCGATATTATTAAGAAGAAAAAATATAACTCCACATTTATTAAGTAAATATTTAATAGAATATATGAAAATAAAATTTTATTATTTTTATATAAATACCCCCCATTAAAATACAATAAATTATCCCCCTTTGTGATTATCAAAAAGAAAACTAGACGAAGGAATAGAAATTTTTTAAAATAATTATTGAATGAAAACTAAAGAGAGATTATAAAAGATATTTTTAAAATTAAAAATAGATATTGAAAATAATTTTAAGAGAAAATAAACGATATTTTGAAAATAAAAACTCAAGATATATTTTAAAAGATTTGAATCATTAAAAGATAAAATAAAACTGAATCACATTTTATCTTCCAAACTCCCTTTTTAATATAAGCATTAGAGAGAGAGTGTTTAATGTTTAAAATGTTATTTTTTATAATTTTATAAACAAATAGGATTAGAGGGGAAAAAAGAGAAATAGATAAAATAAATATAAATAGTGAAAATAAAGAACTAAAAGAAAGATAAAGTTGGTACATACATTTAACAAGACTCTCATTTCCAAAAAGAGTGGGTTTTTATCCATTTAGTGGTTCTTTCTTTTATGAATGTATTAGGAATTCTCTTAAAAGTGAAAACATACACTCAAAGTGTCATTGAATTTTTATTTTTTCAAACAAAAATCAAAAGAATATTTATAGAGACAATTATATGTAGTGTTTTTACTCATCATTAATATTCCTTTAGGAGAGATAAAATAATAATTTTTTTAAATAAATAGATAATATACATAATTTTTCATGTATTTTCTTAAAAACATTAAAATAAATTTACAAAAAATATGGTAAGTGTACTTAAAGTTTAAATACAATTTTATATTAAATGTTTAAAAATAGTGACGACATACTAAGAAGCACATGTGTCAGAAGATATGACATTAGAGTTTAAAAATAATAGAAATCAATTTTTATCATAAAAATTAATTTGAAAAGAAAAGAGTATATTAAAGAAAATTTCAAAATTTAAGAGATAAGGATATCGCTCAAATGAATGCAAAACCGAGATATAGGGATCACAACTAAGAGATAATAAATAGAAAAAAATAATATAAAGATAAATCATGATTTTTAAAAAAATTAAAAAAATGAATTATCAAGTAATCCATGGAAAAATGGAAATCATTAAGAGTGTATCATTCTAAAATCATCTTTAATAAAATTTAAACATCCAACTACTAGAGGAATATTGAAAATATAGGTGAGTTTATATTCCATCTTAACAAACTCCAAAAAAATATCTTCCTTTAAAATGTGATCTATTAAGAAATTGTGCCTAAGGTCAATTTTTTAGTGTGAGGGTGATTGATAAGATTTTTGTAAACATTTATAGCACTTTTATTATTTTATATAATAAGAATATGGTTTTATGTAATCCCAAATTATAGGAGAGTATATTGGAACTATTATAATTGGTAATAGAAACTCCAAACAACTATGTATTCTTATTTGGATATAGATAGAGAAACAAGGTTTTCCTTATTAGTACTCCATGAGATGGGGAATTTTTTTACAGGTGGAAAGTACAACTTCTAATTTTAATATTTAGTTAGAAACCACCAAAATTAGTATCAGAAAAACTTGTAAATTTTAAAAAAAAATCTTTTGGATCAAACAGGACAATATTTTTAGTTCATTTCAAATAATTTTTTTAATATTTTTAAGATTATATTCCATTGTATTTGATTGTAAAAAGACATAAATATAATGCTGAAATATGATATCAGGTCAGGTCACAATAAGATAAAGTAGATTACCGTCATACTTCTCTAAAACATGTGGTTTACTAGATTACAAACTTCATCAAGTGTTATATTACAAGTTATACTCAGATGTATACTAATTTTCTTACGCCTACGGGCCTTGTAAGGGTTCCACCTCACCCCTTCAATGGTGGATTATCAAAAATCAATAAAAAAAATGAAGTCCTTCGGGCCATTGGAGGATTAGAGGATAGTTAATTTGAATTCACCCATAAAGCTTATTTTATATTCCATTTTCATTAAATAAAAAAAATTAAAAATGAAGAGACTCATTGGCTCGATTAAAAATCAAATAATCATTTTAAATTTTAACATGTAACAAATCATCTGAGACACACTTTACGAAAAATATTTGAATAATATTTTCCCATTTTGAAACCATTTTATAAAGTAAAATTAGATAAACATTTATACTAATTTCATTGATCCTGTTTTAATTAATAAAGAGAATTATTTAATATGAAAACATGATTCGTAAAATAAGTATTTTCAAAACCCAGTGTTTGTTCTAAAAAAATCATTAATAAAAAATTATAAAAATCTTATTTGAAAAACTATGTGAAAGACTTTGAAATTAAGTTAAAAGGAAAACTAGAACATGATTACAATGAATTCTAACCAAGTGAAAGGTTCAATGGTTTTTCTATAGTCAGTTCTTAATTCTTGGATATAACGTTTTGCAAAAAGATGATATGTATTCTATTGATAATACCAAGTTCATAAAACAAATACCTAAAAACCCATTTATAGTATATGATAAGGAGATCATTACATCTTTCCATGAGAGTGAAAACAAAATTCTGAGTGAATTGATTTGGGTAATGTTGCATGAAAAGAATCTAATTTTCATTATTAAGGAAATTTTTGGGATTTTTTGGTTTTAAGTTAGAGGTGAAGGTAAGATGTTCAACATTATTTAAGACTAGTCTTCAGGTGCAAGTACCCAATTGAAAATATCTATTGTAAATTTCAAGGGTGTAATATTTTGATATTTTAAAAGCTTTAGGAAAATAATTTGTAGGACATCCCTGTTCAACTTTAACTTCTTTATATTTAAAATTTTCATTTAAAACATCATTTTCAAAACTTTTTGAGAATGATATTTGGGAATATTTTCATTAAAAAAAACAACCTGAATTGATTATTTCCAATGTTTCAATCCTTTTGTTAAGGACTCAATGTAAATTTATTGAGTTGGAGTAACCAATAATGATACCTTCATTATATTTTGAATTAAATTTTACAATATTTTATTAGGTGTTGAAAATGAAAATTTTAAACAAAAAACTCTAAAATTTATAGATTTAGGTTTTTTTATTTTTCTAATATTAACAAGGGGTATTTTTGTGAAAAGGTCTTATGAGAATGGTATTATTGATAATAAAATTAGTATTCATAGCCTTATATAAAAAATATTTAGATAAATTATATTTATATAAAAGAGTTCAAGAAATTTCATGGATAATTTTATTTCAATTCAAAACATCCACATTTTGTTAAGCTATTTGGGGAGTAAAACAAATAATGACTATAACCATGATGAAGGAATAGATCATCAAATTTCTTGTTTTTTAATTATCCAAAATGTTCAATTTGAATTGAAATAATTTTAAATCATTTTTCATTTATATCTTTTTTAGAAAATATGAGGAGGGATTTTAAAAATTCACTATTATGATATAAGAAGTTAGTCCAAGTGAATATTTTAAAATAATCAACCATAACTAAAGTAAAGGATTTAACTCATATAATTTCAATTCCATATGGTACAAATAAATCAATATGAATTAATTCAATAGATTTAGAAGAATAAATACCGTTTTTAGATTTAAAATAAGACCTTTGTTTCTCACTATATTGAGATACTTTAAAAACCATGAAATCTTTGAAATTAAGTTTGGGAATGTCTTTTAAAAGTTGATAACTGATGCGTTTGACATGTGAGTGTGTTCAATAATAACAAATGAATCTATGTGAAATCTAAAACTCACTAACTTGTACAATCAATCATTTTACATTTTTTCAAGAAGTGTAATATAATTTATTGTATAAATTTCATGAAAATGATTGGTGGTAAATAACATATTTCCTTCTGAGTTAAAAACGTTTCAAAAATAATTTTTGAAAAAAAATTAAAACTGTTATCACACAACTGAAAAATTATTAACAAATTGTGGTTAAATCCTTTGGAAAATAAAATATTTTCAAAAATAGTGGGTTTGGAAAATAGATGGAATCTTTACTAAATATCTTACCCTTATATATATAAATGATGGTTTTGTGATCTCCTTTTATTTTATTGATTTGATATAATTTCGGGAGGATGCCAAAGATGATTCTTGAGTAACCACTATTAAGGTATCATATTTCTTGTTATTTTCTAAAAAGAATCCTTTCCAAAAAAATTAAATGACTAAATTTTTTGGTACCTAAACAAACATGGGTCCACTAATGTTATATTATAATGACTTAGGTACCAAGACTTTTTTAGTATGATATTTTATTTTAGGAATATTTTATGAATGATATATTGATGTGGGTCACCCATATTGTTTAGTATTGCATTAAAATTAATAAATTAAATATATAATTTTTTTATAAAAATTTAAAAACATATCTTTTGTGAAATCATTAATAAAATCATCATTCAATGGATTTTGGAGGTATTTTTATGGGTTGAGAAATCGAGACCACCCATGCAATTTCATGTATTTATGATTCCAAAAAATTATTTAGATTATTTTCACCTTGAGTGAATCTAGATATAGGTCTCTTAAGGTATTTAATTATGGAATCTTTTTTATTAAAATTTGGTTGAATATTAATTATCATGGATAAATCTCTCTTTCCTTGAAGATTTGTTCCTTATATTTTTGAATTTTTTTCTTTTTCATTAAGAAAATGTTTGTATTTGTTATGAATAAATTTATAGAATTAATAATGATCATGAATACAATTTTTGAGTTAATCAAATTTGTATTTTATCTCACCGTGATTATGGTGAGTTCATGTGAAATAATAATAAAAATAATAAGGGAATAATTATTAGGAGAAGAGGAACAAGGGGAATTTATCTGAGGGGTAATAAGATAAATGCAGTCAATAACATGTTCTATATAGCACTTATCCCTTGAATTACTTGAATATTATGGGGAAGTCATGTTATGAAGTCATTCGTTATACTATAGGTTATAACATTGAGAAAAATTTTATCTTTTCTATTTTTATTGGTCGGAGTAGACAACCAAATATTGGGAAGGGATTGAGTTTCTAATAAAATTTTAATTTTTAAACTATTTTTAAAAATGAATCCCCCAATTTAATAGTCACACAATAAATAAATTATTATAAATATATAATTTTATCTTTTGAAATGCTTCTCAAAAACATGATAAAGATTAGTTAAAATAATTTTTAAAATACTCTAACATTTGAAAAAAATTTACTTGTATCAAACATAGTATATAAAACACTAGTTTATATTAACTATTATAGTAAAATTCTGTTTAATGAATCAAATATAAAAATAAATTAAATTTTAATATAATGAGAAAAAAATAGATAAAGAGAAGTAAAACAAGTTACAAAAAATATAACATGAATGAATTTAACATGGGGAATGGATTCAAGATGAAGATTAATCCACTCCAATTTGAAATCACATAATAACAATTAGTTCTTTATTAAATAAATTTATCTAAAACCTAGATCAGATTTTATAAAAAAATAGAACATAAGGTAGTCTAGGTACAAAGCCTCTTCTACAGTTAATTATGGGAGAAATGAAATAAATCAACTTCTTGTAGGTAGTATAAGAAAATCAGAATCTTCTACATTTTTACATGGGATCATAGATAAGTAATAAGGGGGAGAGAGAGAGAGATAGTATTACACTACCCAGTTCAACTTAGGAGTTAGTGATTAATATTTAAAAATATAATTCAAATAAAAAAATCTAAAATAAAAAAAGTGTAAGATAAATAATTAAGAAAATGATGAATACGAGTTTTTTTCTCTATTATTATATATGCAGTTTTTCTCTTCTCATAGTATTCTTCTAATTCCAAATAGATACACAAGATGTTTAGATGTTTTCTTATCATGTTACCAAATATCTTCTGTGAAGCAAAAGTCACATGCACTCGAAAGTAGAGTATATTATTCATTTTTGTTTAGGAATAACTTTAGTGTTAATGTCTTCATGAGTGTATCTATGTTTCTTTCTCTGTTCACATTAACAAACACTTTTCTTATCTATAGTTTTCTGTAAAATGATATTCATTGAAAATAGACCCTGAGAAATCATCAACAAAATCCTCATATTTTTTTGAAAAATAAAGTTCATGAAATTCATCTTACAACATTTAATATTACACCAAAAAGTGGCAGGATTAATAATAATACAAATATATTAAAAAAATACTTACCTTTTTGAGATGGTAGATTTAATGTTTTTTATGTCAACATCTATGGTGGCGGTCACATTAGATATTCTACATCAGTATTATATGGTATCTATAAGATAAGGAAAAATTCTATGTTGGATATTTCGATATGATATATAAATGAAAGTATGTCCTTATAGTTGATGAAATAAACTTTTGGTCAATTGTTTTTTTCTTTAGGATGATATATACAACTTATAGTTGATTATATAAATTGTATTCTTCTAAAAAGTTGATAAGGATGATTTATTTTACATGATCTCATAGTCACATGATCACTTGATTGTTTTTTTAGTCACACGATTATATCTATATTCTATAGGTTGACATTATGGTTGTTCATAAATTTTGAATTTTTGATTATGATGGATGATTGATACAAAATGTGATCATTCGGTTCTTCTTATGCTCATTTGATTCCTTTTTCAAATAATTTCTAGGAATGATAACTTATAATCCATGGTCATTTCCAAACTTAACAATAATTCTATGAGAAAATTTTTTCTTTCAAAAAACACAAAATGGATGAGATTAAAGTTATACATGATTTATGATTATTAAAATAAAGAGTTTCTTGAATTATTCAAAAAATATTTCCCGATTTGATTATTAAAAAATGTGACGTAAATAAAATAATAAAATTTTTAAATATTATAATCCATTTTAGCCATAAAAATAAATAACTATAAACAAGATGAATAGTCCAAATATAGATTCCCCTTTTAGATTATCTGAAAAATGTATAATGGGTGAATCCATAAAAAGGTTATTTTTATTATTAGTTGAACGGGGCACAAAATCCCTATCATAGCCTAATCAGATTATTTATCCTAAGGGATGGTAGGGTTTTTCCATTAACATGACCAACTATTAGATTATAGGGAGGAATAATAAGCATTCAAATAATGGAGATACATTTGGATACTTGTATGATGTGACTAAGAGATTTGGATATAGTAAGCCCAAAAGGTTCAGGTGGAGGGATAGGTGAGGTAGAGGCTGTAACATAAAATGAGGTTGATACATTGGAAGAAACATAAATATTTTGAGGTAAATGTAGGATAGGAGGAGACAACATATGATAATTAGAAATATACATGTATGTTTTCAATATCATGGTGATATCATAAAACACTTGAGTTCTATGCTCTATGAAATTAAGAAACTTGTCATTGGAATACATGAACTGATTTAGTAGAGGAATCATGAATGATAAGTTCCTTACTACAAAATTAAATGTAGATGTCAAAGGATGTATTTTTATTTATCTGGAAAAACACTAGAACTGTGTTTTAAGATCCACCTTAGTGTAAATCCACTTGAGATAATGCGAGATAACATCCTTGGATATATCTTTATATTTTTAAGACTTGGGGTATTCTATTTTTATTAAAGAAAAATCCATGTCACAAATAGTGGAAATGTATATCTGTAATTGATTTCTCACATCCTTTACAAAGGATAAAAAAAAATTATTATCTTTATGGATCATTTTTTGAATCATTTTTTCATCAATAGAGGATAAAATATGAGGAGTTTCTAAAGCAGGGAATAATTGTTGATCAAGATTAGTAAGCACCTCTTGCTATCCCATTTCCAATGAAGATTACATGTAAAATAGATCTGATTAGAGTATTACTATTTTACATTAAAAACTATCTATTTCACTTTGAAAACAATGAACTTCTTGACACACATGATCAAACTTCAGAAAAAATTTGACTAAATATGGGAAATGGTATTTTGAATAGGGTAGGAAGCTTCTTCTTTAGAGTCCATAATACATTCCATAATGATATTCAATAAATTATTATTTAACATCTTAAAATGTTATTATTAAATTAAATAAAATCTTCAAAGGTTATTACTAGAGAAGACTCATAATAGGGTCAACAAAATTGAGATGGAGTAGTTATTTCTTGTTTAGTTGAAACCTCAGGAAAAGGATCAACACCCAGATCAGATGAAAGGGTAATAAACTCAAGTGCCTATCACCAAGATTATTCTTTGGGAGGTATGATCTTAGGATGTCATTTTATTTCTTTTAACAAGTCCATAGATGATGGTTTTTGATATAGTGTAATATTTATGTGGTGGAGGATATTTTAAAATTCATTTTCATAATCGTTTCCTGAAACCATGAGTGAGGATTTGTAATGTCAAACTAATAATTTATTTATTAAATATCTATAGAGATAAATACATGGGATTATGAACTTTCTTTATTTTTAATCATGCAAAAACAACCTTTTGGATTTGCTTCATTTCAATATGATGATCCAAGGATAGAATCCCTCTAACAATGATCTACACATTCTCTAATGATATTTGAGAAACACTACTTTATCACATGGTAATAACACGACTAATAATTTTTTTTGCGTTGTTTGTTATTGATCACCCATTCTTTTGTCTTGAAGAAATTCCTATTTTGCTTCGCATTATTGAGAGGGAGCGATAAGGATGAGTCGGTCGAGAAATATTTGTGTGAAAAAATTATTTATTATAAATTTTTTTATGCAATATAAAATAGAAAGAACTATCTATTTATAGAGTTAGGGTTTATGTTAAAATATTATTTCATTTCAATCTACCCATTACATAAAATTTAAAACATTTAATAATCATTATTCCACATAATAATAATAATCATTATTATAATTCTTTGGTTAATACCAACATTAAAAATAACAGTACTAGAGAATTAGTTATTTGTGATGGGGTAATTGTGAGAGTTAGTTACCCCATTATAAATAGTCTCTGAATAGTTACTATTTATGAGAAATGATTTATTTCATCATAAATAGTTATCATTTTAGATTGAATAAATCATCAATCGCAAATAATTTTTGTGGGACATACCACAACCTAACATGAAAAGAAGTAGTGATGGGAATTTATGATAGCCATTAATTCCCATCGAAAACACTTTTAAAGGAAAAACTATTTTGGAGGAGAATAATTCCATCACAAATAATCCATCGTAATTAATATTAAAATATAATTGTACATGCCCCTTTCTTCCTCTACCTCCTCTTCCTCTCCTTATACTTCCTCTCCTTCTCCCAAACCACTGTGAAGAACGGTTTAATACCTAATCACCACACTCCACCCCACTCCAACATATCCCATTGCAATCAATTTTTCACAGATCCACCCCCAAATCACTAGGTTACAAATTCCTCTCATCTTATTTTTCATTATTTTTGTGTTTTATTCATTTTATAAACAAATTTAGTTTTTCTAAAATACTAGTTTTCGAATTTTATTTTATTTTATATCTTTATATAGTATTTAGGATTGATAAAAATTTATTATTTTATAATTACATGTTAATCTGGTCTATATGAGTTATATCAATTGAAATTTAGGTATTTTTTCATTGTTTAATTTTGATATATTTTCATGAGTGTGTTGGTATATATATATTAACATGTGAATATATATATATAAGTTAAAAAATGTGTATGATTTTTGATATATATATATATATGTGAATGTTTGTATGTATTTCTGTATCTATATATATATATATATATATCTATTTGATATGTATTTTTTTTAAAAATGTCAAAATATGGTTTAAGTATTTATATTAATTAAGAAAGCTTGTAATATATATACATATCTATTGGAATAATAAAATAAATCAATAAGATTCACTGAATGCATCCATCTATGATCTCATAGTATAGCTTGTTGCGTAGGATTCGATTTGAATGGTCGTAAAGCTTGAACGGAGTTACGGATTAGAAGTTACGGCTATTTGAAGTTAGGCTGGAAAACTGGTTTGCAGAGCCCATTCATGGAGCTCCCTCCAAGGCCACACGAACATATGTGCTTTGTGATGTCTGTTTTTTTTTTCACGGTATGCTTGTGAGCGTCGCTATTCATGGAGCCCCCAGTGCGAACATACCACCTTCATAGTATCAATTTTTCTTCACAATCCAACCTCGAATGTATGTCCTTTGCAATGTCACTTTTTCATCGTGGAACACATTTTTTTTGTTTCAAGCCTTGATGACCTCCTTTTTCTATAAATAGATGGATCCCCCCACATCATAAGCATGGTTTTGAAGCCCTTTTGTTGGCCTATCTCTAATTTCATGGTGCTCCCGAGCACCACAAAGTGATTACCTTCATAAAGGCCTCATCCCTTTGAGAAGGTGGGAGCCCCCCTTCAGGTTTCTCAAGGATCGGTGAAGCATTAACCCTTCATGGAGAACACTCCTAATATTTAACCTTATGCTAAGGTGAGGCCATTCCCCACGATCACCTTTCCATATGTGAGCCCCCATCCTTCACGAGACCTTATGCTCTGCGAGACCTTGATCTCTGCAAATCCCCATCCTTCATGAGACAATATGATCTGCGATACCCTAATCTCCATAAATCCAAATCCTTCAGAAGACCCTATTCTCTATGAACCCCATTCCTTCATGAATCTCCATCCATCACTAAGATAATACTTTTGCAGCAACTTGTCCATACCGCGGGGGCTTCTACCCTGCACTCCCCCTCTAGATTAGTGACAGGCTTTCATCCCCACCCTATGAGCTGGTTCCTTATTTACCATCACTGATCCCCATGAAAAATTCAGTGCCTCATCAGGAACATTTTGGGCCGGTATAGAGACATTTTACCTTTCACCCTCATTTGCACCCCACCTTCTAACTATGGAATACCATGATTCGAGGTACTCCTCCACACTCCTTGAAACACCTTAGGTCGACATATTCCCCCGGGTACCTTTCTCGTGTACTGAGTTGAGATTCTCATCGTCAATTCCTTGAGTACCTTGAGTTTAACCACTCTTGAATAAAGTCATCCAAACCTCATAACGTGGATCTTATGTTGGGTTGAACCAGAAAGGGCCACTCTTACGTAAGTCATAATAGCAACCATTGCTAGGAACCTTATGCCTAATAGTCCTCACTACATGACATTATACTGTATCATGCCCCATAATTCAGTAATATGATGCCTCTTATTCCTAATAAGTGATTCCTTATGTGAAAAGCATAAGATGCCTCATTCCATGACTACAGTGGGATAATTTCAATAGATTTTGAATTCTTTTCAAACATTCCATAACTACACCTCATGATTTATGTATACTTCATCTAGATATTAATCTTATTTCATGTATTAAGGGACCCCCTAATGGCCTGGACCCATGTCACTTTGGATCAACTACTGTTATGGGCCAATGCCTATGAAGACATTGGACGACCCTTCAAGTTTGGCCCAGTGTTTCGATTATTGTTAGAGGTTTTCCCTCATTTGTTCGTTTCCATATCTGGTTAATGAAATTTGGATGCTTTGTTTTTAATATGGTCAAAAATTATCTCTGTTCATCATTCCACCCTCCTTGTGTTCCAAATGTTGGGAATTTGAATCACACATTTTATATCCCTTTGTTCGGACTGATTGTAATTCCCTTGGTGTTATCCCTCTTGTGTGATAGTGCATAGGTGTTGGCCCTAATTATTGGCTTCAACCCATCAATGAGTTGGGATTCCGTCATATCCAAATATAAGAAATACATATAGGGAAACATATTGCATAATTCTTGCACACCATCTCCATTCACAAGATGTTAAACTGAGTCCTTTCCCTTTTCAATGCACATGGAATGACCTCATGACTTGAAAATAGGAAGCCATTACAGGAATATTCGATGCGTAAGTCCCTTATATCATTTCCACTCCTCAGTAGCACCCAGGGAAGCTTCCATGTGTAATCTCCATTCACCACCCTTCATGGATGCACCTTTACACCATGATCATCAGGTCTTTTGTTGCTTATTATTTCTCACAATGAGCATGAATCACATTATCTTAGAGTAAATAGTGACAATGGAATCCTTTTTGGCTGTTATCCATGCATAAGCCCCATAATATCTATGGGCCTTTATCCATACGTAAGCCCTATGCCCTCCATCCTTCCTGATGTTAAACTACATCCTCAATAAAACTATATGGACATTAATCCTTTTCTCCTAGATAAGGTATGTAGGACGCCTCTCTGTGGTTGAATCCCATCGCTCCCTAGCATCCATTTGTCCCACCCACTTCATGTTTGTTAATTTTTCCCATAGGGAATTAATATTTATTCTCAAACTACATGGGTTTTGATCCCTTTCGGGTATGTAAGATTCCTATCTGAGCATAAATCCCAACCAATGGTAAAATATGGTGCTCCCTTCTAGGGATATAACCTCCTGATGTGACATCTCCTCTTATTTTGGGACACATAATTCCGATCCACATCCCTAAGGTGTTTTGATCCATTCACTTGGACCGCTAACCATGTGTAAGCCCCAACATGTCAAAGTGCCGCTATCCTTTGTGTACACCCCCAACCACATGTCCCATTTTCTGGGGTTGCTAACCTGGCATCATCCATATATTACCACATTCTTTAAAAAATGGGTTCCCCTCTTGAGAAGATCCACTAACCATGTGTAATCCCTGACATGTTGAAGGGTTGTCGTCCTTTGTGTGCACCACAACCACATGTCCCATTTTTTGGGGCTACAAACCAAGCATCTTCCCTACACTTCAGCATGATCCTCCAATCAAGAGTGCCCCTTTTAATATGTTCCACTAACCATGTGTTATCCCGATCATTTCAAAGAGTTTATTTACTTTGTTTACACCCCAAAACACATGTCCCGTTTTATAGGGATGCTAAAAATGAATCATCCCTACACTTCACCATGCTCCATACATCCATCCAACATTACGATTTTTATTCAAAAATAAAAAGAACCATAAAGGGAAGATCACCCTCACCAAGGTGGGGAAGAAATAATGGAGACCAAGGGAATCACACCTAATCAAGTTCACCCCCTCCGGTTTGAGATGAGAGACATTAGAAAAACAAACAACTAGAGTCCCAGGGACTGCAAGATAGGACATGTAATCCGTCACTCTGTTCCCCTCACGCCAAGTATGGGTGACTCTGACGTTGATGCTAAGGAGGGACTTGAATTGTTTAATTGTATAGGTAATTGGAAAGAGGGAAGTGAATCTACCATGAAAGGTATCATGAACAAACATAGAGTCTGTTTCCAGCTGCACAATGCTAAAGTCCCTCTGATTACACATAGACAGCCCTATGAGAACTGCAAGAGCCTCTGCCCGAATATAATTACCATTTCCATAGTGGGCCATGAGCACCAGCACCACACTCCATCATTAGTCACATAGATCTCTTCCTCCACACATGACATCCATAGAACAGGAACCATCAGTGTTTATGTTAAGGCCAACCTCTGGTGAAAACCTGTAGATCCACCACCCCTGCACCCTGGGATAGTGCTTCCGAACCACAGTCTGTAGAGCCTAAAACACGCGAATTGAAGGCACATCCTTTTCAATACCATCAAGACAGATCAAGTCAATCAGAATACATCTAGTTCTGGCCACCACTGCTCTACCTATTTAATAGACTCCCTCAAACCTGTGATGATTCATTACTTCCCATAACATCTATAATCCTGCATTGTAGATGATAGTGTGTGCCTTGGAATCCTTCGTATTACCATTGGTCCCCTAGAACCATTGCTCCACAAAAATCTCATAGTTATCATCTTGGACAGATTACCTAGTAAACATGTCAAGAGTGACCCTATTGATATGGGCCACTAAACATGTGTAAGACCCATCATTTCGAGGGGTCATTGTTCTTAATATACACCCCAACCACATGTCCTATATTATGGAGCTGATAACCATGGATCATCCATAAACTTATCCATGCTTCTCTAACCAAGAGTTCCCGCTTGATATGGGCCTCTAACCATGTGTATGACCCAAAAATTCGCAGGGCGATTGTCCTTTGTGTACACCCCCAACCATATGTCTTGTTTTCTAGGGTTTCTAACCATGCATCAGCCCTAAATTTCACCATGCTTCTACAACAAAGAGTACCCCTCTTCAGATGGGACTCTAAACATGTGTAAGCCGAAGTATGTCTTTGGGTTATTTTCTTTTATGTACACCCCAATTCTATGACCCATTCTAAACAATGTGGAATTTTATTCTCTACCATGGGGATATTTAGAAATCCTCTCTAATGATCAAACCAATCATCTATTTCCCATCCTGGCCTCTCCTTTGAGCCTTTGTATTATAGGAAGACCATGCCCTAGCCCATAGGTTATAATTCATTAGATTCACCATCCATGCAATTTATTCTCGTGGACCACCTCCTTAGGTGTCCCATTACCTAACTGAACTACATGGACTTTGATTCCTATCCATGAGTATACGTAGGAAGCCTCTCTGAAGTTCAAGCCCAACACTACCATCATCTTCAAATCAGTTCCATATCATTCACCATCCACTTCATTAAATCATCCATTATTCATCATGATTCTTATCTGGTTCGCGACATCTTGGGGGGATCATTACATTCATATGGTTTGCTAACCATGCATAAGCCCTAGTTATATGCTCCATAACCTTAACCTTATCACAGTGAGGTCACGTCAACACCTGATCTATCTCAGTGTGTAATCCCCATTCACTTATATGATTGCTACTCCTAGAATCACCTAAGTCGTCTCATTACTTAAGCCCCATTCATCCATACAATTGTTTCTCCTAGTAGTACATGGGCCATCTTAGTTCATAATCTACGAATCACCACTTATATTAATGTGGGTTTTGATTGATGTCTTCTACATGTGGTACATAAGAAGTTTCCCTGAGGTTCAATCCTAGCCCATGGTAATCCTTGGTGTCCCCCTATTTGGGGTCCACCTCCATGATCTGACCTTAGTGGTGTCTAGATCATACTTCACATTATGATACCTTCTCTTCATGAGATGCACCACCCTAGGTCAACTATCATTGGGAATTATGATCCATCCATCTGGTTTCCCCCTTTCTAGGGTGCACTCTCCCAAATCCGCATTAATAAGTGTTCCAATCAGTCTAATCCATCTATGCAAGATGTTAAACTCACAACCTACCCTGTGCTAAACAAGTGATGTCTGAGGAAAACTTGGGAATCTATGACTTTGGTGTAACCATCTCTATAAGACATAAAACTCGCAACATTCCCCATGTTAAATATGGGATGCCAAGGAAAACCTCGGAGACATTACTCTGGCATAATATTCCCTACAATTGATGTGGAATTCCTCGGGTTTTCATACCCTTGAAAAGCCCCCTCATAAGGAAGAATACAATTGAACAATTTCCACACATCCATAGATGCCCCTACATTCCTGATGTTATCATCTACTCTAACTGAAGGTTGATTCACTAACAAGACCCCTTGTAATGTCCTGAAAGAAGCAGCATAATTAACTGGAGTCTCCAAAGATATTAAACTGGTAATGAGATTCACAAACAATGACTCAAATATACGAGGGAGACTCTGACTTGGTGATGAATTATCAGGAGGAATCCATCGAAGGAGGAACCAACATCCCATCATTCCATTTCAATCAATGAGAAAACATTGTTGAAGAAGTGACGGATTTTGACTGCCTTTGGAAATCAGGAATGTGGGGTAACAATCCGCACATCCCAACAACGATTCACGCCTCATCAAAAAGCATCATAAACCAAAATGGTGAAACCAACATGAATTTTTCTCCATTGTCTGTGAGAAGATGATAAATGTTTTCAATGAACAAATCCGGGGATCAACCATGTGGAACCCATCCCTTTCTTATGTGGGAAGATGAGTAACAATGGGTGCATGAAGACAAGGGGTCCCCATATTCTCATCAACACCACCATCCTCATGTGCTCTGTAGGGGGAATATTCCCCCTAACTCCATTTCCTCGTCACCGACTCTACTTCCCTCATTGTCCGTGTAGGGGGAATCCTCCCCTTGACTCCATCGACACCTCCCAGAAACTGCCTCCCTCATGGGTCATGCAAGGGGAATCCTCCCCCCCCCCCCCCAGCTCCATCAACTCCTTGCTGACACTGCTGCCTTCACAATTCGTGCAGGGGGAATCCTCCCTCTAATCCACAGACTCCTTGATGACACTGCTACCCTCATGGTACATGAGCGGGGAATCCCCCCACCTCGGTCTCCATCGGATCCTCGCCAACTCCTTCGCCTTCACAGGACACGTAGCAGGCATCCTCCCCTTGACCCCATCGACTCCTCGTCGACCCCACCACCTTCATAGGTCACAAAGTGGGAATCCTCCCCCGAATCCATCCTCAATTAAACGAATCTGCCACCTTCATTGGATGCACAAGGGGAATCCTCCCTCGACTCCATCATCTCCTCACCGACTCTACTTCCTTCATAGGCTATGTAGGGGGAATCATTCCCATGACTCCATCAGCTCCTCACTGACTCTACCACCTTCACAGGCTGCGTAGGGGGAATCATCCCCATGACTCCACCGACTCTTCGATGACTCCACCACCTTCATAGGACATTTAGGGGGAATCATCCCCCTGAATCCATTAGATCCTCATTGACTCTTCCACCTTCACAGGCCGCATAGGGGGCATCCTCCTATAACTCTATCATCCCTTCACTGACACCGCTTCCTTCATAGACTATGCATGGGGCATCTACCAACCAACTCCATCAGTTCCTCACTAACTTTTCCGCATTTATAGGTCACATTTGGGGCATCCACCGCCGTCTCCATAGGCTCCTCTTAGACTTGGCTGCCATCATAGGCTGCACATTGTAAATCCTCCCTTGAATCCATCTGCTCCTCACTGATTATGACGCCTTCATAGGCTGCATAGGGGGCATCCTCCACCAGACTCCATCAGCTCATCACCGACTCCGCTTCTTTCATAGGCTACGTCGGGGGAATCCTCCCCCAGACTACATAGGATCCTCACCGAATCCACCACCTTCATTTTCCTCATAGAGTGTATCATCCCCTAACTCCATCGACTCCTCACCAACTCCACTGCTATCAAGGGTGGTGCATGGGGAATCCTCCCCCTAACTCAATCAGCTTCTCACTAACTCCTACAGCTTCATTGGTTGTACATGGGGAATCCTCTCCCTAACACCATCAGTTTCTCACTAACTCTACCACCCTCATGGTCTGTGCTGGGGCCACTCCAACACATAAAAATGGAAAACCACTTTTAGAGTCTCTTCTTAGAGCACTACAACCATCATCTGGCATAGAGGTCCTCCCTGCCACGATTTTTAAAAATTGCAGAGGTCCTACCTACACTTCTATCACCAAGAACGTAGGTCCTCCTCATAAAACAACAAAAAAATTCCTTGATTCGATGAATAAGAACTAGGAAGGTCGATAATATCCCTGCTCCAATTGCTTTGCCTCATACTAACACTGTTGGATTCCATGTCTCGTGGGATTTATCGCCTCATTATACTGACGCTCCAGGATTCCAAACCTTATGGAATCCATCACCCAATTGCACCGATGTTCTATGATTCCATGCCCTCTAGTCTCCATCGCCCCGTCGTACAAATGCTCCAGTCATCCATGACTTGTGTGTTCCATCGCCTGTCATTCTGATGCTCTTGGATTCTCCACCTTTCATGCTCCATAAACCTTTTGAACTGACACTCCAGGATTCCAATACTTATGGGGTTCATCACCCCATTATAACAACACTCCAGGCTTTCACACCTTGTGGGATGCATCTCCCCGTTGTACTAACACGCAAGGCTTCCATGCCTTTAGGGATCCATCGCCCTGTCATACCAACACTCCAGTATTCCACGCCTTCTGAGATCCATCACCTCGTCTCGCTGACACTCTAGGATTCCATGCCTTGAAGGCTCCATTACCCCATCATACCGATGCTCCACAATTCCATTCCTTCCTAACTCCATCGCCCCATCGTACCGACGATCTTGGATTCCACACCTTACATGATCCATCTGCCTTTCATACTAACGCTCCATGCTTCCATACCCTCCGGGCTCCATCGCCCCGTCATACCGATGCTTTAGGATTCCATGACTTCTGGGCTTCATCGCCCCATCATAACAATGCTTCAGGATTCCATGCCTTGTGAACTCCATCTCCCCATCATACCAACACTTCGGGATTCCATGCCTTATGGGCTCCATCACCCCGTTGTACCGACGCTCCAGGCTTCCACTCCTTCCGGGATCCATGTCCTCATCATACTAACACTCCATGATTGTTTGCCTTCTAGGATCCATCACCCCATTGTAACGACACTCTAGGCTTCCATGAATTCTGAGCTCCATCACCCCATTTTACTAATGGTATTCTATAATCCATTCTACAGTCATCCTAACTTAAATATCCTATTCAATCCCTTCCACCCTTGGGGAACATCATGTTTGTAGTCTCATCACATGACCCTAAACTGTGGAAATAACATTCTAGTTTCATGATGTTAAACTACAAAACAACCATCATCATGGTAACATGGCATTAAACTATGGGACACATTATTTATCACCAGACGCTAAACGGTATGATATTTTGATCAAATCTATGTGACCTAAAACCATAATAAACATGGTAAAATCTATGAAACATTAAAGGATATAAAATACTTGTACTAATCAAAAAATATTAAATTGTATGATGTTCAAAATAAGGAAACAAGATCCTACACGAGAGGTCACTCATCATTTAGCACTAGTCCACTACCATGCCACATTCCAAAACTACCTCAGAACCCTCATCCTTGAGAAGGGGTTTTACAGCATCCATCAGATATGCCATCTTGACGTGCTCAAATTCACTATGGAATTGAACCACCAGTGTTGGACTCCAAATGAACATACTCCCAATCTATTTACATGATTTTCTTTATCCCTCTATATGGATCTCAATTTTCATCATGTCTGATGGGACCCCCTGATGGATTCGTATCATGCTACGTTTTCTCAATGACCACATCATGCCAAACCCCCAAATGTTTTAGAAGACATTTTGAGACAGGTCCTATTTTTTGAACAAGTTCTTCATTTGACCTCATTTTTTCGCAATTTCAGGTAACATTATGTGGATGCTATGTTTCGAACAAGGTCAACAATTATCATCCATCATTACTCCACCATCGTTGTGTTCCAGATATCAGATGTCATGATTCAAACCTTTCCACCTCCTTATGTTTCAGTGTAACTCCAATACCCTTGGTGTTACCCTTCCACACATATTTTTATGTTGAGTAAGTAAGAAATTATCACTAGGATATTCTCAATCTGATATCTCCATGCCCCTTTCTGTTTCCTTCCATGTGTTAGAAAATCCCATCACAACTCCTTATTTCCAACACTGAGCATGGATAATGTGGGATTAGTAGTTTTGGGGGGATGTGTACTGATATGGTTGAGATACATAGATTCTATCATTCTATATGATGTAAAAATGCTCATCTTCATCATGCATGGTGTTAAACTACAAAGTATTGTCCTGCATGATGTTAAACTGCTCATCTTTTTCCTGAATGATGTTAAAATATTCATCTTCATCCATGATGATGTTAAACTTCACAAAATCATTCAGTAGGTCATTAAACTACTCAACATTGTCTTGAATGACTTTAAACTTCATAAAATCATACTACATGATGTTAAAATTCTCATATTCATCCTACCAGATGTTAAACTGCACAACATTGTCCTTCATGACGTCAAACTACACAACATCATCCAACATGACATTAAACTACATAACATCACCCTACCAGATGTTAAACTACCCATATTCATCTTGCATGACGTTAAACTACTCATCTTCATCATGCATGATGTTAAACTAAACAACATCATCTTGTATGACGTTAAATGGAACAATATTTCCATGCATGATGTTAAACTACTCATCTTCATCTTGCATGATGTTAAACTGTTCATCTTCATCCTAAATTATATTAAACTGCCTAGCATCATACTAAATGAAATTAAAGTACTCATACTCATCATAAATGATGTTAAACTTCTTATATTCATCCTACAAGAAGTTAAATATCACATCATCATCCTGCATGATGTTAAACTGGTCATTTTCATCTTGTATGATGTTAAATTTCTCATCTTCATCCCGGATGATGTTAAACTCCACAAAATTGTCATGCATGATGTTTAACTGCTCATCTTCATCCTACATGATGTTAAACTACTCATATTCATCCTACATGATGTTCAACTGAACAACATCATCCTTCATGATGTTAAACTTCTCATCTTAGTCCTCCATGAAGTTAAACTTCTCATCTTTGTACTATATGACGTTAAATTGCATAGTATCACCCTGAATGAAGTTAAATTGATCATATTCATCATACATTATGTTAAACTTCTCATATTAATCTAGCATGATGGTAAATAGAAAACTATGAACACACCATATGGCCCGAGATCTACAACCCTAAACAAAGATCTTTTTCATCCTCACTGCATGATGTTAAACTATGTGCCCCTTTTTACCCCACCTCTGGTGATGTTAAACTATTATTTCATCCTTAAAACATGATATTAAACTACATGAATCTTATATAATTACATATTGACTGACTCACATCCTTGTAGGAAATGTAGTGGGTCCTGAACACTTCATATTCAGGTCCAACTATACCAGATCTTTCACTATTTTGGTTTCCCCTTGGGTATTGTTCTCTTTGAGTAATTCACATGGTGTGGTGTGTAATTTTCCTGTCCTCATTCATGTCAGGTTTACTATTAATGTTCCATGTTCTCCTATTAAGAACACCCACTTTCCTATACATCCTGACCACATGATGTTAAACTAAATGGAATTCCATACCTACACATGGCTTGATTCCTACCCTCACAGGATACATAAGAATTCTTAGAATTTAGTCTTCGAGTCCGGACCCAGGTTCCATAACCTTTCTACCCTGTTTGGCCCTATGATATGAGTCATATGACCTTAAAATAATGTCTCCCCCAGCCCACGTGATGTTAAACTTCATGAAACATTTCCAAATTCTCTTTCTTATGGCCCCTCAGCCTGAGTCTGCTCTTATATGTACATGGTGTGGTGTGGACTTTTCTTGTCCCCATTCAATTCAGGTTTGTAATTACCACATCTCGTATTAAGTTTAAGGATCTCCCCTTTTCTCTGCATGTCCTTTCCACATGACGTTAAACTACACGACACTTCAAGAACTAGGTATGTCTTGATTCCCAGCCTTATGGGATATGTAGAAACACCCAGACACTTCATATTCAGGTATGGACCTGAGGGATTATACCTTTTTCATCACTCTAATATTCCTTGTCCTAGACCTGATTTAAGATTTCACATAGTGTGGTGTGGAATTTTCCTATCATCATTCATGTTGGGTTTACAATGACCGTGACATGTGCCCCTCCTTTGGAATCTCACTATTCTCCCATCCTTACCGCATGACGCTAAACTCCACAGCATTTCCGAACTACATATGGCTTGATTATTTCCCTTATAAGATATGTAGGAATCCATGAAAATTTGTCTTCAGGTCCAGTCTAAGGTCATCAGAACATTTTTCCCCTTTTCCTTACCCACCCTTTCGAATCATCTGCCTATTTGAGTCCCGCATTCCTTGTCTTTCCTCATCAACATGCTCAGATGCACTGTGCTGGGGGACTTAGAGTGCTGAATTCGACATGGAAATTCTCTTATACCATTACAACACTTTGCGTGCCCTTAATTTGGGTCCCCATCATCTTTCACATCTGAAAGGATCCCCAAATGACCTGGTCTCATGCCGTATTGGCTCACCTACCATCCTAGGCCAACATCCTGGAAGATTTTGAATGGAAATTTGATACAAATATTTTGTTGTGAATATGGTTAGCGATCGATCCTCAGTTGTTTGATCCTATTTTAGGTCACACAATATGGATACTATGTTTTGAACATGGTCATCAATCATGTTATATCATTATCTATAACCCCATTACATACCCAATGATGGTATTTTAATTCACATTAATTCTCGTATCCTTATGTCTAGATAAAATTTCAACTCCCTCAGTGCCATTCCTCTATGCACCTTTGTGCTTTGAGTGGGTAGACTAGTGTCATGGGATCATCTTTGGCCCTACACATCCATTCCCCCGATGTGTTCCTCCATGTATTGTGAGGATATTTTCTACCCTTTTTCCCACACCGAGCATGGATCATGTGGGATTATAGGTTTAGATAAGGATTATACCCACATGAAAGAGTCTCACATCTTATATTCCAAACTCTATGACCTTAAACTAGGATTTCAGATCTGAAAGTCCATGAATCGTGACTTTAAACCATGTTTTTTCTCTTGGGAATATGTGATGTGGTGTGGACTTATCCATTACTTTTTTTCATCAGTTTTCTTTATGGAACCACGTTACATACTTTCTCTTCAAGAATTTCAACCTTATGGTCCGAGCTATAAGAAATTTAACTAAAATAACTTACTTCCTTACCACATGGTGTTAAACTACATTGCATATCATGAACTACATGAGGCTTTATTTCTACCCTTGTTAGATACAAAAGAAATCCCAGATACTTAATCTTCAGGTCCGTCCCCATGTTCCCCATTTCCGGCCCTCATCCCAAAATGGTGTGCATGGTGTGGTGTGGAATTTTCTTATTCATATCAGGTATTTCCTCCAAGCCATACACATACTCTCTAGGATACCTTTTCACCCACATCCTTACTACAATTCGTTAAACTGCATGAAACATCAATAACTATGTGTGGCTTGATTCCCATCCTTATAGGATACATAGTGACACCCATATTTTTTGTCTATGGCCCGACCACAACCTCTTTCACCTTTACAAAACCTTATTGTCTTGATTTATATTAGGAGTACATGATGTGGTGTGGATCTATTTGGTCCTCATTCACATCGAGTAATATTTGTCATGCCATGTACTTTAATTAAGGGTGCCTCTCTTTATGAACATCCTTACTACAAGATGTTAAATATCATGGGTACGAAAAGGATTCATGTGTTACCTTTATTTGAGGCCCCACCATCATTAAAATATTAAAGGACCCCCCATGATGGCCTGGTATCATGCCACTTTGACTCACCTACCATCTTAGTCCAACATCCTGAAATATTTTAAATGATAATTTGATATAAGTCCCACGTTGTGAATATGGTTAGCAGTCAATCCTCAGTTCTGTGTTACCATTTTAGGTCACACGATATCGATACTGTGTTTTGAACATGGTAAGTAGTCACTATCCATCATTATCACCTCCCAACTATATCCCAAATATTGGATTATTGATTCATATTCTCCCACCCTTTTATCCCTCCGTATATTCACGTACATTGAGCCGAAATGTTGGTATGGTTGGCATTGTCCACAACCATAATTTATCTTTCATTATTGTACACTCTCATGTGATGGGTAAAGTTGGGTACCCCCTTTTTTCCAACACCAAGCATTGCTCACGTGGTTTTAAGAGTTTTGGTAAGGTAATTCCCACATTGATTGTGAAACCTGACGGTATGAGATACCTCTTTCGTCTAAGGCATATGATGTTAAACTATACTTCCTTGACCCACATGACATTAAACTATTTCATCATCACTGTATGATGCTAAAAAACATGGGACATTATTTTCACATGACCATAAACTGTAGAACCATCGTCCTAGTCACACGATGAAAAACAACACTACATTATAGTGTTCTCACTTGATATGACATCACCTTGTCCCTGGTCACCACCATGCCACTAGTCAAGAACTACACTAGTTTTTATTCCCATAGGAACACCCGCACTTCCATCATGGGATGGTTTCTCAAAAAATCATCACTGAAAAAATAACAAACAAGAAATATTTAATGCTTATTCTCTTAGTGCATGGGTTTGACCTGCATGACAACATTTCCCCCAGCATTGGTACCTTACCATGTTATCTTCAAGAACTATGTTTGGAATGATTACTACCCTTGTAGGATATGTAGTGACATTTGTATCATTGATCTTGGGTCCAAGATTAGAAGTGTTTCCCCTTTTTCTTCATCCTCATCATGAAATTAAACTGCAACCATACCTTGAACAGATTAAGGATGCTCCATGATAATTGAGGGATGCTAGAACTTCTTCACTATCAAAGAGGATTTCTCCCACCAGTGCTGGCCTCTCACCATACTCTATTTTGATAACTATGTTTGGATTGATTCCCATCCTTATGGGATATGTAGAGTTGCCTAAAACATTTTTTCTTCGAGCTCAACCCCAGGTTCACAAACTCTTTTGGACCTTCTTCCCCAATTACAGTCTAGACACTTTGACCTTAAACTAGAATCCTATAGTATATAAAACATGACTTTAAACTATTAACCCTAGTCCATGAATTATGACATTAAAACTATGTGAAATTTCCTAGTCATATGACATTAAAATATTCTATGCATCATCCATACCAAATTAAATTAAACTACATATCTGTCGTCTTCAACTACAATGATTTTCAGGTCATCTCCAAAGAGGTCTTGTCAAGAAATAGGTTTGATCCAGGATCAAACTGATTCCCTCACCCAATGTTATATTTTCATGGTGGCATGATTTCAACAGTGTTGTAATTTATTCGAGGAGACCATCACTCCACCAACGCTTTGCGTTCCCTTCATTTGGAGATTCATCACATTTCACATTCAAAGGAACCCTCTAACAGTGTGGATGCTCAGCCTTAAGAATCCACCACTATCCTTGGCCAACATTCTAGAAGACATTAGACAACACTTCAAGTTTGGCCCCATGTATTGAATATAGTCAATGATTGGCCCTCATTTGTTTGTCCTCACTTTATGATAACATGATATGGTTTTTTTGTTTCAAATAAGGTCAAAAGTTATCCCTCATCATCATGATGCTCCTACTTTGCTCTAAATTTTGGTCATAATGAGTCATAGTCTTCATTTCCATTTGTTTGGATTGATTACAATGCACCCGGAATTATCATGCTCATGCTCTAGAGTGAAGTGGGAAATGAAAGTCGGCTATCCAGAGATACCATCACTCCAGTTACAATCCCTCTTACTCAGGTCACTTCCTATGGTGATCGATGCCTGATTCTTATCCCATCACATCATCTCCTGTTTAGCATTTTCGTATAGGTGAATTATATTCTATTGTCTCTTATTTCCCACACCAATCATGAATCACATGGGTTGTATATTTATTTGGTTATTTTATCAATGGAATAGAGGTATGGTGGACCCCAAAGAAGGTGTTTCACTTAGTGGTTTCCTCAGAACATGGCCCACCTCACCCACCTTATCCATGTTGGACACCATTCTAAGGGGGGATTTGTTGGCACCAGAAAATTCATCGATAATATTAACCAAATTATTCCATCTAAGATATCATAGTGTATCTGATTTTGTTGGATTCAATTTTACTGGTTGTAAATCCCAAACAGAGTTACTTATTAGATGTTACAATTGTTCAAAGTTATGATTGAAAACTTGTTCATAGAGCCCATTCATGGAGCTCCCTTCATGGCTATGTGAATGTATGATATTTACAACATCATTTTTATTCATGGTATGATTTTTAGCATCGCAGTTCATAGAGATCCCCGTGCGAACATACCTCCTCCACAGTGTCAATTTTCCTTTGAGATCCGAGCACGAACGTATGTCCTTCACCATGTAAAATTTTCTTTATGGTGACTATTTGTTATCTGTAGTGATCACAACCGACCTCTGTTTTCTATAAATATCTAGATCCTCCCACTTCAGAATCATGTTTACATCACCCTTTTGTTGGACATCTTACAATTTTTTTGTGCTATCGAGAACCATGAAATGATGGCCTTTGCGAAGGGTCAACCCTTTGGGAAGGAGGGAGACCCCCTTCGGGTATCTCAAGGTTGTGTGAATCATTAATCCTTCATGAAGCACTCTCTTAATATTGAGCCTTATAATAATGAGAGGCTGTGATCCACGAGCACCTTTCCTTCACAAAGACCCTTCCTGAGACCCTTAGCTCCATGAATCCCCACCCTTCGTAAGATCCTATACTCCATTAGACCCTGAGCTCCACAGACCCCATCCTTTATGAGACCCTATTCTCTGTGAGTTCCTGAGCTATGTGAATCACCATATTTTGTGAGACCCTATTCTCTATGAACCCCTTTCCTTCGTGAAGCCCTATCCTTTGAAAATATCATATCTTTGTTCCCACATGTCCATACTGTGGGGTCCACACCCCCACACCCCTACTTAGGATTAGTTCCAAGCTATGGTATCGAACCTATGGGTCAGTCCCTTAGCTACCTTCACTCACCCTCATGAAAATTTGACAGGTTCACTATGAAAGTTTCGGTTTGGGTTATCGACATTTTACCTTTCACCCTCATGCGCACCCCATCTTCTTCTTATAGAAAACCATTATTCGAGATACTCCTCCGCACTCCATGAAACACCTTGGGGAAACATATCACCCATGTTCCCTTTCTTATGTCACGAGTTGAGATTCTCATCATCTATTCCCCGAGTACCTTGAGTCAAACCACTACTCAATGAAATCATCCAAACCTCAAAACTTGGCTCCCATATCAGGTTGAACCAGTATGGGATGCCCTTTTGTAATTCCCAACACCAACTATTTCAAGGCACCTTATTCCAAATAGTCCTCACAACATGACCTTAAACTGTATCATGCCATATCATTCTGTAACAATATTCCTCTTGTTCCATATAAGAGATGGCTTATGTGAAAAGAATAAGATGCATCATCCCATTATTATAGCGTCATAATTTCAATAGTGTTGGAATCAATTTGATAATTCCATCACTCCTCACCAAGATTTGCGCTTCCTTAATTTTAATATTCATACTATTTTATATCTGAAGGGACCCCCTAACATCTTGTTCCCATGCCGGTTCAGCTCCACTGCCATTCTGGGAAACATCCCAAAAGACTTTGGAGGTCAAATTGTGTTTAGACATGTGTTTCAATTACGGTCAGCAGTTGGACATCATTTTTTTTCTATCTTTGGATAATGTGATGAGGATGTTTTGTTTCAAATATGGTCAGTAGTTATCTCCCTTCATCATTCCTCCCTCATTTTGTTCCAAATGTTAGGCATATGATTCAAACTTTTCTATCTCACTTGGTTCAGACTGATTCTAACTCCCTTGTCGTTATCTAGATTATAGGCTAGAACATAGGTGTTGGCCCCAATTATATGCCTCAACCCACAAGTGAGTTGGGATTCCCTCATAGATGGACATGAGAATGACATAACATGAAACTTATTTCATAATCCCAAACACCTCATCCATTCAAAAGATGTTAAACTAAATCCTTACACCTTTCAATGCACATGGTATACCATCATGAACTTACATGAGGAAGACTATACAGGAAACTTTGATGTTTAAGCCCTATCCATCATTTCCGCTACATAGAAACATTGTGGTCTCTTCCACAGGTATGCCCCAGTCACGACCCATCATAGCCGCAACTTTATGCGATGACCGTCAGGTCTGTTGTTCCCTCTTCTTTCTCACACCAAGCCTGACTTATTTGAGCTTAGAGAAAATAGTGACCATGAAATAAACTTTGGGCCACTGACCATGCATAATCTCCAACATATTTTTGAGATGATATCCATGCATAACACCCATTCCCTTCATCCTACATGATGTTAAACTGTATCCTCCATCGAAGTATATGGAATTTTATCCTTGTATTCTAGATAGGGTACATAGGAAGCCTCTCCATGGTCCAATCCCATCACTCCCTAGCATCCATCTATCCTAAACACATCATTCTATTTCATTAATCCCACATGATGTTAATATTTATTCTCTAACTATGTAGGTTTTGATCCCTTTCTGGTACCTAGGAAGCCTATCTGAAGATCAATCCCATCCAATGGTAAACTATGGTGCTCCCTCCTAGGGATGGACCCTCTTGATGTGACATCTCCCCTTTTTTGGGGACACATAACTCGGATCTACCTCCCTAAGGTGTTTTAATCCATTCACTTGGGCTGCAAACCATGCATAAGACCCCTCATATCGAAGGGTTTCTATCCTTTGTGCACACCCCAAACAACCTATCCCGTTTTCTAGGGCAACTGACCATGAAACAACCATACACTTCACCATGATCCTCCAAACAAGAGTGCCCCTCTTGACATGGGACACTAACCATGTGTAAGCCCCAACATGTCAAATGGTCGATGTCCTTTGTGTACACCCCAACCTCATGTACCATTTTTTGGGGCTGCTAACCATGAAATGACCCTACACTTCACTATGCTCCTCCAACCAAGCATTCCCCTCTTGATATGGGTTGCTAACCATGTTTAAGTCCCAACATTTTGAAGGGTCATTGTCCTTTTTGTACACCCCCATCCACATTTCCCATTTTCTAGGGCTTCTAACAATGCATCATCCCTACACTTTACCATGCTCCTTCAACCAAGAGTACTCCTCTTGAGATGGGAATATAACCATGTGTATGCCCCGATATGTCGAAGGGTTTCTATCCTTTGTGTACAGTCTAACCACATGTCCCATTTTTTGGGGTTTCTAACCATGAATTATCCCTAGACTTCACCATGATCCTCCAACCAAGAGTACCCCTCTTGAGATGGGACACTAACTATGCATAATCCCCAATATGTTGAAGGGTCTCTATCCATTGTGTACACCCCAACCACTTATCTCATTTTTTGGGGTTGATAACCATACATAAACCCTACACTTCACCATTATCCTCCAACAAAGAGTTCTCCTCTTGAGATGGGATGTTAACCATGTGTAACCCTCAACATGTTGAAGTTTCATCGTCCTTTGTGTACACCCCCAACCACATGTCCCATTCTCCGGGGCTACTAACCATGTATCAGCCATGCACGTCACCATGGTCCTCCAACCAAGAGTTCCCCTCTTAATATGGGCCACCAATCTTGCATAATCCCCAACATGTCTCTAGGTATTAGTCCTTTATGTACACCCTGATTCTATGCCCCATACCGAACTTTGTGGAATTTGATTCCCTTCCACAAGGATGCGTAGGAAGCCTTCCAGAGGTTCAATCCCATAATACATTTCCCATCTTACTCTCTCCCTTGAGACATTATGTTTCAAGAATATCATAACCAAGCCCAGATATTCTACTTCCTTCAGTTCACCATCCATGTGATCCTTTCTCACTTTCCACCTCCTTAGGTGTCATATCACCCCACCAAACTATGTGGACTTTGATTCCCATCCACGAGGATACTTAGGAAGCCTCCCTAAGGTTCAATCCCATCACTACCATCATCTTCCCATTAGTTCCATCTAATTTACCATCCACTTCATTAAATCATCCATTTTTCATCCTGATTCTTTCTTAGGCTGCCACATCCTAGTGGGATCATGCCATTCATACAGGTAGCTAACCATGCATAAGCCCGACAGTCCACTCCATCCCCTCATCCTTATCATGGTTAGTTCACATCAACACCTGAGTCATATCAATGCATAATCCCTATTTATCCATATGATTACTGATCCTAGAATCACGTGGGATGTCTTAGTGTGTAGGACCCATTCATCCATATGATTATTGCTTCTAGCCACACATGGACCGACTCAGTGCGTAAGCCCCGAATCACCCATTTGAAATAGGGGGTTTTGATCCTTTTCTTCTACATAGGGTATATAATAAGCCTCCTTAATGTTCAATACCTGCCAATGGTAAACCTTGGTGTTCCACTCTTTTAGGTCCACCACCCTGATCCTATCTTAGTGGTGTCTAGATCATCCTTCACATTGTGATACCTTCTATTCATAAGATGCACCACCCTGAGTCCGCTCTCATTGGGTATTCTCATCCATCCATCATGTGTACCCTTTTTGGGGTTCATTCTCCCTGATCCTCATTCATAAGTGTTTGGATTAGTCCAATATATCTTATAAAGACGTTAAACTCATAGCCTACCCCATGTTGAACATGGGATGTCTGAGGAAAACCTTGAAAACTATGCCTTTGGTGTTACCATCTCTACATGACGTCAAAATCATGGATTTACTCATGTTAAATATGGGAAGTCATGGAAAACCTCAAATACATGCCTTTGGCATAATATACCCCATAATCAATGTGGGATTCCTCAGTTTTTCTCACCCTTTAGAAACCCTCTCATGAGGAAGAATACAGTTGAACAATGTCCACGCATCCAGAGATGCCCCAAAATGCCTAATGTTATCATCTACTCAAACCAAAGGTTGTTGCACTATCGAGACCCCTTGGAATGCCTTGATAGGAGCATCATAGTTAACACACATCCACAATGATATTGCACAAAGAACGAGATTCACGAAAAAAGACACAAATCCATAAGGGAGACTCAGACTATGGGATGAATTTTGAGGAGGAATCCATGGAAGGAGGAACCGACATCCCATCATCATATTTCGATCTAGGAGAAAACATCATTGAAGAAGTGATGGATGTCACCTACCTTTTAAAAGTGGGAATGCAGGGTAACAATCATCACATCCCAGTGATGATGCATGCCTCAAAAGAAAGCGTCAGATACAATATAAATATTACCTTCAAAATATACATATTTAAACGTTTTAAATAAATGTGTCGGATTTTTAATATATATATATATATTTACATAAAAAATATAAGGTTTTTATTATATATTTATATATATGTGTGTATTGTATATTAACATGTGAATGTGTATTTATATATAATTTTAAAAAACATGTAATATTTTATACACACACACACACACAAACATAAATGTTAAAAAAACATATAAGGTTTTTGATATATATATGTGTATATTGATCTGATTTTCAAATTTGTTTAAAAAAAATAAAAAAAATGTTTGATTAAAAAATAATGTAATATATATATATATATATATATATATATATATATATATTAAAATGTGAAGATTAATATATTTTTTTTAAAAACAATTAATGTTTATAATATATATGTATGTATGTTTACATAGATTTGATATTTATATTTGTTTAAAAAAGATCAAGGATATATTTGATGAGTTTATATTAATTAAGAAATCATAATATATATAATAATTATTACAAATTTAATAATAATATAAATAATTAATAATAATCATTAAATAATATATAATAATTAATAATTACTTTTCGAAAATTAGTAATAAATAGTAAATAGTAGTTTTAATAAAAAAATATTATTAACAATTTTACGATTTGAGGAAATTATGAACATTTGTCAAAATTTGTAAAAGGAAAAATTGAAATACTTGTAATTGTTAAAAATTAGTAATATTTATAATATATTCAGTGAGAAATAATAAACAATTAATATTACTTAACAAATCATTGTATCAACTAGTAATTTTTTAAAAAATATTTGTAATAAATACTAAATTTTTTTCCAACCTTTTTCAAAAAATATTATTAATTAGAAATTCATAATAGTTCTGATAAATGTAATACGAATTAAAATATTTTTTATTAATAATTCAAATAAATTTTTAATATAAATATATAATATTAATAAATGTTTAAAAAATATACCCTTGAGTGTGATGTTACCAAAAAATTGGAGCACACAAATGTCATGTTGCACCTTGGGTAAACTCAATATCCCTGATCTAATGGTGGTATTAGATTTTTTATTTGAAACACCGTCATAGAGATAATTTAATTTTTTATAATAAATTGTAGTAGAAATATTAAATGAATTACCCTTGTGTAAAATGTAACAAAAACCCGATGCACACAGATTTCATGTTGCGCCTGGGGTAACCCAAGAATTGTGGAAATAATAGTAGTCTCAAATATCCCATACAGTAAACCATTCGAGAGATACTTCAATTATTTGTAAAAAAATAAAATAAAAAAATTAAATGAATTGTAATCGTGCATGATGTAACCAAACTCATAATATGCACAAATGTTATACCACATATAGGGAAAACCCCACATCTCAAACCTAATGCTGGTCTCTGATTTTTCATACAATACACAACTTGGGATATAATTTTTTTTATAAAAAATTATAATAAAAAATTAAATGAATTACCCTCACATGACATGTAACCAAACACTTGATACACAAAATTTTTATGTTATTACTAAGTCAAAAACAACATCCTTAATATAAATATGGTCTACAATTTCTGATATGATACACCATTATAGAGATACTTCATTTTTTTATAAAAAGCTCTAATTAATTTTTTGAATAGAATTACCATCATGCATGATGTTACAAAACTATCTAAAAAAAAGTTATGTCTTGTCTAGGGTAAACCCCATACCCTAAACCTAAAGGAGGTCTATAATTTTTCATACAATACACATTTTAAGAGATACTTTAATTTTATATAATAAATTATACTAAAATAATTAAATTAAATACCTTGGCATGAAATGTAACCAAACAATCAATGCACACAAATGTTATGCCATGTCTAGGGTAACCTTAGTATCCCAAAACTAATGGTGGTCTCATATTTCCCATAAAATAAGTTGTTAGAGAGATATTTAAATTTTATTTAAAATTATAAGAATTAAATTAAATGAATTACCATCATGCATGATGTTACTAATCTCTTGACGCATACAAATGTTATGTCGCAAATAGGGTAAAACCCAAATCTCAAACGTAACAGTGGTATCTAATTTACCATATGGGACACTATTTAGAAGATATATTTTTTTTGAAAATTTTCATTTCTATGATATAATATTTTTAATATTTTATTCTATCTGAGCCAAGCCTTAATAGGCCCTAGAATCTAGTGCTAACCTGAAACATTACACTAATAATATTCCATAGAATATATCGAGGTGTTAAAATATAATAATAATTTGTAATTAATCAAAATGATCAGTAATAATTATTATTATTTTTGTTTTTTAGAAAACTATGACTTAGGAAGTATACACTAGTTTCTACTATGTGATCGTGATTGGATAAAACATCCCAAAAATCCCAAGAGATCTAGTATAAATCCAATTTACGTTAAAGGTGTGGATTTATTTATATCATTTTCATCTTCAAATCATTATGTTTTCTTAAGTAATAATTAAATAACCATATTAGAAATGTGATATTATGAGATTCTAAATCTTTCACAATGTTGGAATTCATCTATTTCATTTTTTTAGGAAGGATTATATTATTTAGTATCAACATGGTGAACAAAATTCAGTAGAAAATATTTATTTTTGGTTTTAGATCCGTGATTTAATCATTTAGTTCATGAGGATAGTGGTATGTATATTTAGGAAACACCAAATAAGAATGATATTCCCAATCCTATATTAGAACATTCTCAGTTTTACAATTTTTTGATATCTATTGGGGAGTCCTTATATAAGATAATTCAAATGAGAAAACATGAAGTTGTTACAAAATTTATGGCTATTAAATTAGATTTTGGAATTTCAAATAGTTTTTCTATCAGATATTATTATTGGTTAAATCTTTGTTTCCTATAAAAAAACTACCTAAAATTTTCTATGAATATAAGAGGTTGGTCCATAATTTGGGTCTTAGTTACCAGAAGATTCATATATGTTAAAATGACTATATAGTGTATTATCGTTTTAATGAATCCTTTGTTGGTTTTCTAGCATGAGGAGAATTGTGGTATAAAGTGGAAAAACAAGGAAATTCTAGATTTCTTATGAAACAGTTGAGGTATTTTCAAATTAAAAATCATTTAAAACATTTATTTATGTCTCACAACATATCTATATTAATAAAATTGAAGAAATTAAATATTTTTGTCAATAGAATATTAAATCATCTATTTTATGAGGATTCATGGAAACACTTCGATCAAATACAGCCTTCTTTTACTTCAGAACCATGTAACATATGGTTGGTTATTTCTTCTAATGTTTTTTTATTTAGTTCTTACGACAATTAATATTATTTTTGGTATATTTTCATTACTACATATAACATACCTCCTTTGATGATGATAAAGGAAACATATATATATTTGGTACTATTAATTCTCTGAAATACAAAGAAGAATATTGATGTTTATTTGAATCCACTAATTGACGAGTTAATTTCACTATGAAAATATGGTATTACTTTATTTTATATAGTTAAAGATCATAATTTTTTACTAAAGGTTGCATTAATATAGATGATTAGTGATTTTACTGCGTATAGAATGTTATTTGGAGGGATCAAACACTATTTAAAATCATTTATGTATTTTAAGGATGAGAACAAAGAGTTTTTCCTTGGTAATGGGAGAAAGACTAGTTATTTTGACTACCATCAGAGTTTTCTTCCTACGGATAACCATTTTCGAACAAAAATAATTTTACAAGAGTTTGAATTGAAAGAAACAAACCTCCAGCAGTGCTCTTAATAATTTAGGTAAAATATATCTTCTCTTCACTACATCCAGTTACTTTTGAACCAAGCATAAATGAAAACAATAAATGGTTTTGGAAGAGATAAAAAATTTTATAAGGTATAATATTTCATGGGACCTTCCATATTGTTCAGATCTTTTATTTTGTCAAATGTTATATGTAATTCATATTAAGAATATTTTTTCGATAAAATATTTTATACAGTGTTGGACACACTTGATATGACCAAAGATAATGTAAATGCATAGTTAGATCCTGCCTAGATTTATATATGACATGAACTTGAATTATTTAAAGAAGAAATATCACACAATTTAATGAAACCAAAATTATTTTACACACATTCTAGAAAATTCATTTATTATTTTGTTAACAGACTCGATATTTGTGGTTATCACTTGGTTATGCTTCTAATTAATCTAAATGTTTCATAAATTAGCATATTAATAGTTTAAAAAGTCATTAATACCATGTAATAATGGAACAATTACTATATGCTGGACTAAGAGGGTTGTTTAATTCCTAAATATGGGATATATTGACTAAAATACCATATTTCTTTAGGGAGATTTGTGCGGAATCATCATATTATGATTCAATGAGTATATTGTAAAAGGATATTGTTTTAATTTTATGTAAATTAGAGAAAATATTATCTATAGGATTCTTTGAATCAATATAACATTTAGTATTAAATTTTTCTTATGAAGGTAAATATAGAAAAATGGTAAAATTCTGATGGATACACACATTTGAGATATGTATGAAAAATTTAAAGAAGAAATTACGTAAAAAAGAGTCAGTTTATGTGCCAATTATAGAAGTGTACTTGTAGGTGGAAATTTCAAATTTCTTATCTTATTATTTTCAATTAGAATAACCTTTAAAACACAACTGGATGTGTTACATTGAGGAAAATGGTGATGATGTTATGTTCCATCAATTTTTAGTTTTTAATCATCCCGATCATGGTATTAGTGGTTATCAAATTCAATGGATTTTAGATGATTTTCTCTACAATACGTACACATATGTTATGTTGAATTGTGAAGAAATCACACGATTTGTGTCGTAAGTACTAATTTTTTAATATTTTGTAATTTTTTTAAAAAATATACCTTTATTTACATTAATTTTCATTTAGAATATATGAAGACCATATCAAAAACAGTTTCAAAAAATTACATCTGCTGATCTTGAAGAACATTATTAAAAAAATATCATATTGTTTTCGGGGAATAGTAAGCTAAGTTGATTTTGATCGAATAATATATCAATTTTGAAATAATATCTATTATTACTAATTTTTATTATTTTTAGGAAACAAGACATAAAAATAAAATTTATTATCAATTAGGTGTGCTCATGGACCCTCTAAAAAAATTGGTAAAATATTATAATGGGTTTTTGGGTAATGGATTTCAATTCCATACATACATATATTGTGACTAAAATAAAATAATGAATAATTGTGCTTATTTTGGGAATATATTAATATAACAAAAGTGAAGTTGACTTTTATGGTATGTTGGATGAAATAATTGAGTTATGTTTTATGGGACCATATTATATAATAATGTTTAAATATCATTGGTTTGATACTGATTGGGGGTTGTAAGTTCATCCATGAGATGAAGTCTTTGAATTTAATTATAAGTGTCTTATAACATCATATGAACTATTTATGTTAGCACATCAAGTTTATTTTAAAAACTACTAAGATATTTTGAGAGATTTGAATGATTAGGGGTTTGTGATAAAAATAAAATCAGATTGCAATTAGTTAATTGAAAATGAAAATGGGTTTATGGAAGTGGAACATATTGAAAATTTTCAAGAAACATCCCAAAAATGAATCACTTAATTGATAAGATATAAATATCGATGATGAACCCCTATTTAAGGTCCAATGATATCAATAATGTTGATAAAGTAATAAGGGATGATGAAACTGAAATTCATTTGGAAGTTGATCATATTGAATATGAGGATAAAGACATTTTCCTTGATGAAAATGAAGAGGAAGATGATGATTGATATATTATATTTAGTCCTTTATTATTTTTTATATTTTATATTTGTATTAATAATTATTTATAGATAATATTATTATTTTTCATATGGGTGGATCCAATGATCTAATATATTCTTTCTCTAATGCCAGTAATTATTAGTTTTTTATATTTTCTATCCATATTAACATTTATTGATAGGTAAGAATATTACATTCTACAGGATGTTTATTTTTTTATATTTGATATCTATATGAAAAAATATTTTTGGGTTAAATTATTATTTTCTGGTATTTATTTACAGATATTTATTATATATTGATATTGATTTTTTTTACATTTTATATTTTTATTAAAAATTTATTATAGGTAAGATTATTATATTCTTGTATTTATTATTTTTCTATATTTGATAACTATATTAAAAATTTCATATAGGTAATATTATTTATTTTAGATGGGCGGAGATGATCCTGATGATCTACTTTATTCTCTCACTATTGTGAGACATCCTACTGATGAGTATGATTCCCTTGATCTGTAGGATTCTATGCTTATTAGTAGGGGACATGATTTTACTGGATTGATGATTCGAGACTCTGTTCTAAATAGATACTCGTCTATTTATTTTTATCATAGTTTACCAAGGTATATTTAATTGTTCAAGATATTTATTATATATTAAATTTTTTTACTAATTTTGGTAATAATATTATGGTTGTTTGTATTTGTTTTCAAAGTTTTTCACATTTAGTTGTTGGACATGATGGTTGAATTCTGTGAAATTGTTATCTTTACGCATGGGTTTCAGGGAACTAGGTTCTCTTCACTATGAATCATTAGATGTTTGACCACTAGATTGTATGCTATGAAATAATATATAAATTTTAAAATATATTTAATTACTAACATATTGTTTTTAATTATATTGGTTATTTTTTTCTCCAATTGCTGATAACCTAAGAGATCCTATCTAAGAGTCATGATCGATTTGTATAAGTGGGTGCTTTTGTCCATTTTTACACAAACGTAGAAAGTGAAATATGGATAACACTTCTGCTATTGTTTTTTTACCATTCTTGTATCTACCATTAGCCTGACTGTATCTGTGCTCAAGTATTGGATGGATTGTGCTCCTATTGGCTAGAAGAGACTTTTAGGAAGAGGTCATCATCTGGAATCCAAATATGCGGGATACAGGAGGTCACAGATAGGGTGATAATTCTTTCATTTGGAAAACATATATGACATATGGTATGAAATATTATTTATTAGTGTATATATACTTAATATATAAAATTCATGTTATATTATACAAACCGCTAATGACCCATCTATTATAGAGTTTTATGTTTATAAGAAGATGTATATTGATCCCCATATAGATTAATTTGTAGGTGACTACCATCTCCATAGTGTGGTTAGTATTTTTTTATTTCATCATTATTATTATAATTTAGAATTATATTTTGAGGAAATAATGAGGCTACGACTTCGTATTCACAAGAGAGCCAAACAGAGAGTGAAGTGGGTTCCACTAGTGATTAATGTTTTGATGAGGGGTCCTAGATACAAGAGACTTTTCATGGTGTTGTGAAAGGTTGGGTGATTGGTATTTCTTCCTAAATAACACCCATGAGCAATTATGATACTTTTGTGATGTCTTTAGTGATCTCAAAGGAAGATCACAAAGACTCTTCATCAATTTTGACAACTTATGCACAATATAAAGAGTGTTTGGGAGCTTAGGATGAGATGATACAGTGGGTGTAGAGATATAGGGAGGAGGAGTGTGAGCAGATGCATCAGATAGATGAGTAGATGTTGGAGTATATGTGATAGATGGTTCATGATGCTGGTATGGAGTTTCCTTCCCCCAATCCTTCGAGTGATATGCCTCCACTTAACACCAGTTGATGATTTATGTAGTTTTATGACTATTTTTTTATTTGGGATGAAAAAAATATTATTCCTGAAACGATGTATTCCTTTTATGTCTATTTTAATTTTTTAAATTATTTTTAATTTTTAATTTTTATTAATTTTTTTATTGTTTGTAATTTTTTATTTTTTTAATTTCTATAATTTTTTAAAAATATTATTAATATTATTAATTATTTTTAAATAGTTTTAATTATATTTGAATAATTTTAGTTACCTTTACTTATTTTTAATTATTTTTAATATATTATGATTATTTTTTATTATCTAAATTGTTTTTTATTATTATTTTTTTTATTTTCATTCTTTTGGAAAATATTAACATTTACAATGGTCATATAGTCCATAAAAAATAATATCAATTGATACTGACCATCCTAATTGGTCATTAAAAAAATTGAAAATAATTGTGATGAGTTTTTTATATGTTGAAATTAATTTCTAGTTTCGACAGACCGTCACAAATAACTACATTTTCAACACTGTTTTTTGAAATGTTACATAAAAATGGACTCTCTTTACAGATGTCCTTTTTAAACAAACATCAGTTGAAAAAGTTCCATTTCAAAAAACAAAATATCTAGTAGTGTAACAAATATTATACAATAGTATTTTTAATCAATATTTTTAACTGGACTGGGTCTTGGTCTGTTCGAACTCTTCTATTATTTATTTAACAACTGAACAAATATTTTATTTATAAATAAATATTTTATTCACAGTCCAGAGAATAAATATTTATTAAAATAATCTATAAATAAAATGAATATTTTATTCATAGTCTAGCGAATAAACATTTTATATATATTCACTTAACCAAATAAATTATTTATTAATAAAAAATAACAATTTATTACTTTTTGAATATTAGAGATCAATAGAACATAAATAAAATTAATCCCCAGACTGCATAATAATATTTAATCCAATAATTAGTGTCACATAGAATTTAATTGATATCAATGAAAACACTTAGATTGTGGCCATCTAGGATTCTTTCCCATTGGCATTAGGTGAGCTTGCCTAAAGTCCCACATTACTATCGAGCAGTGTTTCAAGGAACCCAAGAGAAATAACCTAATGTCATAATGTAAATGAACACATATGAATTCTCACTGGGTAATATAATTTGTTTGTCTCAATATCTCATCAATTAAGTTTCACATCCATGTCACTAACCTACATACTCGATACATATTTTTTTATTATACGAAATAAACAAGTCATTACACCATGGATGTGAAATTTATGATGATGGTTCAAGTATATTTAAAGAGACGAGATATCAGATTCCATAAATATGGAAGGAATAAATCCTTCCTTGACTTAACTATTAATGACAAGTCCCTCATGACGACCAAAATGCATCCAAATTTTCCATGAAATTTTATTATAATGGTATAAAAGAATAAATATAATTAAGAAAGTTATAACGTGAATTAATAACAATATCAAATTATATGGACCATCAAATGGTATTCTATTTTATTCATTTACCCTATTTAAGATTTTATTTACCTAAGAATGCACCATAGTGGCACACCCTAGGGTCGATCACAAGGAGACCGCGTACACAAATTGTCTTCCTATTGTCACTACTATTTTTTGACAAATAGAATACAATTAAGCTAATATGTATTGGGGTATTCTAAATGCATGGAATATAAATATAATAAAAATATATAAATAAATGAAAATACAAAACATAGAGAAAATGAATAAAAGACACAAATAGGTTAGTGGAAGAAAACCGTTGTTTTGAGGGTTTTATGGTGGTGTTATCATTATTATTAAAAATATTTCCTCATTATTTTACTCAATGTAGAGATAAAAACCTTTCACTCTACACACTCTCATTTGGATTGTATTACCCTACACCAAGACCTCTTAATGTAGGAGTAGTCTCTTACACATCAAAACCTAATCCAAACTCCACCATTAGAATGACTTTGATATCAGTGATAAAAAAACTATTAAATGAGGAGGAATAAAACAATAGTAGATAAAGTGGTGTGGACACTCAGCTTAATAATTTTAACCACCGATTAATCCATATAATAAAATATTAGAAATCATTGAAGCAAAAGAAAATGAAATACCACCACTTACCACTTTGAACAACAGTGAGGGTTAGTTATCCACAAACATTGAGTTAAAAGAAGCTTGGTGGGAGAAACATAAAATTAAAAAAAATGGAAGAAGGAAAGAATTCATAGAGTAAGAATCAATATAAAATAATATATATTAAAAAATATAAATATTAATTATAGAAACCAAATAGAAACCTTCCCCCTTGAATTGGATACATGTTGAAATGGGAGAAGAGATATATATTTATAGGTAGAGGGGGTGAAATAATTCACTCAAAAATTATCCTATGAGTTTCTCCAAATAGATGTCACATTAAATGGAAGAATTTTTATTAAGTATCTTCATTAAATTTTCCCCATATTTTATTCTTCTTTTATCTCTAAAATTTGTTCTTTATTGCCTACCAGATGTAGGAGGTATGTCTGATTTACTCTGAGAAATTAATTTTTCCCATGTGCCTCATATTATTACACATTTTACAATTCAAACGACATTATTACCTTGAAACTAGTTGATTAATGCATTCCATCCTTAATCAAAGATTTTCCATAATTTCTTGTGTGTCCCTGCACAACATTTTGGGCATTTTGGATGTGTGGTTCAAATGGTATGGATTAATTACTGAATTGAAGTGTTTCTTCCTAATGAGTCCTTTCATATTCCACATGTTTTAATCATTAAAATAATTCCTTAATGAGTTTATTTTGAATTGAAAAATTATCAAGGACTCAAATTATTGAATACTCTTTCATCTACAGCCAAAATTAATGCATTTGGAAATGTTTATCTGGAGTTATGACTCAATTACAGAGGTGGTGTTCACTCTAATGGACAGAACAACTTTCCATAAAGAATTATTTATTTGGTATTTTAGATTTCCAAATCAAGAATTTTCACGATTGAAAAATATATTTCTAATAAACATAGATATACTAAAAAATAATCACTTTATTTTGATCAATATTAAAAAACATATTCTCGAAATACATAGGTGATTGAAAACAGTTAAAAACCAAAAATGTACAATTTTTTCATTTAAGCTCAAAATACCAATAAATCAAAAAGACATATAAATTTATCATACAATAATACTATGGTGGGAATATAAACTTTGAATTATAGGATAAATTGTTTGAAAATTTTAGCTTCATCACCATCACACGCACACACACTAATATATAATAATATTTATTAACACCAAAACATACAGAATCCCTACTAGCATGTCCTTTATTATAATCTCTTATCTTTGAGATTACCAGCTATTAAAATCATAATAATAATACTCATTTTTTTATGATTACTAACACCTATCATTACATGTGTTATGTGTCCCATCATAGTATGTTATCAAGAATCAGAAAAATATTTAAGAATATCATCATTGTTTATCAATGTTCTTATCATAGAGGGGGAAGACTATGACCTTATGAATGTAAAATATACTCTAAAACATTATTATATTAGAGTTCTAAATAAAAATTATCAATATGTAATAATATGTTTTATTAATATTCAATACATCAAATATACATGTAATAGAAGTACATATAGTTGGTCCTAGGATACCATCTCTAACAAACTCCCACTTTGACTAGTGCCAACTTCCAATTACCTTTAGTCCGATATACCTCACGTGATATTCATTTTCTCCTAAGTAAAGGATTTAGTCAAGGGGTCCACCATATTTTATTCCGTGGTAATACTTCTCACTAAAACATCACCTCTATGATAAAAACCCACAAGAGATACTACTTCCAAAGTAAGTGCTTTATCCACAGATGTGACCATGGATCTTTTGAAAGATCCACTGCTATAGTATTACCATAGTAGAGTGTGATAGGACCTTCACTGCTAGGTACCACATGAATCTCTTGGATTAATTTATTCATCTATACTACTACATTAGTTGTCTTATAATCTGCAATATACTTAAAAATTACTATAGAATATGTAACCACAAACTTATTTGATATATTCTAGCTCACAGTACCTCCAATCAAAAAGGATATAAATCCCATTTATGACTTCATTTAATATTTATTAGTTTGTAAACTATAATCTTCATATATTCTAATGAATAGTTTCCCATCTCCTCCTTAAACTGAGAACATATCATTAGTATGCATCAGATATATATGGATAGTCTTGACTACAATCCAATGGCTGTCACTTGGATCAACACGATATCTTCCTACCACACATAATATGTAGGAGACATCTAGGAAAGTACATATGAGTATGGAGTCCATTCCATTCAATTTATTTCTCTTTATTTATAAGAAAATATTTTCTAGGAAGGAGGAATACCATGCAATGCTTGAAAAAAATCTCATCTGGGATTGTTCCATAACGAATATTTTTAGTATCTTGTCAATATATGTACTTTGACTTAGGCTGAGCAACCTATTATATCTATCATGATGAATATTAATCATAAGAATATATGTTACCTCACCTAAGTCCATCATAGATAAGCATTTATTCAACCACGTCTTAATAGACCATAAGTCATATATTTTTTCCAATGAGTAATATATCATCAACATATAATATTAATAAAATCACTACACTCCCAATAAACCATTTATAGACACATGGATCACATTATTTCTTTATAAAACCAATTTTTATTATGGATTAAACAAAATGAATGTTCCATGACCTAGATTATTTCTTTAATCCATAAATGGATCAGTGAAACTTGCATTCCTAATTGGCATACTTTGGAGTAACAAACCCTTTGGGTTGTTCCATATAGAAATCATCCTAAAGGTTATTATTAAGGAAGGAAATTTTGACATCAATGTTCCAAATATTATAATCCTGGAAATCCATAATGGAATGTGGAATTCTGATGGATTTTAGTATTGAAATTACTGAAAAGGTTACATTATAGTCAATACCTTGACATTGTTTAAAACATTTTGAAACTAGTCATGACTTATAGGAACTTACATGCCCTTAAACGTCCCAATTATTCTTCAATACCCATTTTCAACCAACAATATTTACATCTACTATAGGTTCAACCAAAATTTATACTATCCTTTTGTAAATGGACCCAATTTTAGGATTTCTGGCATATTCCCTATTGGAAACATCCATGCCAGTTACTACTTTATTTTAGGTTTGAGTAACATTATTATTGACTAATAATGATTTAACATCCTTGGTGATTATAAAAACATACTTTTCCAGTTCTCTAACCTCTATATTACTCATATGTAGTAATTGTGTCTCTGTAACAATTTATTCTTTCACAGGGATTTTGGAATTTTTCATATGCTAAATATTGTGTATCTTGGTCATGTACTTCATTGAAGGCTATCTCAGTCCCACAATCTCTTTTAAATATAAAATACTCCTCCTAAAATGTGGGATGTCTATCAACCACAATATTTTTTCTATAGGATTCTATCAATAGTGCCCCTTTGTTTCCTTGGGATATCTTATAATGATACACTTTATGCATTGAGGTGAAAGCTTGTTACTTGAAGAGACCTTAAAAAATTCTTCGCAAACCCACATATGTAAGTAATACAACACAAGTTTCTTTCCTTTACATAATTTTTATTTTATACTGTATGTTGTTGTTGTTGAAACTTAGTTTAGTACTTATTAATCTATTTATAATGTGTACCCCAAAAGGATAATGGATGACTCGCATGACTCAACATTGATCACACCATGTCTAACAAGGCACCGTTCCTCTATTCAGTTACACCATTCTATTGAGGCATATAAGGGGGATTTATTTGATTTAATATCCTTAACCTCCTTAAATAATCAATAATGTCTTGATCAATATATTCCCCACCATGATCTGAGAAGATTTTATTAATCATCTTACCAAGATGATTTTTAACTTCATTCTTGTATTCCATGAATTTATCAAAACAATCTATTTTGTACATAATTAATTACATGAATCCATATCTACTAAAATCATCAGTAAAAGTTATGAATTATGATTACCCACCCCTTTCTTCAATAAGAAATGGTCCACACACATCCGTTTGAACTAATTCATGAATCTATTTATCCCTTTCACCTTTCCCACTAAATAGGGATTTGCGCATTTTTCCATATAAACATGCATGACATACACCAAGTGGTTTGAGTTTAAAAGAATCTAAATATCCATCCTGATGTAATTTAGTCAATATATTTTCATTTACATAACCTAGATAGTAATTACAATGTCTTGTGTTGTATGATTCATGTGAATTAACTTCATTATCAATTTCCATTAGTTGGTTATTGTAATCCAAAACATAAATATTGTTATTTAAATGTTCCTTAACATAAAAAATTCTATATTTATAAAGGATGTAACATTTATTACACAATTTAAAAATAAAGATATCAGTATCTAGTCTAGATATATAAATAATGTTTTTGGTAACTAAAGGAACATAATACCATTGTTTTCAAACCAAGATCATTCTGGTTGGAAATGTGAGGTGGTAGTCCCCAATAGCTATAACAAAAAGTTGATTTCCATTGGCTACTCATAGATCCACCTTCCCTCGGTAAATATTTCTGAATCAACATAGTTCCTATATTTGAATACATATGTGAGAACCAAAAGATATATATGATAACCAATTTATAGAAATAAATAAATTTCACTCGATAAAAAATTCACCTGAAGCTTCCCCTTACTTATTTGGCAAGGTTCAATTATTCTTCTAGTGACCCTTCTTACCCCACGAAAAATAGATAAAATCTTGTTCTCTTACAAGACCCTTGATCTTCCCCAACTTGGAAGGTAGTGAAGAATACTTGGACATATATCTATTCCATTTCCCTATCTGTTTGTTCTTCATAAGGATGGAAGGATTTTCATGCTTCATATCCTTATCAACTTGGTGAAGAAGAGTGAGAATATTTGGAAGAGACATCTCAATGTTAATATAATTAAAATCCAAAAACCTAGATAATATCTTGTAGAGTGATTCCAAAATGAGATCTATGCCCAGTTTTTAGAGGGTTTAAATCCTATAACCTATAATTTCTCATTGTAGATAATGAGCTTGACTACGTGTGGATTATCTGGGGAACCCTCCCCAAGAATTCTTTGAAAAATAACATTGGAAACCTCAAACCACTCCTATCTATCTCTATCTTAGTATAGAGAACACTTGTGATCAAGCATCCTATATGAATCCATATTTTCAAAATATTTCACTAGTTCAATAGAAATCGATGAAGGCATAAATAATTGAATGTTGACCATGTCGCTCAAATGTTTTTTTACAGATATGAAACTCTTCATCAGTTTCCTTTTTAGCACAATGATTAGACATCTATGATTCTAGCTTGTATGATTTTTTGTAATGGTGTAGAAAACCCTAATGGTTTTGAAACCCCTCTTATAAGTTACTGTAACTGAGGAGGTTGATTTTCTCTAATATTGACCATATGGATAGTGTGTATGATTATCTGGTAAATTTATTATAAAATTAAGGAGAATATTATGATTTTTTTCATGATTACAAATTACATGACAAATAATAAATTAATTAATTAATTTTATTAAATATCACACTATTTTATTAAATAATTTTAGGCCTCACCATTGAAGTATGAATTTCTAGTTTCTATGATATTCTTGTGGTAAGGATCCCCATTAATTTTCTTAATGATCCATACTTTGTCCATCAAAACCATAATAATGTAAATTAGTTAGGTAGTCTTACCAGCTGCTGCGTTGCAACTTCTTGATCTACTAATTGGATTCCCCTATCATGAAATCCTAACTTGGATTTCCTCAACACTTTCTTCCAAATTTGTATTGAATAGACTTTGGCCATTAAGCTCAATATAGGTTTTGTTATGTAAACCCAAAACTCTCATGAGAAATCCCTGATAAAAGTAAGTTTCTAGACATTGTCCATATACTAAAATTAGTTATATTGTTTCATTTCGTATCATGTAATGGTAGTATTTACCCGACTTAATATTTTTTAAGGGATTTTAATTATTTTATGATTAAATTATATCTCATTTTAATCTTTACATATATTGTTAATATTAATTGGATGTTACTTAATTAATTATCTATGTTGGATAAAATATTTATGCATAATTAATTTATTCAATTTCCATCTTTACATGTTTGTTTATTCATTTCTGTGGCTAAGGTATTGCATACATAAAATAAATGATACATAGATAGAAATAAATAAATAAATTAAATGACCTGATCAGAATCTTATCTAATTTTTTATTTAACATTTATACATTAAATCAACCTATGAACATGGAGAATAACTCCATTTTATGGTCATGGAATGAGTTGCAATATTCCACCTGTATATCTATGTATCACCAAGTTGGCATCATCATGTTTTCTTATTGCAGCGTCTCCATGTGCTTTGGGACTCTCCAAAAATTACAAGTATATATTACTCACACACAAGTGAGGGGAACCAAATTATTGGTTAAAGGGGGTTACATAAATATCATTGGACAAATAGGTCCTACATAATAATTGAGTGACGGATGACTCATATGCCATCATTTAATTTAAAAGTAAAAAATTTAAAACCCATGAAATAAATTAAAATAAATAAATTCAAACACATACATAGGTATTGGTCAAGCTCATGATCGGTCATCCATAAAAAAATACAAAAAAGTGTCTAGCCAATATTCATTTATTTTTAATTCTTTATTATTAAGATTAATGTGCTTGAATTAATTAATTAATTAATTCTCATTCATCTTACTGATCACCTAAACATAATTAGATATACCCTTCATTTATGGCATTCATGGAAAATAAACAGAAGAGCCAATAAGGATATGTTAATTACAATAAATTAATTTATAATTTAATATTCTTTAAAACCATTATTAAATTGGCAGACACACATTGGTGTTCAAATCAATTAAATAATTATTTAACATTGCAATACTATATTTAGTATAATTTTTCATTCATTAATTCGTTGGAAGACTACACAACATATACAGTCAAGCTAAATGTCATATACCCGAGTTTTTGTGTATCTGAGTCACATTCTAGGGGATTATATGTGTTAAGTTGATTGGACTACATGGTGTGTATATCCCAAATACCCTACATGCACCTACTTACAATATGCCAGGTTGGACTGATCATGATGTGGCATGAAATAAATGCTCCACATATAATTAACTACTCAATACATATAGGTATAATGAGAATGTTTAGAAAATGTGTACACTGAAAAAATTTAGCGTAATATAATTTTACTAGCCAAAGATTTGACACTTATCTATTGCATATCAGGTCATTCATCATCTATTTTTATAACGTTAATAAAATAAAACACTTAATGAATATGTTTAGTATGTCAAATCATGTTAATTCAAATAAGTTTAAAGAGAAAATAATAATAAATTAAAATTCAACCATGGTTTTATATGGATCAACAATCAAATAAATAATCATAAATTTAAATGCGACTACTCTAATACCACCTAATGGTTCATGGCACATCAGAATCATGAAGTGGGGGGAAATATATTAAAATTTCCATTAATAATGATTACATGAAACCATGAACAATGATCTTACACATCAAATTTATAAATTATCTATTTAATATCTAAAGTAATAAATACATAGGTATAAGGTTCTTTCTTCGTTGGTGATTATTTATTGTCCAGAAAACCCTTCATGTTTTCTTTATTACACTGTGAGTACACAAGGATATAATCCCTCCGATGGTGATCCATAAAAGCTTCAATGATCTCTGAACCACTGTACTTGATCATCAAGTGCCAGTGCGGAGAATAAATTTTTTTACATTGTTCTTTCTTGATTTCTCTTTCTTCGGTCTTAAAGAAATCTCTATTTTGATTCTTGTTCTTAAAAGGGAGATAAAAGGAGGATTTGAGAGAGAATTCGTTGGTCATAGTAATTTTTATTCTCAATTTTTGGATGCAATATAAAATAGACATAAACCTCTATTTATAGAGTTATGGTTTAATATAAAATATTATTTAACTATATTTAGAACATTAGATAACATTTAAAAACATTAATAATATCCATTTCACATAATAATAATATCATTATTACTATTTTGTGTTGCAAGACAACTTTTTCAATAACAAAATTATGTAACAGTCTTGTTAATTGATATTTGTCACTGGATTTTGTCTTGGTCAATTTGAACTCCTTTAAAAAAAATTAAATTCAAAAATAAATATTTAATTAAAAAATAAATATTTTATTAACAATCTAGTGAATAAATTTTTATAAAAATATTAAGTAAATAAAATAAATATTTTATTCAAAATCCAGTTAATAAATATTATATATATATATATTTACATAATAAAATAATTTATTTATTAATATCAAAATAATTATGTATTACATAGAGAATATAAATGATCAATAAACCTTGAATAAAATTATTCTTCGGTCTTGAGAATAATAACTTTTATAGTAATTAAATTCAAATGAAATTTAATCAAGATCAACAAAAACATGTAGTGAGTGAACCTATATGATTCTTTCTCATTGGAATTAAGATGGATTTCCTAAACCCTAGATTACTATCTAGAAATGGGCCAGGGAACCCAAGAGAAATGATGTAATGTCACAATGAAAATAACCATATACAAACTCTCACAGTGTAATATAATCCCCTTGTATAAATATATCACCACATTGGTTTCACATCCATGTTTCTAAACTATATGCTCGATAAGTCTGTCTTTGAATATATAATATAAACATGTCGTTAAAACATGACATTAATGTTTATGGAGATGGTTATGTTTCAATAAAAGGTCCACAATATAAAATTCCATAAATACTGAAGGGAAAAATCTTTCCTCAACTTATCCTTTAATGATAAGTCACTCACAATGCTCCCAACATAAACAAATTCACCATGAACAGTTATCATCATGGTTTAAAAAATATATCCAAGTACGCAAGTTGTAACATGAATTAGAAATAATCTTAAAGTATATATACCATCACACATGCTCAATGATAGGCATATTCAATGACACAAAAACATACGTAATTCATACTGGGGGGTCTATTCTCATAATTTACATGTTGTAAATGACTAAGTGTGAACATCACGTTAAGAGGCCTCATATTCTTATGAGTACTCACACCTAAAAGGCTACGTACTATCTATCCCATAATAGTATGTTATCGAACCATAGAAATTATTTTAGAATATCACCATAGAACATAAAATTTCTAATTAAAGTGAGGAACTTCTATGAGCTTATCAATGTGACATATACTCAAGGGAAATATTACATTATTATCATAAAAAACAATGAAAAATATGTTATAAGAAGTTTTATTAATATTCATTACATTGAATATGCATGTAATAAAAGTAAAAAATAGTTGGTCCTAGGAAACTATCTTCCACAGTATATTTATTCATAGAGTATTCCATATCCATAACTTTTGTCTTTGGCAAAGATTCATAAATAGTTTCTTTTTAAAAGGAAACTCCATAGGGATAATTTACATAGGGACAAGTAGCTAGGAGTTATAAGAAATCCTCACTAAATTTTGGTCTAACTAGATTTGGGAGAGTATAAGAATAGGGTTTCAGTAGAAAAACATGTCTTTCTCTATTTATAGAAATAGAATCATATTTAGGATTAGGTGAATCAACACCACCACCACAACCATCATCAACATTCATACTATTTATAGGATCAATACCCTGATAAATATCTTTAATAGATTGATATTTATATATAAGATATTTATCAAACACTTTTTCACCTAGATCAATAACAACCCATGGAGAAGGCGTACCCACATTAAATAATGGATTTTATATAATACTTTATTCACTAGAATAAGAGGTTAAAAATTGGATCCCTCGATCCCGTACATAGGTGGACTCTCCACTGGTGTAAGATCCATATCATTGTCAATTTAAAATTCTATGAGGACAGGTCCAAATAAACCAGATCTAAAGATTCTCTCCCCATTATTTTCTACATTTATTTTTTTAATAGATTTATCTTATACAGGAACCTCAGTAACATTTTCAAATTCATAATACTATGTAGAATCAATAATATGAGATATTAATTCTTCTTTAATTGGTTCTATCTTAGAAGGTTCTACATGAATATAATACATCTTTAGACATTACTTAAAATATTTTTTTATTTTCGTATTCTAGATTAACAATGGATTAAATTATTTTTAATTAGAGGATTAGTTTTTATTTAACATTTTATCTCGTTCTAAACTAGGGTAAATTATATCTTTTGGCATACTATGAAGAGAAACATTATTGAATATTTCATATGTCTTCTCCTCATCTTTCATCCACCATTTTTATAAGGATTTCAACTAATGTTTATTCTATCATAGGTAGTCTGATTCAAATAGACACCATTATGAATCACACTAATTTCAAATACTATATTAACTAGTAACTTTACTTAAAAATAAATAGAGATAAAATTATGTTAAGGAATTTCATTGAATAGAGATAAAGGTTTAATCAAATTTTCTGTATAAATGAATACAAAACATGGAAAATTGATCTGAACACCACGAACCATTAGCTATAGAAAGAATTTTTTTCACATATGATAGAAATTAAATCTTCCATACATGGGTAGATACAATTCTGAATAAAACATAACAAGATTCTACACTCTACATTGAGCTCATTTGCAATAGGTCTTGATGAAGTTTTTTCATTTTCTAATTCTTCCAAGGCATTCTAAAACTCAAAATAGGGATGGTCCATAGAATATAAACTCTAGTAATTTTTATATTCTCAAATATAAGTAAATTTAATATAATCATCTAAGAATGTTTATGTAAAATCACATTCCTGACCTTCGATGATTGTTTGAATGACATATTCATTTTCATCAGCTATAAAAAACATGTTCAGATAAAACTATCTAACTAAATATATATTAAAATATATATGATCATTTAAAAACTAACTTTTCCAGTTTTGACAGACAAAAACTCTCCAAAATGTATATGACAGGTTTTTAACCATTCAATATATACTTATCTCCATCTACCACTTATTGTTTCATTAGAGGCGGTTTTAACAGCCCACTTGATTTTGTTTCACTTGGCTTTAATCTCTTGGAAAATTTAGGAGAATCATATTTAAATAGTATTTTAATATTGAATGAGTATTTTTTTATTCACCACATGAGTACTAGGGATTCAGAGAATGATGGTTCAAAGGAAAATCGGGGTTGGTTCAGGTTTGGAAACAGAATGATTCGATTCTAATTTAACACTACAATCATTTTCGTATTTATTTTTATAGTAACACTCAAGAGACTAAATTCATATTTAATGTACTCATATATGATATAATTAAGAAAGTAACTAAATATAATATTCAATTAATGTAAAAAACAATAAATAAAAAGAAAAGAAAAAATAATTCATCCAAAATAAATTATACCTAGTTAATGTTTGATATAATTTACTCTCTCACTACTAAAAGTATTTGTAAAATTATTATCAAGATGATGTTCTATACACATGAATTTTAGAGTAATATATTATTTTTGAAAATGATATCTAAATTACTGATTTCATAAATTAATATGTTCTATTTTTTAATTTGATACAAGATTATTTGGAAAATTTATCCCACTTGTGTTATCACCATTTATAGAGACATGTCGAAACTGATATCCATATTCTAGTAGAGTGTGTCTAATCTAAAATATCTTTTCATAGAAACTACCTATATCCATGTATTCATCTTCAATAGTGGATAATAAAATAGAGTTCTATTTTATACTATACCATGAAACATAGTGTTTTGCTAAAATGTGAAGAGTTCTAGAAGTGGTTTTTTAGTCTAACCTACAACCACCTAAGTCATAAATTGAATAGATTAATAAATTATATACTATTCCATTAGAATAAAACAATACAAGGTTTGTTTTAATTTTTAGGTATTTTAATATTTCATTCATAAGAATCAACTGATATTATTTTGGGTTTGAATGAAAACATGAAAACATGAACATACTACACAAAATAATAGATTGACTAATAGTAAAGTATAGTAAACAGCCAATAAAACCAATTTAAGTGGTTTAATAAAAGGGTTTTATAGTTTCATCAGGATCCAATTTATAGCTTATACTCATGGGATTATCATTACCTTTAGTTCTATCCATACCAAAATATTTTATAATATATTTAATGTAATTGATTTGATTTAAACTAATTCAATCATTATCTTCAAAAATTTGAAATCCATGAAATAATTTAATTTCACCTATTAAACTAATTTCCAAAATAACATTTCATAATTTTTGAAAAACTAGTACACAAATAATTTCATTAAAATTAAAATAATAATATCATAAACACAGACTTGAAAAACTAAAACATTTTTTGAAATTATCGTAATAAATAATGTAGGGTTATCTATCCCTTCAGTAAAAAATTTTAAAATAAAAAAGAGATAATCCTATTATACCAAGCTCTTGAACCATGTCTTCAAACTTATAAATAATTTGTTCATTTAAAAACATGGTTTTTATAGTGAATGTTTTCTTATCCATGGGTTTGTTCAGAAAAAAACAACTTAAATAATATAACCATTTAAGAATGAAATCCTCACATCCATTTGATATAATTTGAAATTAAAATTTAATACACAAGAAAGATACATTCTGTTATCTTCATTTATAGCTACTAGATAAAATGTTTCCTCATATTCAATAAATTCTTATTGATTATATCCCTTTTCAAGGAATATTTCATTAATTTTAATTACTATGTCTCTCTCATAAAACTTGTTTCTAAACAAATATTTAATGAAAATAGTTAGATATTATTTTTGGTGTTTAAAATAGTTCCAAAACATTATTAATTTCAAACTAATTTATGTCTTCTCTCACATCCATTACCCAAAAAATCATAATTAATTGCATCAGTTATGTTCTTAGGTTTAAGAAAAGGCATGAATTTTTGATGTTCAGAAGAGAAGATCTAGTATAAGTTCATTTATCATGATCACCTATAACTTCATCTAAGCCGTGATATATTTGAGTCCTAATTTCTCTAGGAATAGAAGTGTTTGGAATGTAATTGTAATCATTTGTTTCAGGTTTACACTGCTTATAAGAAATTGTATAATTATTTATAGGTGGTCATATAGAATTGGTACTAGATTTGACATTGATGTCCAAGTTTTAAATATCATACTCTAGATTTTATAAAGGGGTGAAAGGCTCACATGGAATTGTGTCACCAATAATTACTTGTATATATTCTTCCAAAATCATGGTTCATTTTTTGGACACACTATATGGTTATCTATATATAGAATATACTATAAATATTACTTCATTTCTATAGGATTCAAACTTTTCTAAATTCTATTTTGCATTGAGTATAAAGACTTAATAACCAAAATATAAATTGTAATTAACTTTTGGGTTTCTACCATCCCATAATTTATATGGGGTATTCTTTAAAAGAGGACTAATTAAAATTCTATTAATTATATAGAAATATTTATTAAATGTTTTTTCAAAAAAATAAAATGGAAAATAATATTTCTTATGCATTATTTGAGAAATTTCATGAAGGGTTATATTTCTTCTATATATTTCACCATTTTATTATGGGGTCGTAGGAGAATAAAAGTTTCGATTATAGCCATGTTATCATCATAATTATTCAAACTCTTGATTTTAAAAATCATAGACATTATCACTACCTATGGAAATTATTCTAATTACAAAAATATTTTCTACAAATCTAGCATATTTAGAAAAATAGGAAAGAGATTCACTTTTACAGGAAAGGTAAAACAACCATATATATCTTGAATGGTCATCCACTATAACACACGAATAATTTTATCTTTCTAAACTACAAACACTTGAAGTTAAAAAAATCCCATGTGAATATACCTTAATATTTTAGAAGTTGGTACTTATTTATTTGGTTTAAAATACATTTTTTACTACTTTCCCTTCTAATAGGGCTTGAAGACATTATCTGTTAGGAATTATAGCTTAGGAAGATACATAAATACAACTTTCCTTGATATATTTTAAGTAATTGAATGTTACAATGTAATTATCTCTTATTACCAATTCATGATTCATTGTAAAAGTCACTCAAACAATAAACATTAAAAGAAAATAAGAAATTTAAATCCATATCAATTTTTTTTTTAATTTCATAGGGCAGTAAAAACTAAGTCAGGTTTGGTATTAAGAACTTAACAAGTATTATTTTCATACATGACATGGATAATATCATCACATAATTGTTATATTCTAAGAAGGTTATATTTTAATCCATCTATAAATAAAGAATTAAAAATTAAAACTATACTGGATTTACCAATTTTTCCATGTCCTATTATTTTACCTTTGGAATTATCACTAAAAGTGACATGTCCACCGTTAACCATGATGATTTTTTTGAAACCTGAGTAGTTAAATATAATATATCTAGAAGATCTAGTATCCGTATACTATAATTTATTTCTAGTACTCTTCAAGATATTTTTCTACATATGTTAATATAAAAAATGATTTTAGTACCCATATTTTATTGGGTCTAGAGATGTTAGTAAGAAGTGATTTAGGAATATAAAATTATTTATTGGTTTATTATAATTAGATAATAAAATTTCAAATAATAATAATAATTTATTAGATCAAGTAGAATATGAAACAATAGAAGAGATGGCAGATTTAGAACTTGGAACAAATTTATTATTATAGATTTTCCTCTATCCAGGTTTCTATTTAACTCTTGTAGTACAAAAAAAAGTTTTTCTATTTAACTAGAATCCATTTTATTGTCTTCTTCCTTTTTTAAATATCACCAGGTATTTATTTAACAAATAATTTTATAATTTCATCCCAATTATTTTCTTTTAGTAGTTGAGAATTATTTTCCTTCCCTATTATAAGATCAGTTTTAAAGTTACCAGACATAGAATGAAGTTTCTTTAGAATTTTATACATATCATTTAATCCATTAAATGTGTCTTAAAGAATGTTACAATTTTTGAATAATCCATCATTAGAAATATTTTCAAATCATTTTATTCAAAACGATTAGAAATGTGAGATGGAGATTCAGGAAAAAAATTTAATACCTCTTCTGTTTTTATCATAAAACACATATTATATTTGTCATTTAAAACATATCTACTCAACTCTAAATCGCTTGACATATCCTCCGAGGTAATCCAAGTGGATTTCAGAGCCTCTTTTTCTTACATTCCTTTTTCCTCATATTAATTCCTAGATTTCAACTTGGGATAGTCTGATTTGATATCTCTATTTATCTTACATTAATAACTGATTGTTTCATTGGAAGAATCATATATCTTAATTTATTTTCTCTAATTCCCTCTATTACTAGATTCACATTTAAAGATATATTTCTTAAATAAATTCTAATTCATGTATAAATTCTTTAAACATATTTCCAGATTTTTTATCACTTCATCATTTTTTAATGGTGATTCCTCATCACTTGATATTTTAACTTTAGATATCTCCTTTTGGTTAGAGTTAAAATTATTAAATATTACTAAATTCAATTTAGGTTCTTCTGATTTCTCTTTAAACACTTATAGTTATTCTCCATATATCATGAGATTTCAAATAAGATATTTAACTAGTAGTGTGCTAATGTTGAAGGATTCTCTAATGGATAAAAATGTTCCTATTTATCTATCTAGTAAGAATTTGAGAAGTCACATGACTTTATCCTTGTTATTAATTTATTTTCCCAGTGCATGCATCTTTTTAACAATCCCACTAAACATGAGATACATATCAGAAATAGATTCATTAGGTTTCATCTTAAAAGTATTATATTTAATATTATTGGTTTTTAAACTCATTTCTCTAGCATTAGATGTCACATCATGAGATAAAACAAGCATTTACCACATTTAAAAAGTTGTACCACATGAAAATATTCTGTCAAATTTATATTCACCAAATAAAAAATACAAATAATTCATATCTATATAGTTATAATCATATACTAGCATAGTGGATTTACTCTAAGAAACTCTAATAGTTTGATATTTTTTTATATTTAATTTTAATAATTGGCCATATACCAAAGACCACACTTTCTAAATGAAATATAATTTTTATTTTCCATTGACCATAATTCTTCCATTAAAATGGGGAGTATTAATAATAGATATTCCTTCATATATATGATTATCCATAAAAAGTTAAATTTATATAAGATATATATTTTAGATCTTTAAATACAATTGGATCATAGTAAAAATATGTTTTAAAAATTATTCCACTACCAAATGCTTTTATGAGCAGACAACACAAGAGGGGGGATTGAGTTTCCAAAAAAATTATGATTTAAAATAATTTTAAAAAACGAATCCCTCAATTTAATAAAATCACCTAGTTAACAAAAAAAGTAGAAATTTATAACTTGATCTTTTGAAATTATTTTGAAAAGTTTGATAACAGCTTATTTAAGAAAAATTTGAAAATACACTAACATTTTTAAAAAAATATACTAATATCAAATAAAGTATATAAATAATTATTTTATGTTAACTATCATAGTATGGTTTTGTTTAAAAACTACAGACATAAACTAATCCAATTTCAATATATTTAAAACATAATAGATAATTAGTAATAATACAAGTTACAATAAATATAGAACACCATAATTTAGCAAGGGGTTTAGTCTCAATACATTTATTAATCCCATCCACTAGGAAATAACCTACTTCCAAGTAGTTTATTATTAAATAAAATGATCTATAACATGGATTGGGTTTTACAAACAACAACACACAATGATATCTAGGTATAGAGCCTATTTAATAGTTCTATGTGGGAGAAATGAATTTAAAAATATTCTCAAAGGTAGTCCAGGAGAAGTAGGATCTTACATTTTTTTATGTGAGATCTCAGATAATTAAAAAAGATATATAGAGAGAGTATTGAAATTTCTAGTTCATATTCAGATCTTTTTCTTAATATTTTTAAAAAAATTCTGACAAATAGCTCGAAAATACAAAAATACAGTAAGATAATGAATTAAGAAAATTATGTAAAAGAGTTTTTTTATATTCTATTCTACAAGTCTTTATTCTATTATTATAGTCATATTCAGAATTCAAATTGATTCACAAGATTTTCAGCTGTTTTCTTGTTGTGTTCGTAATGATATGATGTGAAGAAGATGTCATAGATCTATGAAATACAGAGTAAGTTCTTCTTTTTTTTTGAAAAATTTCATGTTTAATGTGTTCATTAAAATATCTATACTTATTTCTACATTTATTTATTTTAGTGTTTTATTCTATTTGGTTTCCTTTGAAAATATCTTCTCTGAAAAATAGACATTGAGAAATCATCATAAATATCCTCATATTTTGTTACTAAAATTCATTTCGTTGAATGATTATTATGAAATTTAATTTTACACAAAATGGTGTTTGGATTAATAATAATAAAGAAATAATAAAATAATAATTACCTTTTAAAGGTGGTGGATTTAAATTTTTCCATGTTAGCATCAGCAATGGTGGTCACATTAAATATTCCATTCCATCTTTCCATGTTCACTTCAATACATGGAAAACTTCAAAGTTAGATCTTTCGATAGTTTTTTCAATTGAAAGATTATTCTCACAGACGATCAAATGAACATTAAGTCAATCATTTTTTTATTTTAGTGATCTTTTCTACCTACAGTAAAATACATACTTTTTCACATTGTGAAAAGTTGATATGGTCGATCGATTATTCAAGTTCTCTAAGTCACAAAATATCTAAATTGTCCATTCGATCACACCATTAGGTCCACAGTAGAGATATTGATCTTATGGTGAATAATTTCCTTTTAATTTTTCTATTAAGAAGGATTCTTTAGATAACATGTGGTTATTTGATTCTTTTTATAGTAATTTATTTCATTTTTCATGTACAATCCTTTTGACACTCCTTTCCATCAAAAAGTATAATGACTGAAAAAGGGGAATACCTGAGCATAAAGATATTTATCCTTTGAAGAAACATAAAAAATTGACAAAGGCATGAACAAGGATTTGCTTCAGCATGGGCCACAAATGTTTCAAGACGATCGTGTAGGGTACCTACACGCCACATATTTGGCACGCAGGTGACCTGAGCGCCCTATATGATTTTCGGCCAAGGTCTTCAGAAGCCTTTAAATACCCCTTGTGAGCCCCCATTTTGGGAACCAAAAATCCCGAAACTCAGATTTCAGCTCTCGGCACCCTAGCCTCTTCTTGAAGTCTTTTAACCACTTCTAAGGTAATTTCTTACCCAGAATAGAAGATCTAAAGAGGGGGAACATGGCCTAAGTGTTGAAATTCATCAAAACCTATGCGCCTAAGTGTATAACCCTTTAGGGAAATGGTCACACTTTCATGCCACCTTATTCCTTCAATAGAACCTGTGTGCCACCCTTTTATAAACCTTTAGGGACAATACTAAGGTCTTGATCCAAGTATCTCCCAAGTATTACCCTATGGGTTGTCAAGCGCGCAAGTACACCTGTCTCGCGTAGGTATACCTCTGCGACCCAGACCTACGCGCCCAACCAGGACCTGCGCGACTACCTCTTTTTGGGTGCCCCTCCTACTTATTCACATCTTTTCTTCAAATCCACATCTCATCTTCAAGACATAGCCTTCAAAACCCTCATCAAAGACATTTTTTGCATGGTTCCATTGTTGAATTCCTTATCTGAAAGGAATTATATGGAACATCTCTTAAAACCTAGTGATTTACATATCGTTATGTCATTAAGGTTAGAGATTTCATTCATTCAACCTCATCCTTTAAGATGAGAGGATATTTAACCTAGGCCTCCTTTTCAGGAGAAAGCCCCAGTCTTCAAGTTACCTTAATTTTGGGAATCCTCTTTAGGAGTAAGCCCCATGTTCCAAAATTCAGGGCCTCCTTCTCAGGAGTAAGTCCCTAATTACAAGTTTCTTTAACTTCAGCCTCCTTTTCATAAGTAAGTTCCCATCATAATTTCTCCATAACCTAGGCATCCTCCTTAGGATTAATCCCCAGTCTTAATTTCTTTTTATTTGGGATTTTTTTATCAGGAATAAAACCCAATCATAAGTCCCCTCTAATTTAGGAATCCTTCTCAGGATTAAGACATAAGTTAAGTATCCAAATCTCCATAATGCACATATACCTTTATGGACCTTGTTCCCGGGTTTATTCCCAAAAGTAAATCCTAATATTCATCTATCCAGGCAGTCATACATACATAAGACCCACACCATTTCTTATGATTTCATCTTTCATGGCACAATGGTCAGGTTTTACCAATACCTCTTGTTTCTCACACCGAGCATGACCCATGTGATCTTAGAGCGTAAAAGTAATTATGACATCTTTCTTTGTGCCATCAATCATAAATAAACCTCATACTTCTTTACTCAAACTATGTGGGTTCTGATTCCTTTTTTTTCTAAACAAGGATATGTAGGTAGCCCATCTGTGGGTATGTACCAACTTTGAAATAATCTATGTCCTTTTGAATGACAATAAACTTCAAGTGCCCAACTAAGTGGCTTTAAAACCAGTATGGTTATCATAATGACCAAGAGATCTCTATACAATGTGTTGAAGGATATCATTGACTAAGAATCTATAAAAAATATAGATGATTCTCGATCAATGAAGAACCTTGAATACATATAAAATATTCTTTAAATATACTACATATCAATCATTGATTATCAGATCTAAAGGAAAGATCATTTTCATACTTGGTAATTTAATAAGGATTCACGAACATAACTTAAATCTATAAAGAGAGTCCCGGAGTAGAAAACAATTTCCCCCAAAAAGGTGTGATGAGTCCGAACTCCCATCCACTCGACCAATGCAAATTCTTAAGCATCATTGGTTCACAACTAATGAGCACCTACCTTTGGAAAGTAGGTACAAATGGATATAGAATCATTGGATGTTTCCGGTTCTACGAACAAACCTGTTATAAACCGATTGGAATGCTTGATCCTTAAGCCAATGAGGTCATCCCCAATTCCAGCTTGAAATAAAAAATGGTGAACCCGACGTGAATCCTTAAAAAAGTTAAAATGATGTTTGACTTATTTTTTAGGCCCCTATTTAAACTCAATAAGAGGGCTAATAAAATAATTAATAACATATGTTCTCATCCAAAAGATGTAGTGGCGGAAATTATCTTGATTATGTCTGTTATATCAAATAGGCACTCGTTTCCAAGATCTTCTGCATTACAGAAATGGCTTCTCTAAAGTTCACACCTGTGAAGGCCTCTGCTGTGAATACCTCTGCTGCTACTCCTGCTAGATCTTCATCCAATCTGAGGACGAAATCACCAAACCATGGTCTTCAACGCTGGGTATCAAATGAACTGTTTAATTAATACCATCAACACATTACCATTTTGACTCTAGATGCCGCTCGAAAAGCTCTCCAAGTCAATAATTTAACCTGGTTGTCCGGACAGCGACAATCGGCGATCAAGAATCAGGCGGTGCTAACCACCGTCTCCAACAGTTTTGGGTCGTTATCCCCGGAATGTAACAACAAGTCCCTCCTATACTATAGGGAGGATGATCAGGAGGTCACTGAGGGCCTCTACTCAAGGATTCTAGAGTCCTTCTCGAGGACTCTCACCAACAATCGTAGCGAGAATCGTGCGGTAGTCCGCCCTCAACATGATGAGGGTGTCGTATCTAGGAGTTCGGCTCAGGTTCCTCAAACCTGAGTAGGAAAGACGAACCACCAGAGGTGTCGACCGGTCAACAGTGAGCAGGTTCTTATCTCTTCCTTCTCTAGAGAAGTCCCCCAACCTAACTTGGTGGCAAGCAACGAGCAGGAAAACACACTCGTCCGTATTAATCCCATTGTCCAGCAGACTCGTTTGGCAACAACCCGCCATTCCCTCCATTCAATTCCGGTGGAGTACTATAGACATAAACATACAACTGTTTATAAATTATCAGCTAGTTAGCAGGCTCTTCTGACTACATACGATGAAGCCCGCCAACCAATTGTGTTGACAACTGGTAAACAAGAACATACACCTGATTACACTCATCAATCCTGCCAGCAGCCTGGTCTGTCAGTATTGAAGGAATTTCATCTATCATGTTCGGCAGGCTGCAATTAGCATGCACATATACCAGCAAGTATTGATCAAGCCTATCAACAGTCTCATTTGGAAGCACCCGAAGAAGTCAGTCGGAAAGCCCCGACGACAAAATTGGAGCGGACTCAAATCTCTGCCATCACACATGAGTACTATCAAAATTCACTGACAAGAAAAGGAGTACAGGAGTAGGCATATACACCTACTCCAGATATGGAATGGACTTATATTCCCGTTCTAGCAGCTAAAGTCACCAAGAACATTATGACAATGGTGAAAGAGTAGAAGCAAATCTCTACTCATATTCTAGATGCCTGTCAGAATATCATAACAGCTTCAGCAGCATCACAGGGAAAGAAATACAAATCCATCCCTACCAGTGGAGTGACTCATCAACATATCACTCCAGAACAGATACACACCTATGTTTTAGTCCAAGAGGTTTTTGGGGCACAGTCCCCCATGTCATACGGACAACCAAGTCAGGAACATACACCTGATTTGAGTGGAGATAATCAGCCTAACCTGACTATTTCTCTTGATCAGGCACATAACCTGCCCATAATAATCACTTTCATCAACAAGTGGTTCCTCAATTGATTAAGAAGGCGTCTAAGAAAAGACCTGTTCAACACAGTCGAGAAATCAAGACCCAATCTGCAATAAGGCCTTGCTCGATGCTGGAGTTCTTGAAGCACTCAGACAATTGTCTTTTTCAACTCAAGATTCTACTCTATCATTTCCCGATAGTGGGAACAATAATTCTGAAGGTCGACATCAGACACTTCCTCATGAAGGCTTGCTTCATGACAGTTCGATTGATCTCGAAGTATCATCTTCATATGATAGCCACAAGAACCCTCTGTGTGGTCAGAAGATCAAGGAGCAAAATGTTTCATCTGTTGCTATAACCCACCATGGTGGTCCTCCCCATGATGATGAATTTAGCTGCGAAAGTCCTCTCCACAGTAGTAATTCACATTGCCTGGAAAATTCTCCAATGGAAAATGTAGTGACAATAAATCACTCTTATCTTGAGGAACATAAAAATGTGAATCCAATCATGTATGATGTTTTACCGTCAGCAGGTGAAATACTTTGTCAATCAGAAGATAACCTGGGGTGTAGGTCATTCTCCAAACCACCCCTGGGTCATTCATATTCTAGTTTGATAAGTGAATTCTCTACCAATATTGTTGAATCTGATGAAGCAACAAGGAAGCCTCATCTCTAGTCTAATCAGGTAGAAGAATCTCCATTGAATGATAAAGAGGAAGTGCTGAATATGAGAAAACAACTGGTGAAAAGTGAAGTGATAGTCATGTTTTGGCCTTTGGCTGACTCTCAGTATGATATTCCAAAAATTTTGATGGAATATTGTATTCATGATATTTGTCTCAACATGTGGAAGACTCATTGTCAATTGAAAATGAAAATACTATCTTATGATGAATATGAAAATCATTTCAAGATAATAAAAGGGTTACAATTCCAAATTGATTTGGCCTCCCTATCAGTTTATCGATATCTAAAGGCTGAAAAGCAGCAGAGATCCCTTCAGGATTAATGCCTTGGTGCACTAAGAAGATTGCGCCTATTAATTGTCAATGCCCCATCTGGTATTCATATCAGGTTATGGGGTGTTCATGGAGCACTGCATTTCACTGTACTCTCCAGTCAATAAAGCCAGCCGAAAATGGTATCATTCAATGTTATTGCTTATGGCTGACCATAGCAAATTGTCTTTGTTTGTAATAAAAGGCTTTCTCAGGAACATGCCTCAACTAGTTCTTCCCAAAGTAAATCATACAAAGAACACGTTTTCGAATTACTCTTGCATCAGGAAAATGAGAATATCGAACATGCTTCTCATTTAGAGTAGGAACATCATAAAGTGATAGAAGTGTTAGAAATCATCCAACGGTCATTTGATCCAGGTGATTTGGGTGGATGTAGGTTGATGCATCCAACCAATTTCTAAACTAAGGTCCACAAAATCAGGAGAGATTTTAAGAAAGTCTCAGATGTAGTAGCTCAAGATCCACCCCATCTTGCCAGACTGGGGACTCTTTTAACCCAACCTTTGAGATCAACAGATAGGATTCGAGGAGTTGAGAAGGAACAGTAGGAACAGCCCCAGTCCACCGGACTGGGGACTTTTTCAAATCCTCAATATCTTCCTCAGAAAAAGTCTGTCTTCTCTCGATTAGGGAAGAAGCCACAAGATGAATGAAGATCCAAATTATCTGGGGATTCCCTCCAAATTACTGTTCATCAGGAATTTCCTGAGGGATCAACTCAACAAAAGGAAATGTCTCGTCAAGGACATAGAAGAAGAGAATATCACAGAAATTCCTATAGAAGGGATGTAATTCATTATGCATCAATTAATGTCATCAATGATGTTGTTGCTGATCTTCCAGAACATGAGGCTCACTTAGAGGGATCAGATGAAGAGGTTCCTACTCAAGAAGTTGTACACACAGAAACAAATGAAGAAGGTGTGCATACACTAAATTAAAGGATTACCCAGAATTTAGGTATTCCTTCCAATAACCAACTCCCCCCTCTCCAAAAGGTGTCCAACAAGGGGGAATGGAAGAATCATGATGCATTACACCCTACCTATGGAGAAGGCTGATCACTCTCATTAGAGGAAAAGTTTTCACAACAAGAGTCAGAAATGAAGGAGTTAAGGAGGTTGAATGCAGAATTACTTCAAGGTAGTCTCCCTCCTAAGCGTGCTGGAGTCAGTTAGTCAAGGGAAGTCGTTGCAGCTACTGGGATGGATCAAGAATATCCTCCCTTACCAGTACACCCTCACAGGTCCAATCCTATGGGTTATACGCAACAACTGGCAATACTACCATCAGTGGCAGTCCCAGTTGCTACACCTGTTCAAACTCCAATTATTGCACCTGCACAGGTCCAAGTTCAACCAAATGTTTCTCAAACATTAATGACTAACATTGACTCATTAACAACTTGGTTGGAAGCTGTGGAAGTAAAACATTCCCAAATTCAACCAGAAAAGAGAGCTTACCCTGAAGGGGTTGATGCAATTCCTCCCCCATAAAATTTTGCAAGTACCACATTCCCAATCTTTAATGTTTTGGGAGACCCAGAGAAACACTTAACACATTTTGTTTTTCATTTAAATCCTATGATGGGAACCCCTCAGCAACAAGAATCAATTAAGCTGAGGTGTTTTGTACAGTCATTACAGGGGCTTGTTTTTTCTGGTATACAAGCTTGCAATCCCATTCAATTATCGGATGGGAGGATCTCTGCCAAAGATTCCTTCTTCAATTCAGCTCAACGTTGCCAAAGACAATAGTATTTGATCTTACAAATTGTATGTAAAGGGATAATGAAAGGGTTTCATATTTCATTGCTCACTGGAAGGTATTAACATATTTTCTAAGCTTAGCACTCCCTTAAGAATAATTTTTCCAATATGTGTGGAAAATTTGTGTGATGAATTACACGCACCATTGATCCCTGTGAAATACATAGGAGGGTTTCGAGACCTTACTTAGATCACTCAGTAGATTGAAGATTCTCTTATGAAGACTAAGGATAAAACTCGTGTAATTCCATAAACTCCAAGAAGGAGAATGGGTAATGAAGTGACTGCTATAGTTACACTTAAACAAGAACCTGTAAAAGCTTATACTTCAAAACCTTCATCTTATCAAAGGGATCCACCTTTTGAGCATCAACAACAGAGGCCGTTTCGTCAAGATGATAAATGATATCAAAGACTGAAAAAATTTGAGGATTTGAAGAGCAAAGCTTACTCTTTTCGAAATAAACAAGTTCCTGGTTACTTCATTTTAGCTCTGGAAAATAATTTGGTTCAGATCCCAAGGCCCAAAAGGCCAAAAAAGGAAGGAGATGAAGACCATCCCAACTATTTCTCATTTCATCAGATGTTGGGGCATCCCATTCAGGAGTGTTTTTTCTTCAAATACCTCTGGCCAAAAATGGTGGACTCGGGACAAGTCAAATTGAAAGGTTCTTCAGCTCAGGTATCATGTGTTACTGCTATAGATCCAGAGGAAGAAGGTGAGTGGCAAGAAGTCAAAAGAAAAAATGTGTAGAAATATGATGATTGGATGGTCAGGAAAATGATCAACCGAACTCATGACATTTTGTGAAAGCAATTGAAGAAAACAATTGTGTCTTCTTCTATGAATTCCTTAGCAAAAACTCCTTCATCTAAAGAAAAATCCTCAAAGGGGAAGCATAATTCAATGAAAGAAGAGCAGTCAGAAGAAGATGAGATCATGTCAAATCCCAAGTTGTCTTTGACTCTGGAAGATTTTTTTCCATCTACTTCAAAGTCATGGGCACCGCCCCACAAAATGGAACAACCTAAACTAGATAATCAGGCAGAGTCTTCATCATATGAAGAGTTGATCATTGGTTCTGTTAATATGATTCACATAACAGATCCTTATGCCAATCACAGTTTTGAGCTCGATGAGCCTTAATTCCCTGAATTAAATAGAGGGATTAGAGGGAGTTCTAGAAGTCTGCGATACAAAGGAAGATGTGGATATCCTAGAAGCCACTATTCCAATTCTACCCCTTTTAGAACTGTGTATGCAGCAGAAAATCGTGGCAAAACCCTTCAACGAGCTCAACAAGAACAAGAAAGATCTTCCACACATGGTAGATTCAGTCCTGGCATAGTTATTCTAGAGGATCGGTTAGAGGTTCCATCTTCTTCCTCTCAACAATTTAATAGACCTAGTGGGTCTAATCTTCCAAATCCAGGAGTATTTCCAACTCCTACCTCGATATAGGAAGCATCTACATCCAAAGAATCAACCTCTAAGGTACCTGCGAAGCTACATATTCTTGTTGGAAAATGAAAACCTTTGGATAAAAAATATGATGTCTTGAAACATTTGGCCCAAGTACCAACCAAGTTATCAATTCTGGATGCCTTGAATATATCAAAGGATCTTTGGGAGGCACTCATTGAGGTTTTTTCAAGTCCTCAGGAGTTTGAAACCTAAATTTTTGTGGCTGATGTCTACCATGTAGAGAATAATACTAAAGAATGCGATGTAGTGATATCTTTCACAGATGAAGATGAATATGATGTTTTTCATGGACATATTAGACCTTTTTATTTATCTTGAAAGGTCAATGATGTATACATCCGAAGATTTTTCACTGATAATGGTTCAGGAGTCATATTCATCCCCATTCGAACACTTCGTCGATTGGGCCTCACCGAATATTATTTATCTCCTTCCACTTTGATGTTGCAAGGATATGATAAAAATGAATAAGAACCTATGGGCGAGATCACACTAAAGAACTCATTTTGGAGATCATGTATCCAATTCATATTTCATGGTTTTTCGTCATGACACAGCTTTCAACATTTTGCTTGAAAGACCTTGGCTACATTGATATGCGTCTATTACTTCATCATACTATCAATTTCTCAAATATTGATTCAATGGTCAAATTGGGACATTGTATGGTGATAAATCCCCATTAAAAAACATGTGAATCTCAATACATTGAGGAGGAATTCTATCACATGAAGGGTAAGGATAAATCCACAACAAAGGAGGTTACCAAAGTTAATGCTCCATATGGTTTGGAAAAGATTCCAGTAAACCCATTCATACATGTGAGTACATATTATGTGTTTCCTATTAGTCAAATTGACAAGATAGACCAAAATCCAAATATTCTTATGGAAACTTCCATAATGTCAATTATAGCAATCAAGCCAGACAACATGGGAGAAATTGTTGATTCACTAAGTAATGATGAAAGCTCAAATGGAGATGTCTTTATTTCATCTGCTGAAATCCAGTAAGCCTATACTTCACCAACTAGTCCAGAAGAATTTATAGCAATGTCATAGGTGAATGATGATGTTGATTCTCAATCCATTATCTCCTCTTTATCACCCAAAGAAGACCCTTCATCATCAATAGGGTCAGAAATGGAAGTCTCTTCTTTAAGATGTTCAAATTTTAACATCTCTCCAGATCATGGAAATTTTGCTACATCATCTACTATGCAAGTAGAAGAAGAAGAGATAACACATGTTGAAGAAAAAGAGGAAGATCTCAGAGATACTCCTCCAGTATTTTAAGAGGGTATCTCTACCACTGTGGATGAACTCATAGAAATAAATCTAGGTACAAAAGAAGATTAACGCCCCACTTTATTTAGTACGGCCATGAATCTTGAAGAGAAAGAAATGTATATTTCATTTTTAGAGAAAAATAGAGATATATTGGTTTGGAACTATACAGAAATAATAGGGCTTGATTCTGATGTTTCTAATCATCATTTGGGTTTTCCAGAAGAACATCGAGGATTCAAACAAGCCGCAAGAAGAACACACCCAACTTATGCTTCTAAAATTGAAGCAAAAGTGGATAAGCTTATCAAAGCTAAATTTTTTAGATAAGTTCAATATCCCAATTGGTTGGATAATATTGTCCCTATGAAAAAGATGAATGGACAAATTAGACTTTTCATTGATTTCAAGGGTCTTGATCGGTATTGTTCTGAGGATGATTTTCCAATTCCAATCACAGAACTCTTAATTGATGCAACAACTGTCTATGAAGAAATTTCCTTCATGGATGGATATTCAGGATATAATCAAATCCAAATGGATCCAGAACATGAGGAATCTACAGTCTTCAAAACCCATCAGGGTGTGTTTTGCTATCGGGTACTGCCCTTTGGCCTGAAGAATGCTGGCGCAACATATCAGCGTGCCATGCACCATATCTTCAAACATTTTTTTGGAAAATTTGTTGAATATTGTGTGGAAGATTTGGTGGTTAAATCCAAACAACGTTCTAATCACTTGGATGATTTGGAAATCATATTCCACAAACTTCGACAACACAATTTGAAGATGAACCCCTTAAAATGTGCTTTTCATGTAACCTCGGGAATTTTTTTTTTCTTTGTTGTACGCCATCATAGTATCAAATTCGATCCCGAGAAGGCAAAGTAAATCCTCGGTATGTCACCTCCTCTAAATTTGAATGAATTATGAGGACTTTAAGGACACTTAGCCTATATTCGGCATTTCATCGCCAATTTGGCAGGCAAAAGTTTACCCTTCACCAAATTGATGAAGAAGGGAGTCACTTAACACTGGACTGAAGAATGTCAAGAAGCATTCAATATTCTCAAGAAATATCTCTTGAGTCCATCGGTATTAATGCCACACATTGAAGGAAGGCCACTTATTCTTTATGTGATATCTTTAATGCGATCATTGTGTGCCTTCTTTTCCCAATAGAATGATGCTGGGAATGAAAAAAACCTCTACTATCTCAGTCGAACTATGCTTGAAGCAGAAACCCAATATTCAAGTACTGAGAAGTGCTGACTAGCATTAATCTTTGCAGTTCAGAAATTGAGACACTCCCTGCAACATTATGAGGTCCAATTGGTATCTTGCAATAACCTGCTCAAATTCATCCTTAGTTGTCCAATGCATACAGGACGTCTGGCAAGGTGGGAAGTTACTTTGCAGCAATTTGATATCTAATATGTGTCTCAAAAGGCAGTAAAGGGCCAAGCTCTGGCTGATTTTCTTACTGAACATCCTTCAGTAGAAGATGCATTTTTATATATTGAACTTCCTTATGAGGAAGTCATTTCTATTCAAGTTAATCTTCAAACATGGTAATTATACTTTGATGGAGCTTCCAGAAGTCCAACAAGGAAGAAAATAGAAGACCCTAAATTCCAAAAAGATGGGTTAGGAATTGTACATATTTCCCTGGAAAAGGTAGTGCTACTATTTTCCTTCTTATTGTGGTAAGGTGGTACAAATAATGAAGCAGAATACCAAGCTCTCATCACAGGATTGGAGTTGGCGCTTTAGGAACAATTGAATCACATAAAGGTGAAAGGTGATTCAGACCTGGTAATCAAAAAAGTAAATGGGGATTATGCCATTAGAAAAGAATAGTTAATCCCTTTGTATGATTACGTCAGAGAGTTAATGGAGGAATTTCCTTCGGAACCGACATTTTCTTATGTCTCGCGATCACAAAATTCCTAAGCTGATGCACTAGCTAATATAGCCACAACTCTGGCAGATCCAAATCGGGATAAAAAAATCATCAATATTTCCCATCGTTATATAATTTCACCTTATGTTCAAACCAGAACAGAGGAAATCAATGAAATTAGTCCCATTTTTGAACCATATGTTCATACTACAGGATGGATGACACCTATCGGGGAATACCATCAAAATGGAACACTTCCACCTGATATAGCCGAGAAAGAACAAATCTGGCGACATGCGGTCAATTTTACTCTTTGTGACAGCCCAAATCACCTAGAAAAAATTCTCTACAAAAGTGGTTTTGATGGAGTTATATTCAGATGTATTTATGGTGAAGAGAAAATGGCTGTCATGAAAGTACATACAAGAGTCTATGGTGCCCACCAGTCTGGACATAGACTATCTGATCAAATTCTAAGGCTTGGATACTTTTGGCCTTCAATGATACAAGATTGTTTTGAGTTCACGAAGAAGTGTCATTCATGCCAAGTATGTGCCAACTTCTTTCATCAATCCACAGATTTTATTCTTATAACTAAATACTCGTGGACATTTTCCACATGGGGAATGGATGTAGTGGGACCTCACCCTTCAGCTACAGCCAAGCAGTTTGTGTATATTCTTACTGCTACTTACTTCTTTACCAAATTGGCAGAGGCAATACCTCTCAAAGAATTTAGTTCTAAAAGCATTGTTTGTTTCATCAATTCTAACATCATTACCAGATTTTGTGTCCCTCATACCATATTGATGGAAAATGGCACCAACTTATGTTTGTCCGAGGTAAGGAAGTTGTATCAAGAATACAACATCAAATCCAACCATTCATCTCGGTATCATGAAGCGGCCAATGGATAGATAGAATCCTTTAATTATACTCTTTCAAATATACTGCAAAAGATGGTGAATAAAGATAAGAAATCATGGCCTGATAAACTCTTTCATGATTTATGCGCTTATCGGACCACCACCCGCACTACAATGCGGTCAACTCCATATTCATTGGTATATGGAACAGAAGTAGTCAAGCCCATTGAAGTTCAATTACCCTCTCTTAGAGTATCCATTTGTGATCAGTCATCTATAGATGAACAACATCAAAAGTGATTGGATGAATTGGAAGGATTAGATGAGAAAATATTGTGCCCTCTGCACCATTTGGAAGTCTATCAGAATCGAATAGCACAAGCTTTCAACAAAAAAGTTCGTCTTTGTGCATTCATTCTGGTAGAATTGGTATTGGTTCTCAGAACTCCAATTATACCAGTTAAGAAACCTCCCAATCTTGAGCCATAGTGGGAAGGACCTTACTCAATACATAAGGTCTACTTTAATGGAGCATATTCTTTAATCTAAATGGATGGAGAAATCATCACAACTCCAACCAATGAATGATTCTTGAAGAAGTAATTTTTGTAACAAAAATACTTTTTGTCCAACATTACATTAAACTATGTTGTCCTTACTGCAACACTTTAAACTGAACAGTCCCTTATACATCTAACATGACGTTAAACTGTGACATCCTATCTACATGATGCTAAATAGTACATAAGTCCCTTACGTCCAACAAGATGTTAAACTGCAAACCATCGTCCTAGATATACAACGTTAAATTATTCACACCTTCGTCCCACATGATGTTAAACAATGAAAATGTCCCTTAATACGTCCTACATGACGTTAAACTATATTTTGTACCTGCTACATTACACTAAACTGTGCAGAACCATTAGTCCTCACTGGATGACTTTAAACTGCATAGTCCCCCACTAAGTACTTACTGCTAGAATTTAAACTGCACAGTCCCTCTTTCATCCAACATGACGTTAAACTGTATTGTTCCCCTTACGTCCAACATGACGTTAAACTATGTCTTGTCTCTTATGTCCTACTTGACATTAAACTGTGCATCGTTAGGGTTATTTCTACCTCTTGTTTCTCACACTGAGTATGACTCACGTGAGCTTAGATTATACTTCAACCATAACACCTTATCTGCGCCGCTAACCATGTGTAAGTCCCAACACCATTTTTTAGGTTGTTGTCCTCAAGATCAACTTGATTACCAAATTATTTTTTAATCGAACTACATGAACATTTATCCTTTCCTTCTAGGATGGGTACGTAGGCAACCACCTGAGGTTCACGCCCAAAACCAATCTCTTCACATAGGTTCACCTCCATATCATACGATGTTAATTCGTGAAGCCGCCCCCAGAATCAATATCTTCACATTGGTTCACCATTGTACTTACTATATGATGTTAAACTATTCTCACTTTTTTCTTGCATGACAATAAACTACAACATTCTTTGGCACCCTCACCTGAGAGGGAATCATTATTTACATTGATCTCCAATCATGTTTTATTCTAAAGCCTATGTGCATACATGGAAATGCCTGAACCTTTTATCTTGGGTCAATCCATCATTGTACTAAAGTACCCTTTCACCCTCCATATGTATGAACCAAATCTGTATAGAGGGTATTTCAAGAACTATGTGCAGCTTGATTTTCATCCTTATGGGATACGTAGGAACATTCTAGCATCCCTCGAATCCAGCCCTAAGTCTTTGGGCCTAACCCCAAGTTCCACTTTCAGTCCCTTGGATGGAAATTCCCCTTGTGAAAACATGAAGGTGGTATGAAAACCCTAGTCTTCATTCACATCAGGTTTATAACAAACACACAATGTTTTTTCCTTATAAATGGTCTGAGTTTTATGGCCCTAAACTAAGATCTCCAACACTCTCGTCCCACATGACGTTAAACTGTATTTCAATAACTACATATGGATTGATTACCATGCTTATGGGATACATAGTGAAGTCCAGAACCTCAATTCTGGACCTAGCCACAACATGATTTTGGTTAGCATTATCCTGTGTATCTTTACATACATTAGAAAATTCCCATTTTGATGTGTCATACTCCTAACCTTAAATACTTCAAGATTTCCATAACCCTTTTCTCGACTTCTGGTTAAAAAATGTCTGATATCCGAGAGTTCTTTTGCTTGACCATGCAGTACGTGCCCTGAGGCGGCCTTGCATAAACAGTCTACATAATGGACATGTCAGCCAAAAGAGGTTATTATTTGACTATGCAACCAATGCCCTTAGGTGGCCCTGCATAATTCAACTCCCTAACGGGTTTGTCAAATAGTGGTAACTTCATTCTTGGGAGGAAAACCTCTTTTTTACATATTCGTCTTAATGACAATATGTAGGGATCCGTAAAAAAATATCCATCCTTAGCATATTTGACCCATACACTTTTTCATGATCTGAAAGTATTCAAGTTTGTGGTTTATATTTCCCTTCCCTACATTTGGGTCAGACCTTCGTAGGAGTGACATCCATGAAATTATTTGACAATATTGATTGGAAATATCTTATCCATATTCAAGTACCTCTCTCCATACAGAAGACTCTGTGCTTTGGAAAATTTGAATCTCCATAAACTTTCACTGGTTTTTTTACAGTAGAAAAGTAAATTTCTGAGAGTTATTTTTCCTGACAATACAGCACGTGCCCTTAGGCGGCCTTGCATAAGTAGTCTACATAACAGACCTTTCATCCAAAAGATGATATTATTTGACTATATAGCCAATTCCCCCAAGTGGCCCGACATAATTCAACCCCCTAACAGGTTTGTTAAATAATGGTAACTTCATTCTTGGGAAATATTTTTTCTAATGCCTTTTTGCCCTTTTTTTCTTATCATTCCTCAAATTCAAAATTTCTTAAGTCATAGTTTACATGTTTTTCCCATGATTAAATGTGGTAATATGTTTTTAAATAAATTATCAATGAATTGAGTTAATCTTAATACATTCAAATCTATTTCAACCTTAAACATTATCCTTTTTATGTCCGACGTGCATGACTTTAAACTGCCCACCAAAGACAAGGGAACGCTGAATAAAAGTCAAGTCCCAGCTCACTAAACATACATTTCATATGATTTAGGTAATATTGAGAAATTAAATGATTCAATGTTTTTAAGGTTATTTTTATAATCCTAGTAAAAATCAAACTATGTTTACTAGTCCCGTTGGCTTAAGTAAAAATTTAAAGCAGGTAGTATGAAAATGCAGGCACAAATGATTGAAGATGAAAGTGTTTTTCATTGATGCACAAGAGTAAGATGGAGATACATAGATTAGAGTCTCTTCTCTTTTTCTATAATTATAATAGGATTTCAACATTAACCACTTCATTTGATTTATGGCATCCCGAGCTTCATCATCAGCAACCTGGAATTCATTCATTCAACTAGATACAATAAGAGATGCAGTGATACCAGCTCTTCTAGGAACAATTGTAAAAGAATGTTCTTGAGTGCGGTTTGAGAAAATTTTCTGCTGATCAAATAGTGACTATGTTTCCATCCAAGAGACTTAGAAGAAGGATACATGGATTTGAGAATGGAGCATTGGAAATAATGAGCCATTTTGATAGATTACTCTTTTCAGATATTATTATAATACCATGATAACCTTCTCTCCACCAATCAGTAGTAGAAAACATATCAACTAATGGGTCATCCATTTTCATATCTGCAAGGAAACGGCATGGAAGAAAAATTTGCAAGTTCACACCATTGTTGCTACTCTTAATGCACAACATAACCGAAATAGAGGGGAAGCAGTGCGGCTACATCTCGGGAATATAGTTCTTTGCATCCAGAACGTTGACTCCTTATAGATGACCATGCCCATACAAATGCAAGTACATGCTCTTTGGAAATTTAAGATGATACTTCTTCAAGTACTTAGCCAAATCTGGGAGAGTGTTGTTGCAGAGAGTATAGTAATTATGGACAACAATATTCATCATATCATCAATCCACTTGCTAGCCAGTTCATCTCCCGTTCCAATTCTTCTAGGAGCCATTGAATCTGCATAATGGTCGAATAATTAACTCTTAAGTGAGTTGATTTTACATAAAATTTGTTAAGAAATGTAAAAAAATGGATAAGGCATTAAGGTGTGCAAGTGAAATTTGGGAGCGCAAGTGTAACTGTGTCACGCAGGTTTCGGCACGCAGGTATCACCTCGCAGGTCCAAATACCTCTGCAGAAACGCGACACGAATAAAAGCAATGAAACCGTGGAAAATCAGCAACCTGTGTGACGAGGGAAACCTGCGCGGAGAGAGATTGAACTGTTCAAAGCCGGGTGCTTTTCGTGAGAATGGCCACATATTTATAGGCCAGGCCGCACCCCTGTACACTAAAGCCTGTGCACCTCTCACCTGCGCGCCACTATCTGCACGCTCAAAACATGCGCACCTCCCTTCCTTTGTTTTCTTCTTTTCCTCAGAGTCACATCCTCATTCCTTTTGGATCCAACTTTGAGGGGGGACTTTTTTTGATGATACTTTCCATCATAGTGTCTAATGACTGAAAAAGTGGAATACATTAGCATAAAGAGATTCACCATTTGAAGAAACATAAAAAATTTACAAAGGTATGAACAAGGATTTACATCATCATGGGCCACGCAAGTTTCAAGACGGTCACGCAGGGTACCTGCGCACAACATATTGGGAGCGCAGGTGACCTGCGCGCCCTATATGATTTTCTCCCAAGGTCTTTAGCAGCCTATAAATACCCCTTGTGGGCCCCCCATTTCCGGAAAGAAAAATCCAGAAACTCCTATTTCACCTCTCGGCGCCCTAGTCTCTTCTTGATGTCTTTTGAACACTTCTAAGGTAATTTATTACCTATAATAGAAGATCTAAAGAGGGGAATAAGGCCTAAGTGTTGAAATTCATCAACACCGGTGCACCTAACTGTCTAACCCTTAAGGGAAATGGTCACACTTGCACGCCGCCTTATTCCTTCAACAAAACCTACACGCCGCCCTTTTATAAGCCTTTAGAGATAATACTAAGGGCTTGAACTAAGTCTCTCCCAAGTATTACCCTATGGGTTGTTAGGCGGACAAGTACACCTGTGTCATGCATGTATAATTGCACGACCAGGACCTACGTGCCTACCTATTTTTGGGTGCCCCTCCTGCTTATTCAGCTCTTTTATTCAAATCCACATCTCCTCTTCAAGACTTAGCCTTTAAACCCCTCTTAAAATCCATTTTTGGCATGGTTCCTTTGTTTTCTTCCTTATATGAATCGAATTTTGTGGAACATATATTAAAACCTAGTGATTTACATATCTTTGTTTCATTAAGGTTAGAGATTTCATTCATTCAACCTCATCCTTTAAGATGAGAGGATCTTTAACATGGGCCACCTTTTCAGGAGTAATCCCCAGTCTTCAAGTTCCCTTAATTTTGGGCATCCTCTTTAGGAGTAAGCCCCAAGTTCCCAAATTTAGGGCCTCCTTCTTAGGAGTATGTCCAGAATTTTGTGTTTCTTTAACCTAGGCCTCCTTTTTAGGAGTAAGTCCTAGTCACAAATTCTACTTAACCTGGGCATCCTCCTTAGGATTAATCCCCAGTATTAATTTATTTTGATTTGGGCTTCCTTCTCAGGAATAAAACCCAATCAGAAGTCCCCTCTAATTTAAGCATCCTTATCAGGATTAAGTCCTAAGTTAAGTATCCAAATCTCCATAATGCACATATAACTTTATGGACCTTGTTCCCTGGTTTCTTCCCTGATTTAAATCCTAATATTCATCTATCTGGGCAGTCATACATATATAATCCCCGCATCATTTATTATGATTGCATCTTTCATGGAAAATTTTTCAGGTTTTTTAATACCTCTTGTTTCTCACACTGAGCATTACTCACGTGAGCTTAGAGCAAAAAAGTAATTATGACACCTTTCTTTGAGACATCAATCATACATAAACCTCATACATATTTACTCAAACTATGTGGGTTCTGATTCCTTTTTTTCTAAACTATGATACATAGGTAGCCCATCTGCGTGTACGATCCCAACTTTGAAATAATCTATATCCTTATGAATGAAAATAAACATCAAATGCCCCACTGAGTGGCTTTAAAACCAGTATGGTTATCATGATGACCAAGAGATCTCTATATAATGTATTGATGGATACCATTTACTAAGAATCTCTAACAAATACAGATGATTCTATATTGATGAAGAACCTCGAATAAATATAAAAAATTATCTAAATCTCTTACATATCAATCATCGATTGTCATATATAAAGGAAAGATCATTTTCATAATTGGTAATTTAATAAGGATTCACAAACATAACTTAAACATATAAAGAGAGTCCCGGAGTAGACAATAATTCCCCACAAAAAGGTGTGATGAGTCTGACCTCCCATCCTCTCAACCAATGCAAATTCTTAAGCCTCATTGGTTCACAAATAATGAGCACCTACCTTTGGAAAGTAAGTCCAAATGGATATAGAAATGTTTTTGGTTCTACAAACAAACCCATTAGAAACTAATTGGAATGTTTGAACCTTAAACCAATGTGGTTATCCCTAATTCCAGCATGAAAAAATCCCATAAAAGATCACTTATAAGATAAATTTATTTTGAGACATAAACAAATTTAGTGAGAATGTTTTAGCTTTGAAAAAATATAGAATGGATGATGCTGAACATAAAAATATTTTTATTATTTAAACAAGGAATTCCTTGGTCTAAGACAACCCTTTTCTTTAATCTACATTTTTAGATAAGGCATTCTGGATTGATGTGATCTTTTTTCTTGAATTCATAGTGTGACAATTCAATTTATAATTTGTTATTTACATTATTATCTTGATTTAAATATATTTTTTTATTTTAGAATATGTTCTTGTTTTTTTTGCATTGAGAAAAATATTGAACCTCACCTCCTTATGAACTATCATTGGTATCTTTGAAAGAAATTATTTTCTTTATATCTTTGGATTCATTGGCATCCTTATCAGTAGGTCGCATCACTATATTTTCATACATCACTAGGGATATAATAATTTCATCTACCACCATTTTAATTACATTTTTCACTTCCTGTGTAGAAGTGAATTTGGGATCCCAATTTCATGGTAAGAACCGGCGTATCCTTTTTGTTAACCATTATGTTGGAAAATTACCATCAATGTGATTATTAATATTTCAAATGTTAGTTAACCTTATTAACATACTAGTAATACATTCATTAGGATTCATTAAAAATATTTAAAAATATTTTTGGCACATTTATAATATAGTATATTTATCTATTTTTTCCTTCATGACTGAAATTTAATAATTTTCATATTTCATGGGTAGATTTTAATGTAGTAACATGAATATATTCATTTTATTGAAGACCAAAATTCTGAGTGTTAATAAATTTTCCAAAAAGATCCAAGAAATTAATATCAGTGAGTATCCATTTATCTTCTATTTTTTGTGGGAATATATTCATGCATGAATATTTTCTAGAATGGGTATCTTATACTACTAGTAAAAGATGATTTATTATATTTTAAAATAGTAAAATCTATACTATCAAATAATAATAATGATAATAATAAGTATATTTAATTATTAAATCATATAACTATGAAATCAATTAAAATTTAAAATATAATTAAAACACATTTTTGAAAATAATAATTCTGAAAAAAAACACAACGAATCCATTGAAACAAATTTCTCATTATATAATAATGGTAAGAGGGTGAGGGGTGAATTTACCATTTAAAATTTATAGAAAATGGAAAAGGTAAATTCAAATCTAAATGATATGTATATGATAAATTAATAAAGAGATAAATTTTATTAATAAATAGATTGGTAAATTTGATACATATTATAAATTTAATTTCAATATTGACTGAGTGAGTAAGAACATTGAACAATGAATGCTTCATATTTAAGAAACTATGTGAATTAAGACTAAATGATGCAATGTGGAAAAAAACAGAGTAAATGTGGTTAGATAAAGGTGTTCAGAAATAAATCTATGTAGGCCCCTATATCTCCTCCCCTTGTGTTAATAAGTTTATATTATTTATCCCTTAATATTGGTGGTGATCAAGAATCCTTTACATTAGAATATTTGTTGTGAGAACCTTCTTGATCTTTGGTGGTCACTATGGAACCCAACCCACACTTTTTTGGTAGAGAGCACTTGTTGTATTAGGAGTTGATAAGAATAAAATTTTCTTGGTACAAACCTGTTATAATTTCCCTCTCATATGAAAGAGTAAAATTTGAGATGAGAGATTGAGAGAAATGGTGGTTGCCTTTGTAGATTGAGAAATAGATATGTCTCTTTTAGAGAATATTGAGGTTGCAAGCAATTATCCATGATGGCATCATTGATTTGAGCTAGGAGTTAGTGGAAAAGTTTTTTTATGAGATTCAAGGTTCCTTATGTGTCTATTTATATGCATCTTAGTATCCATAGGTCCCTTAGGTCGATCCAAGGCTTTAATGTACCAATTCAACCCATATAATATATTTAATAAATTCCTTTTGTCTAATATTTTGTGATTTTATGGGAATAACATTATGTTTGATAGTGTAAAAAATATGCAACACCGAGCTTAAGAGAACGAAAAAATATTATTATTTATGTATGAATGTTATGAAAAAGTATTTTAATTAAAGGGTATGGATAGTATTAAATGTATTATTATATTTATATAAAGGTCTAATTCAATACTAATTTATTGATTAATGTTTTATAAATAAGCACTAAATTTTTATCAAAGCCATTTTATTCTTTAATGACATGTTTTCTTCTAAAATGAGTATTTATTTATTTTGGTGAGAAAATATTTTAATTAATTTCTAGAACTCTTTGGAAAATTATTTGACAGTATGAAATTATTTTTTTGAAATTATTATATCAAAATTAACTTAATGTGGAATTTCAATAATTTTATGAGAAGTTTTATTTTTTATTGAGTAGTGAAAAAAATATTTTTAGTGAAAAATGTATTTTATTTTAATGTATTAGAAAATTTAGATTCTATTTTGGATTTATTTTTAAATTGAAAGAGTCTACTTTGATTAATCTTAATCCAATTATGTTCTTTGGAATGAATTTTATACTTGAATTTGGTATGAAAACAATTTTATATAGAAATAGGATTTTTTTGAAAAATTCTTTTTCATTTCATTTTTCTTTTTTAATATTAAATTAAATTCACCAAACTATATTAATTGAATCTCAAAACATTTATTATATTTTTAGAGCTTGGATGTCTAAAATTGGTAAATAGGTCCCTTTTATTTTTGGACATTATGGATAGTAACCTTAGTATATTTTGTTACCATGGTAAATGGTAAATCATGTAATTAGGGGTTAAAAATGATTTGATATGGACTATAAAATGGCTTGAAAACATTCTTTAATTCTACAGTATGAGTCTCTTTCATCCCTACTCATTGAATATTTGTCTATATGACATTTTTACCATTTTTATGTGATTATAACCTTTACAGTAGTTTATGTAATTAAAAGTGAAAAATGGCATACTCTTGTATTTGATAACTATAATATTTTTAACATAGAGATAAATATGAGATATTTTTAATATAAAAAGAAATTTTAAATAGAAATGATTTATCTTTATCATGTTAATTTATGTTTTATTTTTTGTGAAGAAATAATTCACTTAAAATCTTACACAACGTTGTCACAATTATTATTCAATGAATTGAAAAATAAAACAAATAGTATAAAAATATTAAATGTAATATAATTTGAAATAAATAATATGACTGAAGAGTTTAATTTATAGAAATAGAAAATTATTAATTTTTTCATTATTTTTATTTGAATTTATTTTTTGTCTTTAATTCACTAATGACTAAGTAAATGAATAGTTCTAAAATTTACATTAATCCAATTTTATAATGAAATATATTTTATTAAAATATTTAAAATTAATAAAAATAATATATTTATAAAATTAATTGTATATAGTCAATAAAATCAACTATGGTTGATTGATGGGTTGTTTTCCATTTTATGTTATCATTATTAACCCATAAATGGTATACAACTTTAATATTATAGTAATTGTAAAAAGGGTTACCGACAGGTTGAAACAAAAGGGTAAGGATTTAAATTTAATCCAAACGTGTAAAAATTTGGTTTTATGTTATTATTTTTACTTATAATAATGTTATATTCAATTATGATCAATTTTGAGACATTTGGTTAAAAAATGAATTTATATTAATTTTATATTTTATGAAATTTCAAGACTATCCCTCCCCACTCTTATAAAATGGAACCTATTATTCCCATTTCATAAGACCTAAAGAAAAATTTGTTTCATCCAATAATTATGAAAATAACTTAATAAATTAACCATGCACATTCTATTGGTATTAGTTTGGTAATAATACCAGCCTTAGAGGGTTTAAGGTGGAAAATGATATTTTCTAAAAAAAGAGGTAAATTTTTTAAATGAATGCTTTAGTTTAATATCATCATCCACATCCTTAAAATATTATTAACCATATTAAAAAAATAAAAAATATCCTACATACATTGATATTTTATTATATTAATTTAATTACCAATATCCATCTCCTACATCCATCAAATGGGAAAGAAATCCATCATCCATGAGTACAGAGGACTGCCTTCTCGTGGATCAATATAATTCATTTTCCATCACCACCTATAAAAAATGGTTATAAAGATGGAATTAATGTTTATATATGATATTAATGAAACATATATCAGTATTAAATTATAATACATCATTTAATTTCTTACCTTTCCATTCACTAAAAAATGACAAATTCGTTCGTGCATACGTGTGGACTACCACCTCAATGAAAAGATGTGATTCATTTCCCATCACAAAATCACATGGATGATATGTATATGTATATTAAAATAATTAATATGATATTTAAGATATTTTTATCATTATGTAAATATAAAATAATACTTACATTCTACCATAATGACCTTTTAAAATGGGAACGTTACTCATGTGTACATATGACTTACCATATCTATGATTGCAGCATAAAACATTTCTCATAAACATAATAAATAGTTCATTTTAAAGGTATAATTAATATGTTAAAAGATATTTATTTTAGGATTATTATATTTTATATGATTTAATAATGACCTCTTTGACTATAGTCAACTTATCGAATTCATTTTGGATTATGACCCAAATATCGTCAAAACATTCAACATGAACAGATTTATATAAGAAATTTTATTTAAAATATTAATAGATAAAATAAAAGGAATAATAAACATAAAAAGGTTATTTATATTCTAAAAAATATAATAATTTTATAGTTTTATAAGATAAGGAACGTATGTTATGATTTGGACTCGAGTTTAGGGACACTTTACATTAAAAATCACATTTTAAATGATTTAATGATTTTTTTCTAAATATTTATTATTCCATGTACATATTTTGAAAATTTTAATATTAATATATTTTTATGGACATAAGTTAATTTTAAAGGACATTTTATTATTTTTTTACTTTTTTTCCAAGGTCATAATAAAAAATATTTTTATGTGTTTTGTAAGAAACATTTTCACAAAATAAAAAATTAATGTTTTGTTTAACATATATGAAGAAAATTAATTTTACCACATCTATAACCATTATTTTATATTTAATATAATTTATAATTTTCTATGTATTCTTCAACGAAAACTGCTATTTCCCTTTTATTTTTAAATTTTATATTTGAAACTTAGCGTTTAATAGAAATAGATACATCAATATCCAAAAATGTTTTCCTATAGATACAAATAATGTTTCTATGATGTAATATTTAATGTTTTATGATTATGTTATGGATGTTAATAATTTTTTATAAGCATAGTTCATTACTTTATAGCCCTCCCATGCATTAGAAATGTTAATATTAGAAGTTTAACATGATTTTTATTCTTCGTGTAACTACAATAGTTATCCAAGTATAAACATGAGGATTATTTAAAGTATAACAGTGAGGGTTATTCTATTTTTAACCAAGAGGTTTACACTATTTGTAACCATTTTGGTTACTCTAAGTGCATGTTGTATAAAATAATTATTCCCTAAGTTACCTATATGATTTATTTATTATTTATAAGGATATTTATATAAATATCATGTTTTCAGAAGGTAAATTATTAAACTTATGTTCAAAGGAATGTATATGTTACTCAATAATGGAGAAACATATAACTATGTGAAATAGTTTTAATGATTTTATCATGTTTTCAAATTAAAAAATTATGGTTTTTATTTTTCCATTGATATTTATAGTGAAAAGTTTTATGAATATATTTGTGTCGAAATTTTGATTTCCATAGTATGAAAATGTCTAATTTGAGCTGAAATTTATTTTTGAAAAAGGAAAATTTATATAAATATACCCTGAGTAATGATTTTATTTATTTTATTTTAAGTCACCTACTAAGATTTTTGTTCTCGTCCAATGTTTTAAACATTTTTCATAGGTTTCAAGGTTGTTTAATAATAAAGATAATGTCAAGTGAAATTTCATAAAGATTTGACATGGAAAGAAATCATGTTTCATTTTAAAAGTTCTATATTGTGTTAAAAAAGGATACTAATCATTAGTTTCCAGTTTTTAAAATATTTTGTTTCTATGTATAAGTTATTTCCTAATATTTTAAAAATATAAACTTGTATAGATCCTCAAAATGTAATAAATTCAGTTTATGACTCGAAATGCAACATTATGTAATGTTTAAGGTTAATAATTTACATTTTGACTATACTAGATCAAAACTACCTTCAAACTAGAAGATCCCACCAACTGGACATTAACCTAGTTATAGGTTTTCTGACTCAAAATTATACCACATATTGGTCAATTCTCCTCCCCTAGCTGGCTGGTGGACTCCTACAGCTTGAGGGGTCTACTTTCCACACTACCACGTAGCTGGTGCTCCCTTCTACTTCCTGCTTCAAATATCGGACCTCAAAAATTCTTTCAAAGCATCTATAAAGACATAAAAATTCTTCCATATATTCAAAAAGTATATTAAGACAAAAAAAGATCTTAAAAGAAACTTTAAAGTCTTAAAAAGATCATGTGGATTCAATAAGATTCCATCAATTGTTTAATTATGATTAAAATAAATAAATTAAAAATATATTTTTTATCCACTCCAATGAAAATTTTAGATATATATATGAGTGTTAATGATCATGGCAAAACATAACAGAGAGAGGTTAAAGATATTTTATGAATCTTTTTGTCGTTTTCTGTTCTATAGGTATTGGTAGAGGCATATATGAAGACTTTAAGTTTCAAAACATGTTTAAGATTCTACGTTTCAAGATTAATCAATAAATTAAATGTGTTTATAGGTCCTATCACATTCTAATTAATTATAAGATGATAATAATTAATCTTAGGTAGTTGTAAATTTTAAAATCTTCCCGTATAGTGAAGTCCCTTCCAAAACAATGTACATGATGACTGAGAGGATTGTAAAAAGAGATAATATAAGATGAATTTATGAGATTTTGTTTTATTAGAAAATAATGATTGTGAAATCATAATAAATTTTTATGTTTCGTACTAATTTTCCTTTTTATTTAGGTTCTTGCAAAGCTAGGTCCTATAACTATTTATAGATGAAAGGATTAGGAAAAATCCCATGGTTTCTTACTAACTCTGGTTAATGGTGATTAAGAAGAAAATTGACACTAGAATTACAATTCCCTATAAATATTTGTAAATTGGGTTTTGACCTGATTAGAACAAATCATGGATCTCTTATTAACCCCATGACATGTGGGAGAAGTAGGTTTCATTGGCCATTGGCTCTGTAGTTATATACAAGGGAAATATGATACTAGTAATCCCTAGATTAAAAGATTTATTATGTGGGTTTCATATTATACATACCCGCAATTCCTATGTTATTTGTATTAACTAAGGATTATGAAACCAATAAAGAAGGAGCATGGGCTATGAAAAAAATATTTATAGGTGTATTCATGATGTTCTAGTTGACGGGAATCAAATGAGCAGGAATTGATGATGAAAATACCCACTACTTATTCAAGGATAGGGGGTAAATTTTAAAATTACTCTCTAAGTTATATATATATATATATATATAAAATGGAAACATTTCTAAGATAAAATAGAAATGACATAAATAATCAAGGACTTGTGTCTAACCCTTCAACGTGATGTGCACATTTCATAGATTAGAAATCTCAAGGCACCTTCTAATATCAACCTCAAAAATGATCCCAATGAGATAAATACCTACATTAAGGAATTAGTGATATTTTTTTATTCTATTTGTTGTATAATTACCATGAAAATATGAGTGAAAGAGATATTGGTCCAAAAAACCATTGATATATTGTTAAATAAAATAATTGATATGTAATCGAATGACTTCACCGATCATGATACTATATAAAAAAGACTTATAATATATTAACAATGATGATTCTAATTACTAGTAACATGATTTAATTTTCTATTTATGTATATTAATTATGTTGTGAGGATATTTTGACATCCCCAAGATATATGGTAATAGGTTACCCATTTCATAGTGTGGCAGCGTTCAAATATTTTGTCGAAGATGCACCATCTTCAAGACATAAGACGATTTTAGATGTAGTGGAAAGGGACCCATTTGATGATTTTCTAATATATGCTTAGTTTTAATTATAAATAGAACTTGATAAGAAATCATATAAATACATACTCTTATAAAATCATAGGATACTAGCCACGTATATTTTTATAGGCAATAGGGGTAGATGCCAAAACTCAATTCTTGCATTTTTATTCACATACTGATGATATTTTCACTTATAATATTAGAATATAGCATCATGGATAGTGTTCATAATATTCCTAGTATAAATGATGAAGATGTGGAAGAGTGAAACCTACTCGTTATTGAACCCCTATTTGGTGAACTATATCCCAAACCATGGTCGAACCCCCCACCACCCTATTTTCTATTTCGTGAATTTGTCACCTTAATGATGAAACACATTCATCCAAGCTATATAAGTTGGTATTCAATTTCAATTCTCATATATTTAATTAGATGTAACATAAACATATTCACATGATCATTGTTCATTGTAACACCCCATGGTTTTTTAAAAGAATAACATTATGTTCGATTGTGTATACAACATGCAACACTGAGCCTAAATGAACCATGAAATATTATTATTTAATTTTGAGCATTATGAACCAGCCATCAAATTAGAGATTATAAAAAATATTAAATAATTTATGAAACAAATATAAATTTCCTAATTAATATAAATTTATTGGTAAATTCATAATAAATAATCACTCAGTTTTTAGTAATGTTATTTTATTCTTCAAAAATACATTTTCTTTTAAAATTAATTTTGTTGATTTTTTTGTGAGAGAATAGTGAAATTAAATTTTGGTAAATTGAAGAAATTTATTTAACAAAATTAAATTTATTTTCAAAACTAGTATATCAATAATATCTTAGTGTGAAATTTTGGGATTTTTCTAAAAACATATACTTTTTCAACAAATAGTGCAAATTGACTATTTTATTGAAAATGTATTTTCTTTTAAAGTATTTACAAATAAAAATTCTATTTTGGATTATTTATAAAATATAATTAGATCTTTTTTAATAAAGCTAATAAAATTTTTTCCTTTTTAAATGAATTTATTTATCAATATTTTATAAAAACATTTTTACTTAAAAGGCAATTTTAGGAAAAACTATTTTTCATTGAATTTTTCAAGATTAATTTAAAATTAAATAATGTCACTTATGAAAATTTAATCTTGTAGAATTGATTAAATATTTTAAATAATGATTTACAAATTTATTAAATATTTCCATTTTCTTTTTATTCATTATTAATGGAAATCGTAAAATCTTTTTGTTACCATGGTGAAGATAAAATGAGTTAATTAAGGTCAAAAATAATATGAAAAGAACTAGAAAATGACCCTAACACTTGAATTAATTTTTTTATATGAGTAAATATTTTCCATAATCAACCAATATAATAATATAATACATTAATTATTTTTTATTGGAATTTTGATGTTTATATTATTTTTTAAGAAAAAATCAAAAGTGTCATTATTTATGTTTTAGTATCTCTAAATTTTAGACTTAGAGATAATCAAAGGCAATGTACAGTAATAAATAGTTATTATAAAGATAAATTATTATTTTATCAGAGTATTTTTTTAATTATCATAGTATAAATAAGTACTTTAGACTTATATGCTATGCAGGCACAACATTTATTCAATTAATAGGAAAATAATATATATTATTTTGAAAAATGTTAAATGTCATATTTGTTGAATTATTTATTATATTACATGGATCCTATAAATTAATATATAATATTAAGGATATTTTAAATTATTATTTTCAAATTCTATCTTCGTAATTTTTTTATGGTAAAATTAAATGAATAGTTCTAAAATAAACATTAACAGTATTTTATAAAAATTAATATTTTATTAGATAAATTAAAATTCATAAAAAATATTTCTTCCTCATTTTTATTGGAATGTTATTTAAAATATCATATATGTCCCATTTCTGATCCAATTTTTCATTTATAGTAACTATATTTACCCCTAAAGAGTAAAAAAATCATTATCACACTAATTGTAAAAAAATGGTTAACTCATGTTAAAACAAACAAATAAGGATAATAAAATAATTAAAATTGTTCAAATTTTATTATATTATAGTATTTATACAAATAATAATTCTATTTTATAATTATATCATTTTAGATTATTTTTTCCTTGAGAATTAATTTATATTAATTGAATGTTTCATATAACTCCAAAAGTACCCCTCCCTCACATATAAAAGAAAATCTTATATTTTCTTCACTTCACACTTTAAAAGTATTTTAGATCATAAAATACATCCCAAAATCCCTTTATATAATCCCTTGTCATGATCTATAGGTATTATTTTTAGCATAATTTAAACTATAGAGTGCATAAGGTGAATAGAAAAAAAGGTTATCCGAAGAAGAGGTACAACTTTTAACTGAAGTTTTTAGAATTATTTCTTCCTATACCTTATTAAGATATTATTAAATGATGATGAGATAAAAAATTAGTTTCTTAAATATACTAGGATGTTATTATGTTAATTTAATAACCTATATGCATCTATTCTTCCATCAAATGGGAAAAAAACCTATCATTCGGGTATATGGAAGACTACCACATCACAAACTGATGTGATTATTTTTCCATCACTACTACTAAAGAATGGTTATAATGTTCGATTTAATATATAAATTTTATATTCTTGGAATAATTTCTATTCATTAGAGATAATATATCATTATTTTTTTTACATTTTCATCCATTGAAGAATGATAGTGTCGTTTGTCTATACGTGTCGATTACCACCTCTACCAAGAAATGTGATTCATTTTTCATAACCACGTCACATGAATGATATATATAGGTGTATTTAGAGAAATATTATTGTATTTATTAAATAATTATCTGTCTAGTAAGATAAAATAATACTTACATTTTTTCCGTAATGAATATTGAAGAATTCAAACTCTACTCATGCATACGTATGGCCCATAGTCTCCATGATTTTGATGTAGATCATTTTTAACAAATATATATATATATATATAATGATAGGTTTTAAATTTCTAAATGATGTTTAGATATTATAATTGTGACATAATTATTATTATTTCGATGAAGTGAAAATGATGTCTTTTACCATGATCAATGTACTAAAGTTGTTTTGCAACTATGAACCAAACACCCTCAAAACACATGGAATTGATTTAAGTAATTAAACATGTCATTGAAATAAAGAAATACATAGTTTTAAGTATAATATATTAAACTCATAAAATTTTCTTAAGAAAATAAATTGTTGGACGGAGTAGAGTACTCAAGAGGGGGTGAATTGAGTATCTATAAAAAAAATCTATTTGAAAAGTTTTCTTAAAAGGTTCCCTAATAAAAATAAATACAGCCCAGTTAATCAATGTAATATGGTTATGAATGTTTTACTATTTAAATAAATTCTTAGAAGATTGATTAATTCTCAGTAATCTTATTATCAGTTATTAGTATTATTTTTAAGGTTATTCTAATAAGAAAAAACAATTATAATTTCTTTCCAATACTAAATATCAATGTAAATATAGTGATTTTTGAATTATATAGTAAAATAGAGAAAACTAAATTAAAAAACATAGTGGATATAAAAAAAGTGGTTGAGTCTCAAGTCGAGACCTAATCCACTCCACTTGGTGATCACCTCACACCACGAATTTTATATTAATAAACTTGATCCACAACCTGGATTGGGGTAACAGCAGCACACAAGACTATCTAGGTCACACAACCACTTCCCCAGTTTTTCATGGGTAAAGACTACCAAGTCACACAGGGACCTCTTCCACACTTATCCATGGGAGTAAACAAGTGTAAAAAGATATGATAATAAGGATATCTTGTATCCTTTAGTTTAGTACAGGAGACAATGTTTGTTTTAATTCAGATACACACACACTGATCAGAAGCTAAAAATAGTACACAAAAGAGAAAAGATGATGAGATAAGGTTATATTTTCTCTGAGTGTTATTCTATGAAGCTCTAGAATTATCTAATGAAACTGATGCGAGAATCAATTCCTCTTATAAAAAACAGAGTATCGCTATTCTGGTGCTCTGGTTTCCAGTTAGATCTAGCTAGTGTTCTTCGAGAACATTGTATTTAGAATATGTTCAAGTCTATGATCTTTGTTATTAAATATTTTGGATTTTTGAATGCTTCGTGTGTTCTTCAGATGTATCTTTTTGTATGTTTCCATTCTTTTCGTAAGAATGCTTGCACTTCTACTGCTCTACCATGTATATGATTCAGGGCCACACTTTTCTTTTTATTCATGGAGTACATGTGTTTAATCTAACATGGTGCATGTATTCTCCACCTCATACATCGTAACATCTAGTGAAATGTCTAGAAAGAAATATTAATTATGTCAGTACATTTAAAAGACTCATATTCGACCGTTAGAAATTAAATTGAAAATGAAAAAACAGATTAAAGAATGGTGTTATAATCTGTTTGGAAATGGTGTCTCATGAAAATAGTGTCACCATGAAACGGTGTCTCCTTATTTTCCTTTGAGTGGTGATGTTGTCATGATGACATAGTTTTATAGAGGTCAGTTACTAGTAGCACATTTGTGGTGTTATGATCACAGTGTATAGTCACAGTGTCTGGTCACGGTGTCTGGTCACGGTATCTGGTCATGATGTCTGGTCACAGTGTCTGGTCATTGTGTCTGGGTCACGATGTCTGGGTCACAGTTTTTGGATAGGGTGTCTGGGTCACAGTGTCTAGATCATGGTGTTTGGGTCACGGTGTCTGGGTCACAGTGTCTGGGTCATAATGTCTGGGTCCTTTGCAAGAAAAACAGAACCGGTGGAAGACTCACGGTTTCTCAAACTTAGCCAAATATCTGAATATAGACATGAGAAGTAATATTTAAAGAGTAAATTAGACTTAATAATTCATAAACGAAATAATTATTGACCAATGTTAAATATATTTAACAATAATCAAACATAGCACATAATATCTTGGATATGTTTATTTATGGCATAAAGAAACCAACCATCTGTACACGTGATTTGAGACATATCAAATAAGATTAACAAGATTTACAGAATGTATTGGATTTTTGATCATCAAAACATGATTAAAACATGAGTAGTGCAAAAAAAACAATTAATATAATTTTATTATAGAGGAAATAAAGGACATACATTAAAATTCTGGACTCGAGGTAAGGGTTTTCATCTCAATTTTGCTTCTTTGAGGAATAATTTTATGTTATACACCAAATTTCCTTTATATGGTATATATAATACCCATTTTACATTTTATATCTTGAATTATTTATTAATCATGTTATTTTAAGTTTCAATTCATATTTTTTAACCCAAGGGGTTCTGACATAAAAGTTACCAAGTATTAAAGTATTTCTTAACAAAAATTCCTTTAACTCAGTTATAACTATTATCCATTGAATTTATGATGACATGATAATGAATTATTAATTATTTAAAATTATTGAATTTGTATTTAAAAATGTTTTAAAAATCACTTCATGTATTAATTATCAAAGTCTAATTTATGTTTTTTTCAAGGGATTTATTTGTCTGAATATCATTTTCTTGAGACATGATTCATGTCATGCACCATGATTTCCTTACATGGTGTACATAATACATCATGAATTAATTTTGAAATATTAATTCATTAAATTCATAGTATTTATAGAAATATATCATTCTATTTATTCAAATTAATTAGGAATCAAATGTTACCAAAGTGGTGAAGGGTTTATGTTAAAATATAATTTTATTCCAGGATTACTTTTACTAAAAGTTCCTTTTGAGAATATTATATGATTATATTTAGTCAAACAACATATACATTATTATAATATATTTATTTCATGAGATTAAATGTTCTTATTTAATTTTTATCTCTTTAGGTGATCAATATTTATAATTTTTTTAAGGAAAACCGAATTTGTTTTTCTACTTGAGTAGAAAACATTTTTTTTCTCTGTCTATATTAGATAAATTTACCCCATGTTTTAATTTTTAAAAATATTTTAAAAGGAATATTTTTTCTTTTTCTGAATGAGTTACATTTTTACCTTTTTACAAGAGTGTGAAAAGATTGGTTTCTTTTAAGTTTTATGGGCTAAATGAAATTTACTACTTTCATGACCACTCAATTATTTGAATATTCCTTTACATGTTTAAAAGGATAATTTAAAGTAAAATATTTTCCTTAATATTTAATAATAATATTGATTTTAAATATGTTATTTCAAAGTGAAAAAGAATATTTTCCTCAATAAATGTTCCAAGTGATCTTTTTAAATTTATTTTCATCTAAGATGGCATCCTTTAATGTCATGAATTTCATTTAAGTTATTTTTAAATGTAACTTAATTATATACCTAGATTATTAATTATTAATTATATTGGTTAATAAAAACATTATTTTTTTCTAAAATTATTTATTTATGAATTTTTGTTTTTTTAATATGAGGAATGATTATAAAACACATTTCATTCTGTGGAAAAAATTTATGATTATGCCATATGATTTATTTCCCTTTATGGAAAACATAATCATGAAAATGTTGTGGCGAGTGTGTCTATATAGAACTCCAATGAATTGGGTAATGTGTTTGTCTTATGAGATGTCATGTATGTGATTAGGTGGTAAGCAGAGTCGACTATGGGATTCTATCCACCACATGATGTTGTAATGACCATTATCCTTTACTTATTCTTTTGTCATGTTTTGTGATTTTTCATAGTTACTATGTTTCCATGTTATTATTATTCTATTTTATTTATTTCATTCTCCCATGTGATTAATCATGTGACTTATGTTTTATAATATCAAGTTAAACCTTTGAATCACATGCTATGCTTACTTATAATGTAAATTATATTATTAGGATTTTCATCTCACACACTTTGAATATGTATTCCCTAGGTTTTCTAATTTAGTTTTAGGAGATCAATGAGATTTAGGATCTCATTATAGAGAATAAAATAAATATTTTTTTTAATTTTAGTTTCACTATGATATTTCATGTATCTATTCTTCCAAAGACACAAGGCCTCTTGATCATTGTTTTTTATTTAATACATATTTATGTTAAAATTCATGTAATAATACAATGAAAAATCTTGGGTCACTATATTTCATATCAAAGGAATGGTTTTTACAATCATTTGAGATTATATTTATAGAACTTTAATTAATACACTACGTATATCCCTAAGTATATGATAACATCCTAATGTTTTGGTAACGAATATATTATGTGGTTTTCAAACTAATATATCCCAATATAGATACTACAAGTAAACATGGTTGTGGAGGAGTTTAATATAGGAGTAATAAAATATAAAATATTTTGTGTAGTATATATTAACCACCATCCAATTTCATGGTGAGTGTTCCATTACCGCACACATAGTTTGACACTATTGAGGGATAATCTTTGGATAATTCGAGTTTTCTTTATAACAAATTATAAAGAATGAGAGAATTGAACCTATTAAAACCTATGATATTCTATAATGATATGGGATAAAACTAATGTCCCATGGTTTGATAAGACTAAGGTTGACCATAAGTTTGAAGAAACATATACCCATTTTATTGTTTTATATGATGGGGGTTTAATATGATTAATGATATTTTGAGAGATATTTATGAAAATATGACCCTTGGGTTTAGTATATGTTTTATTTAAAAGGTTATTTGAGGGAAATTATTTTATAATTGTTGGAAATATGTTTAAAGTTATTGATAACCAATATGGTTATTATTATCCTTTATGTTAAGTTAAAAATACAAAATTATGATTTTTGTTTTGAATTTGTGGAAGAAATATATTTTATAGAAATTTTTTTGGTTAAAAAGTGATTTAATGAATAATGATAATTTTTAGGATTTTTACAATATTTTTAGAGAATTTATTTGAATTATGTTAATACATTTTTAGAAAAATGATAACCTGCAGTCCCAGCACAACCCACTATAGCCGGAAATGTTGTGAGGCTTGAACCCCCAATCGAATGGTGAAAAGCATGTAACACCTTCCACTAGCCTATATTATGTCTTTTTTAGCATTAAATTGTATTTACTTATATTATTCGATGTATAAATATTAAATACATGATGGAAAACATATTATAGGCTCAAATATTTAGGATTTTAAAGTGATTGATGATAGTTCTGAAGAAATTTAATTTGGATGAGGTATATATAACCTTTAGGTTTATTATAAAGTATTATTTAGAAAGAATGATATTATGTTTTTGAGTTTTGAGATAAAGGGTATAAGATTACCCTTTAGATTAAAAATTTATTTAATGTTGAAGTTATTTATGTTATTTGGGATATAAGGTTATTTAAGGAATAATATATTGTTTTATAGTTTTATTTTTTAGATTAGTGAACTATTTCTTAATGTGAGGGTATATTAATTTTGGGAATTATATTATCTTTTTTAGCTATCTTTATTTTTTTTGATGTAAAAATATAGGTGGAATATCTCTCTATCTTTTTGAGTTTTATGTGATCCGTTTTAAGTTAATTTTAGTGACTCAAGCATGAAAAATTTATTTTGAATACATATCATTTTAGGAATGATTATATTGTTTTGAAAAATGATTAAAGGGTGAAATCATATTTTTCAAGTAAGTATATTTAATTTTTTACTTGTTATAGATCTTAAAAGAATCCATAAATTTTAGGAAAAGGATCTTGAAAAAAAAGTTATTTATTTTAGATATATCTATTGTATCCTATTTTAAAAAAGGATAACTTTATATCATAAATATCTTTTCTTTCCAAATATATGCATTTACTACTTCTCAATTTTATAATTTTCTAGAAACAGAGTTTTCCATTATTTAAAATTACCTTTATATTTCTATTTCCATCTTTTGAAGAGGAATTTTTATTAACCCTTTTTATGATGTGGGTTTTGACAAATTACTTTTAAAATTTAAAACCCCTTATTACTGAGATCATGTTTATATTTTGAGGATGTATTTTATTAAATGGGTGTGGTGGCATGAAGTGTAACAACCTGGTATTTTTTTTAAATAATAACATGATGATAAATAGTGTATATAACACACAACATGAAGCCTAAGAGAACCATGAAATATTTTTTTCAAGTCTGACAATTGGAACCTAACCAATAAATTGGATGGTATGAATCTGATTAAATACATTATGAAATATATATAAAGGTCCTACTCAAATAAATTATTGATAAATTCTTGTAAAATAATCACCCGTTTTTTAAGTAAATTAATTTCACATTTTCTTCTAAAATCTTTTTTATTGTGAGAGAATATTATAATTAATTTATGGTACTAGTAGAGAATTTATTGGATAAAAATAACTTCATTTTTTAAATAATATATCAAAATTATATTTTAGTGAAATTTTGGTATTTTTCTGAAATTTTTGATTTTTTCAACAAATAATGAAAAATAATTATTTTTATTGAAAGACACATTTTATTTAAATATATTACAATTTAAAATTATATTTTTGGACTATTTATAAAATATAATTAGTTTATTTTGATTAAAAATAATATAACTATATTTGTTTGAAATAAATTTTATATTATAATTTTTTTAAACATTTTTATACTTAAGAAGTTTTTTTATGAAAAGATATTTTTCGTTTCTTTTTTCGAGTTCAAAATTATATTGAATTACAAATATTTTGTGTCTCTAATATTAAAAATTGGATTCATTATTTTGAATATGGAAGTAAATACTTTGTAAATAGGTCCCTTTTATATTTATTCACTACCAATAGTAATCATTGTAAAATTTTATTACCACTATAAAGGTAAAATGTTTAAATTATATTTAAAAGTAATATGATATGGAATAGAAAATAACTATACAACTTTAATTAATTTCATTAGATGATTTAATTTCATCCATAGTCATCCAATAATCAAATATATGACCTTTTTCCATATGGGTGTGATTTTTACCATTATATTATTTTATATAATGAAAAGTCACAAATGTAATACTCTCTGTTTTATTACTCTAAAATATTAAATTATATATTAATAGAATATATTTTAAGTTCTTATTAGTTATTGGAAAGATAAATTATTTTTTTCATGGAATTTTTTTAAAATTTTTTGGGATGAAATAATTACATTAAATGGCTATGCAACACCAACACAAAATTTATTCAATTAATTGAAAAACAAAATGAATGAATTTTACAAAATGTTAAAGTTGTATTTATCGAATGAACTATTATGTTCCAGGAAATTTAACGATTAATATATCATATTAGAGTTATGTGAAAATATTATTTTTTAATTCAATATTTGTCTTTATATCTTTAAGGTCAAATTAAATGAATAGTTCCAAAATTGATATTAAAGATGTTTTAAAGTTATTAATACTTTTATTAAATAACATAAAATTACATAGAACCATATATTTAAAAAATTAATTGGTATAAGTTTTTAAATATAAAATAAATCCCACTTATGGTTTAATTTATATTTTATAGTAACGATATTGACCCCTAAAGAGTTATCACTTTATTATCACTGTAATTTATAAAAAGGGTTAACATAGGTTGAAAAAAGATATAAGGGTAAAAACAAATATTAACTTTCTCAAATTATATCTATTGATATTATATTAACCAAGAATCATGATATATTAGAATTATATAATTTTATATCCTTATTTCAATGAAAAGTGAGTCAAATTAATTTAATATTTTATGTAATTATAAAAGTTCCACTCCCCTCATTTATGAAAGAGAACCTCTTATTCTCTTCTATTCCCACATAAAAAATCCTTTTAGTTAAGATAAGACCTAACCAAATAGCTTCCATAAATACCCCCCTCAGATTCTAGAGGTTTTTTTACTATAATACTAATCATAAAGTGCTTAAGGTGAAAATAAATGGATGTTTTCTCATGAAAAAGTATATGTTTTAACAAAATGTTTTAATATTAATTCTTCTTCTACATCTATAAAATATTCTCTATTATTGATGTTCGTGCGTACGTGTGGATTTCCACCTCCACAAAGTGATGTGATTCATTTATCATAACATCAATACGTAGATGATATATATAAGTGTATTTAAATGAATAATATAGTATTTATAAAATAATAATTATGATTAAAACATAACTTAACAGTTTACATATTTCCATAATGATCACTGAAAAATGAAAATGTTACTCATGAGTATGTACATTCCATTTCCTGTAGGATTGAAACATAGTTAATTTTTTATAACCATATTTATTTTTTTTGTTTTTAAAAGTATAGTTTGTAAAATCACATGATATTATTATTATTTTTTAAATAATTTTTTCTACTTTGATAGCTTGTGTTACACACAACACCAAGTTTAAACAAACCACAATATACTTTCAAAATGTTATTATTTAACATGAAAACTATCGCCCAATAGTAGTATTGGTGGGTATGAATATGAATAACTAAATTAGGAAAATTATATGTTTTACACAGTTATAAAATAAAGTTAGTGGTTAAAAATTGATTATAAATAAAAATAAATACCATTTGTAAGTAAAAGAAACAGTTTCCTGAAAAACTGTCTTTATGTGTGTAGTATGAAAAAAAATTAAATTAGTCACTTTTTATAAATTATTTTAATGAAAATTATATATTATGTATTCAATAATCAATTTAATCATTCATGTAATATTTTTCTCTTATAATGGGATAAGAATAAATCTAGTTTTATGTTTAAAAACTACATTTTTCTAAAAAAACGGTTTCCTCAAATTTTGTGCACTTATTTTAAAATTCTTTTTTATTACTTATGGAAAATGTATTTTAAAAAATGAAATAAATTTTTTAAATCATTATTTAAATAATCTATTAGAGGGTATTTTTTATAATTTTTGTTAAGGTTTAATTATTCAATGAATTGGGAAAAATATTGATTTTTCTTAAAAATTGACTTTTCATTAAAGCATTTACAATGTTCATTTTTATTTTAAAATTATTTAAAAATTAAAATTAATTCAATTATATAATTATTAATATATTTTATTTAATGGGAATAAAATTTATATTAAATTATTATATAAAAACTTTGTATACTTTAAAAAACCATTTCTTTGGAAAAACAGTTTTTCATCACAATTGTTGGTTTAATTTTATATTAAATCATGTCAATTATATGAATTTAATTTTATTGTGGATTAAATATTAGGAATTTCTGTAATTAATTTTAGGTAATTAGTTCGAAATAGTTTTTATTGATAATGAATAGTAAAATTAGTAAAATTTTATTATCACGGTTAAGGTTAGACGGGGATTTCTAGGGGTTAAACTAAAAAATACAACTATTAAAATGAACAATATTCTTATAAAATTTCATTTTTTTGAAAATATGTTTTCCTTATCTCATATAAGTTCCAATAATTATCCATTTCAGCCTTGTTTCCAAGAAATTTACTTGATCTTATTGTGAAAATTTAAAAAATTACTAGTGTGCCACTCACCTCAATTATAAATTGGATACTATTATCCTTTCCTCTCAACACATAAAAATATTTTTGGTTCAATTTATAACCACTCAAAAAACATTATTACTTCCATCAAAATGACATAGAGTCCCTATTTTTATCAAAAAAACTGTCCTAAAATGATTTTTGTGGAAATCTAAATAGGTTGTCCAAAGAAGTATTGTTCTTAACAAAGTGTATTTTATTTATTCTTAGACCTCTTTAAAAACATATTCAAAAATTATGATTTCATAAGTCAGTATATCCCTTATAAATAAATGTTAATATTTTAATTTATTAACCTATATCTATATCATATTCCATAAAATTGGAAATAAAACTCTCAATCATGTGTACGAAGGACTACAACCTCACAAACTGATATTATTTTTTTTCCATCACCGCCTATCACAGATTAATATAATAGTGGATTTAAATTATGAATTTTATATTAAATACATAAATTTACTTATAGAATTATAATATCACATCAAATTTTTTACATTCTAATCCATCGGAAAATGATAACGTCTCTGATGTGTAAATGTGGACTACCACCTCTATGAAGCAATGTGAAACATTTTTCATTTTATTTTGACATGAATATTAACAAGTATATATTTAATGAATGTATATGATATATATGAATTAAAAAATATTTTATAAAGTTTAATTTTTATTTACATTTCTTTCATTCCATCTATTGAAAAATGGAAATATCATTCATGCGTAAGTACAACCTACCATCTCCACAAATGGTGAACTTATTTGTATTATATATAACATTTATTTAAGACTCTAAATATTTATATAATGAAAATATAATATAATAATATAATGATTAAAATTCATTAAAATATGGAACCATGAACAAATTACATGGACCAAAACTACCAAATCAAAACATACATAAAAAACAAAGAAATTATCACTAGGAACAATGATATTAATAAATAATTATTAGTAAATGAGTGATAAATCGTTATAATTGAATCATATATGGTATTATATATATTATTATGGTTATATAATATATGTATAATAAATCATTAATTATTTTAAATGATATTCAAAGACGTACGATGGAAGTTAGAACTAAGGTATTGAATTTTTATTTCATTTTTTTCTGTGAGACACAAGACATATTCACCAATTGATTCTTTCACATGGTGTATATATTGGATGTAAATTTATTTTATTATAATCATAAATAATATTATTTGGTTTTACATATACATTTTTGGATCCCTCTTTTTTTGGGTCAATGATTCAAAAGATACTTGAGTAGAATGAGATTTATGTTGCAATCTCATTTTTTATTAGGATTGTCTATGATTACTTTTATAATGATAAAATTTCATGATCTACCTCTAAATAATGGTCATTATTTTTCTTATATTATAGTTACTTCTTGATATTACATGTTTTCCTTTTATCATCTCATCTTTAAGTACCCTGAGAGACTGAAATACTTTTTTTAGGAAAACCATGTTTATTTATCTCTTTAGTTGAAATTCCATTTCTTCCATATACATGTTTACTATAAATAATTTTAATAATTTTTTAGTATTACAATAATATGGTTTAAATCCATTTTTACCCATTGTTAAATTTTTAACAAATGTTTTAGAAGTAATATTCTTGTCATTTTATGAATGATTTACTTTTCAATTTTTCTAAAAATGTGAAAGGAATATTTATTTTAACATAAAAGACATAAAAAAATTCCTTACTATCATGAAAACTCAATTCATATAAGCATAATTAAAAAAATTTCATGTTTCTTTTAAAATGAAAATATATTATTAATATTTGGTAAAAATTTTATTTTAAATATGTTGTTTCAAATAGACTATGCAATTTTCCACAAGAAATATTCCAAGTGATCTTTTAATGAAATTTTCATTTATGATAACATCCTTTGATATTACTTATAGTTTACAAAAGATATGATCCAATGAATCCATCCTTAATATTTCTCTGAATGGTTTTTTATTATAATGAAAATATACTTATTAAACCCATTCCTTTTCCATAGGTTATAGTATGATGAATTGAGGAATATTTAATAAACCTTTTAATTTTAAAAGTATTCTATAATAAAATGATAGTGAAACACATTTACTTTTTTCTAGTTATGATATGTTGAATGTTTTATTATCTTATGAAACAAATCTATATTATTTTAAATATGTGATAGGTGGACCTGGATTTATATTTCCCACTAATTCATTGGGAAAAAAGGATATCTCATGAGATAAATAAATTTGGAATTGGTTGTTAACCCACTTTAGTAAGGGGATTTGGCCATTATAACAGTCTTGGGGGTAAACCATTACTACTATAATGGTTTGTGTAGTGAACCCATTCCACTATTATTTCCTTTAAAATGAGCCATGACAACTAAGGAAATTATTTTATATTCGTATCTGTATGAAATAAATATATGCCTTATGTCAATAATATAATCTCATAGATCATGTTCTTTAATTATGTTATGACTCTTATCTTATAAACTTCCAAGATTTATTCCATGATTGCGGATTATGATCTATAATATGAAGGGAATGTATTTTCAAATGTTAATCTCATGTTATCCTACCTTTACGATCAGTTGCATTGATATCTCCATTTATTACCCTTACTGTTGATTTGTTCAAATCCTTTCTTATGATTCCATTCCCCAGGTTATAAAGAAGGGTATTATTTGTGATATGACTAAGAAGGGTTATATATATCAATAACATAGAGTGATATTATATAGTAATCAAATGAACCAATTATTTTTATATACATGTTTCTAAAGACACTAAACCTTTACAATCCTAATAAATGTTTTTAAAATTAAATGAATATTTATATTTTAATATGTGATATATATGTATGAAAAGTATGGGTCTATATAGTTGGTAATTGAGTATAGTTTTAGTTATCCATTATGAACCATGATGAGAAAACTTTAGTTATAACTCTTTGGATAATAATAACCATAGGTGAATGTCCTAGGTTATAGTAAATGAAGTAGTGTTGTTTTCTTGGGAAAACATCCATTTCTAGGTACTAAAAGTGTATTTGGTATATTCATTAATTAATGAATGGTTAATAAACCTAATAAATGTTGTGTGAGTATATATCATTCATTATTATGTTTCTCATTGAGTGTTCCCTTACCACACACCTAGTTTTACACCATCATGGCATATTCTTAGGTTAATTCTCATTTTCCTTATTAACCATTATGAATGATATAAATAGATTACGATCATTGATGAATGTTTTTAAAAATAAGGTATAATTGATTGAAAATATGGTTTCTTGATTATATATATCTTATAAATGATTTTTAATGATTATGTGTTTCCCCTTTTGATTAATTTTTCTCACACAATATGTTTTAGTTTTAGTCAATGGATACAACCCAAGGGAATAATGTTAATGCAGAATGAAATAGAAAATCAAAATACTTTCCTCCTTAGAAACCAATTGTTCTGGGAGAAGGAATGAATAATTTTATTACTATTCTCACAAAAATTTCTAGATATATTATTCATACTAAACATCAATATTATAAAAGAACGTAATAATTTTTTTGAGTCCTTCATGAGGCAACACCAAGATTTTATACTGGCCACTAATCCACTAGTCACTTAGTAGTGGATTAGTACCATTGAAAATATATTTTCCATTCATCAGTATTTGAAGAATTAAAAGTTGTTTTTTCTATCTATCATTTGGATGGTGAAGTATATCGATGATGGATTATTATCTTGAATATAAGGTAATAGGAAGAAATTGACTCCATGGAGTGGGATGAGTTTAAAATCATATTTTTATACAGTCTTTTTCATTATATTGTTCGTATGAAAATTCAGAATAAATTCATTGATATAAAGTATAAGGTTCATGAATTCATCGTTATCTAAGAGATAATTTTTGTTTAACTTTTATAGTACCACTTTTATATTATCATCAAACCAAAATATAAGTTGATTAATTATTCAATGGCTTAAACCCAATTCTATAAAAGGATTTATCCATAAGGTACTTTAGTAGCTATGAAAGAATAATTCAATGTGATATCAATTTGGAAATAGTTATTAGAGCTACCCATCAATATAATGGTTTTGAAAAGAAACATAAAGATGATATTTAATGTAAATTCTAAAAATGATGAAAAGAAGAAGATGGTCTTTCATTCATGCTCAAAGTGTAAGAGGAAAAATAGAGGAAATTTTCTTAAGGGTAATGGTAAATGTTTTGAGTATGGAATTTCATTGGTTAATTGAATATATAAGTGATGATAAAAAAGTTAGATAATGATTTGAATAGAGAAAAAGGACCATAGAATGAACGAACCACACTCTAGTGTCTCAAATAAAAGGATTATGAAAATTATGTTAACCAAATCTCAAATTTGAAGTTCAACGACGTTGACTGATATTAACAACCTATTAATCCTATAGATAAAGGTAAATCACCAAAAATCAACATTTTTTATGAGGGGTACAATAATAACCTAGTTAATGGTACACTTACCATCCACTTTAGAAATTCAAATGTCTTATTTTAATTTATAAATACCCATAAATTTATATATTAATAATTTTTTAAGGATATCAAAATTCCAAACCAAATATTAGATATTGAATTAGTAGTGAAAACCTCTAATAGTATGATGATGACATCATAATTCTTTTATTATTATCAAGTCAATTTTTTTTGGGAATGTGCTTCCAGTAAATCTTGTTATTTTCACCCTGTATGAATTTTTTGTCATCTTCAGAATGGATGGGATTTCAATAATTAAATCCCACATCAACTACGTGGGAGGGGATGTTGCGTTTGAGATTATAAAAAAACATATGACCATATATCATTGTGATGATAAATATTAATATCCAATGGAAATCAATTCCACTTTATGGGTCATGATTTATATTGAAAAGTGGTGTTCATATCTAATGGTTTGGGAGACACTCAATAGTGATGATATGCCTATTATGTGGGTTTTTCATGATGTCTTTCTTTAATAGATTCCTATTATTTTAGTGAATCATGAAGTTGATTTCTCAATATAAATCATACCTAGTGATACACCTACTTAGAAGATTTCCTTTAGAATGGAACTTATTTAGTTACAACAATTGAGGAAAAAACTCTAGGAGAATCTTAACAAGGGATTTATTTGGATAGGTTCATCAACTTGGGGTGATCCTGTTCTTTTTTTAATAATAATAATAGATCAATGTGACTCCACATTGACTTTCTAGAACAAGACAAGATCACAATCAAGGACACATATCCCTTATCCTATATTGATGACTTATTTGATCAACTGTACTGACCTCAATACATTTAGAAGAATGATCTTAATTCTCGATATCATTTATTGAGGTTCATGAATGAGGATATATCATAGGAAATATTCCATTCATTTAATGTAATTATATGTGTATTGCCATTTCTTTTGGTCATAATAATTCCACCACTATCTTCGTGGATTTAATGAATAGATTATTTTGAGATTACCTTTATCAGTTTGTGGTAGTCTATATAAATGACATTTTGGTAAATTCCAAGAGAAAGGAAGTCTAGGAAGATCAATTCAGGATTGTACTGAAGACCCTAAGGAAGGATAATATATATGATGAATATATAAATTATTAATAATGTCTACAAAAGTCCCATTTTTGGGTCCTGTAATCTCAAGTGAGGGTATATTGGTGGATCCATCAAAGATGGAGGCTATTAAACATATGCCTAGAAAAACCACTGTAACTAAGATCTATAGTTTTATTGGTTTGGATATATATTATTGGACCCCTATGGATAATTTATTAGGTATTTCTAATTCACTCATCTTGTTAAGTCATAAGGGTGTCAATTTTCTTTTGAAAAATAAATGTGAATAAAATTTCATCGAAATAAAGAGAAGGTTAGTTAGTGCACATTTTCTTATATTATCCTAAAATATAGAAGGTATTTTAATCTATAATTATTAATAAAATAAGGTATTGATATGTGTTATTTGGTTTAATTACATAGTTAGAACTTGTACCTCACAAAAAAATTGATGGTTCTTGAGAAAAATTACCCAATGCATGATTTGTAATTTTCTAGGGCAATTTTTGCATTATATTTATGGAGGTATTATTTTAATGGAGAAATGTGTGATATATATATTGACCATAAGATATTTACATATATATTAACATAGAAAGAGTTAAATATTTTTTAGAGAATATAGATGGTGATAATTAAAAATTTTGACTCCTCAATACTTTACTACCTTGAGAAAGTAAACAAAGTAGTCGATTCATCGAGTCAAAAGGATCATGCTATATTTTCCATGATGGGGATAAAAAATAACCAATATTTATATATTTTAAAATTATTGATATATAAATCTTGATGGAATGGGAGAAATATAATCTTTCTCAAATTAATGTTCAACCATCTATACATGTAAGGATTAAAGAGGTGTAGAAGGAATATGTAGAGATGTAGAATAAGGTAAGTAATGTTATTTAGTTTTAAATATATTTTTATGGAATTATCTAGTTGAGGAACTATTTATGTGTTATTCCCATACCATATTTGAATAAGGAAATTTTGGATGAGTCTAATATCTCATCATTCTCTATTCATCTTGGAAGTAAAAAAGATGTATAGATATATGAAAGATTATTTCTATTGGAAAAAATGAAGAGAGTTATTTCTGATTATGTATCTTAGTGCTTAGAATTGTAGAATTTTAATTTTGAGAGATATAAGTTTAAGGGGATTTTAGTACCATTACCCATACCATAATGGAAATAGGAAAACATCACTATGGATTTTGTTGTGTGGCTCCCCATAATGTCTAAGGGTTATAGTTATGTTTGGGATTTTGTAGATCAGATTATGATTTTAGTACACTTCATCACAATTTAATAAAATTTCCCTCTAGTGTATATTACTAGACTATACAATAAAGTATTTGTAAGTTAGAACAGAGTACCACATTCTACTATATCTGATTAGGATCCCTGGTTTACCTTGATGTTATGGCGAAGAATTTAGCAGGAAAATGATACAAAGTTGAATTGTAGCACTTTGTATCATCCTCATAGAGATCATCCATTATATATAACCATTAAAACCCTATAGGATATTATTTTATATTTTACTATGGATTTAGAATGAGTTTTATATCAACAACTTCCTATAGTCAATTTTTCTTACAATAATAGCATTCATTAGATCATTCAAATAAATCGTTATGAATCCATATTTGGAAATAATTATAGAACACTAATGAGATGGAATGATGTTAGAGAAATAGAGATATTTGGACCTGAGATAGCTGAGGAAATGGTAGTGAATGTCAGATCCATTCTACAGCACATCTAGGTGAATCAAAGTATGAAAAAACTATGATGACAATCATCGGTGTGATATAGAATTTGAAGGTGGAGAAAACGTTTTTTATGAATTACTATATGGAATAAAGTTATGAGATTTGAGAAGAAAGGATAGATAATCCCTTATTATATTTGACCCTTCATGATTCTTGATTGCATATGGATAGTATATTATCACTTAACACTTATTCTGAATCTCTCTCAAGTCCATGATGTATTCTACATATCTCCCATAAGAAATTACGCACCTAACCCTTCACATGTAATTAACTCAGAGGTTATGCCACTAGAGAAAGATATTTCTTATGAGAAAAAACTGAATGAGATTATATATTATAGAGAGAACGTGAAATGAAATAAGACCACTCAACTAGTCAAAGGTTTGTGCGAAACCACCAATTTTAGGATACTATTAGGGAACCTAAGGATATGATGAGGTATAAGAATACTTAGTTGTTATTATCATAGTGATGAATTTTTTTGGTGAATTTATTTTTATGGAGGGTTGAATGTTACAAATTTTTATTTTATGAAATAATTTTTTGAATAAATTTAATATCCATGGTATCATGTGATACACACAACATCAAGTTTAAACGAACTTCGATATAGTATTAAAATTTTATTATTTAACATGATTTTTAACACCTACTCATTGGATTGATTGGTTCAAATTGGAAAAATTAAATTATTAAGAGTATATGGTGTACACATGTATAAAATAAATTCATTAATTATCAATTTATTATAAATAAAAATAAAAATCATCAGATATTAAAAGAAATATTTTCCTAAAACATTGTCTTTATGCATGAAATATGTTAATAAACTAAATTAGTTATTATTAATGAATTTTTATAATTAAATAAATATAATAAAAATTTAATAAATTAATTATCAATAATCTAATATTTCTTAAGGCATTTCATAATCATTAATCAAATTTTATGGTTAAAACTCTATTTTTCTAAAAAAACAGTGTCATCACATATTTTGAACTTATTTTATAATTAATTTTTGAAAATTTTAGATTTTTTTTTTGAAAATATGTATTTAATATTTTAATTAAACATGTAAAAAATATATTATAATTTATTTTCAATAAATTTCATAAGAGGAGTAATTTTTTATTTAAATGACAAAAGTACTTTTTTATTAGAATGTACAATTTCGTTAATGCATTTACAAAGTTAATTTTTTGTAAAATGGTTTTAAAAAAATTAATTTAATTATATTATTATTTATCTAATTAATTTAATTTTATTATGTTTCATTTTGAATTATTATATAAAAACATTTTATACTTAAGAAAAAAATTTCATTGGAATTTTTTTTTTCATTTCAAATATTGGTTTAATTTTAAATTAAATTCTACCAATTCTATAAATTGAATTCAGTAAAATAGATTTCTTATTTTTATATGAATAATTAATATTTATTAATGAGTTAAACATAATTTTTTCTCATAATGAATGGTAAAATCAGTAAAAATCGGTTACCATGGTTATGGTTAAAATGGGTTTACTAAAAGTTAAACTAATAATGATATGGGTTAAAATGACCTAAAAACATTTATAATTTATAATATTTGTACATATTTAGACCTTATATATTCTATGGTTCAACAATGTTCCATTTTTTGACCTTGTGTCCAATAAGGTGACTTGATATTCTTGAAAAACATTGAAAAATTAAAAGTGTGCCCCTCACCTCAAATATAAAATAGAACTCCCTCTCCTCCCTAATTATTTAAAAAATACAAAATCTTTTTTGTTCAGAAAATACCTAAAAAATAACTTCATTACTTCCCTTACCACGACCTTTTGTCCTTTTATTGATCATAAAACCACCCTAGAAAGGATTTTAGTGCAAACTTAAAGAGGTTGTCTGAATAAGTTGCATCGTTATTAACTGAGCATTTTTGTTTAATTTATTCTCCCACCTACATCAAATATTATCCAACTATTAAAATATAATTAAATAATTATATCACATGTACTTATATATTTTAAGTTTAATTTCAAAACCTATATCTATATCCTCTTCTATCAAATGTGAAATGAAATCATTGATCATGTATACGACATACTACCTCTCCATGAACCGATGAAATTCATTTTCCATCAGCGAATCCCATCTCTTAATATAATGATGTATTATATATATATATATTTATATGATATTAAATAAATGAATATAATTTCCAAATTATAATATCAAATCTATCTTATTACATTCCAATTAGTTGGAAAATGGTAACGTCGCTTGAGTGTATGTGTGGATTACTGCCTCCATGAAGTGATGCAATAATTTTTATATTTATTTTCAAAATTATGACAATAAAGATATATTTAATGAATATATAATAATCTTATAGAATAAAAATTATTTTTGAGAGGTGAATTATTATTTTTCTTCCTTTCTATCTTTTAATCCAAAAAATGTAAACAACATTTATGGGTACATACAACTTACAATCTTTATAAAGGAAGAAATTAATTTTCAACATATTAAATTTATTTATGAATATAAATATGAATATAATGAATATATATGGTTTATATATTATGATTAAAATACTTGAGGTAATTTAACCATGAAAAAAGTATAAGGACTAAAACTGCCGTACCGAAACATATATTAATAATAGTTGTTCAAATAATGATTTTAATAAAGAACTTTTAATAAATTAGAGAGAAAAGGTTATGTGTAAATAATATATAGAATGATATATATGAGTATGGTTATTTAATTTATTAATTATAAATCTATAAATCTTAAATAGTTGGTTTGAACATGTATGAATAATGTCAAACATGTGGTAGGGGATTTTTGTCTCACTTTTATTTCTGTGAGACACATGCTATAGTTATTTCTTGTTTCCTTTTGTTTACCTTCATACTTCCTAGGAATTTATTTTATGAAGATAATAATGAAAATAAAGGTGATTTAAATATCTATTTTAGTCTTTCCCATTCATGAGGTTTACAATTCAAAAGACACCCAAGTGGAATGGGAGTTATGTGGTAATATTATTATTTATCGGGATTGTCTACGATTAAGTTTTTGATGATGAAAATTTAGGATCAACCTCTCAATAATTATCATTAATATTATTATCATATAGTTATTTATTGAGAACACAAGTTTAAATTTAATTTCCCCATATTTATGTAATTGATAGACTAAATTCATGTTTTTAAGGAAAGCCAAATTCATTTCTCTCTTAACTATAAAATCCTTTTTCTTCCATATCCATGTTTAATAAATATATTTTAATGAATGTTTTAATACTATGAAATGAAATTATAAATTATTTTTTACCCATTATTTATGTTAGCAATATTTTCATGACTTATTATATATTCCCTTTACTGATTTTATATGAAATGTGCATAATTTGTGTTAAAAATTAATGTTTAAATATTAAATATAATTTTTGAGAACTATTTGAATTCATCCAGATTCAAGTCTTTTTTATGTTTTTATAATAACTATAACCATAATTTTCTAAATTATATGGTTATAGTTTTTTAGGATTCCTCATTTAATATAAAAAATTTCATAAGAAAGGATCTTGGGCCAAATCTGCCATTTGAAGGGTCATATGATCCACACAAAAAGGGTCAGATAATTTTTGAAGAAACAGGACCATCCCTGAAGAAAGAATTACTAAGATAACTCCAGAAGTAAAAATCCTTTAATTCTCCTCCCAAGGATGGGAAAAATTTCCAATAATATTTGATTAACATTTCAAGGCCGAAATTTAAAAACAAGGGGCCCAACTAATGAATTTTAATCCATCCCACCATTCTGTCTGGGAATTAAAACCAGAACACATTTATTGACTTTTATCCTGATATAGAAATCCATGCAAGATAAGATTTTTCATTAGGAAAGGTATGATATAGGAAGAAAACCTTTTTTAATAAAGTTTTTGAATTTGAGGGAATATTCCTGTTTAAAAACCCATTCACATTATGGACATTAAAAAAGTGTTGATGAAAATGGACAGGTGCAAACTATTTAGTAAAATTTCCATATCATTGGATCCAAAAGAACAATTGATGCGAAATTTTGAGGGATGAATTTAAAAATTAATATATAAATCTTGAAAGAAGATAATATCTCTAGATTCAAATTTATGTTTGGAAAAATTGGCGAGGAAAGTAGAGGGAAGATTTGGAATGCAAACAGTCCACCACTATGGGATATAAATGCATCCCCCAATCCTCCTTACATGAGGTTGGAATTTTAATAGAGATGAGAATATATTGGAATGATAAATTCTTGGCCAATTTCATGGGAATAACTTCCATACTAATGTTTTCACTTGATATACCCTTCCTTATTTCTTTGTTTTAAATTACTTTGGTGTTGCTTTCATTTGTAATTGAGTCAGTTGTTTTTAATTTCATTTTAATTTTAATGCCAGTACCTTCTTCATATTCTATTTTAATAATCCACTCTCTGTTCTTAAATATTAATTCAATTAAAATAGTTTAAATCTAGTAAAAATCCATTTTTTATTTTTCTTTCTCATTCAATCGAAAGTCCGTGTTTATATCTCTTCATCGCTCATGTGTGTGTTTAGCACACAACTCTTTTGTTATCCATTTATTTTTCTTCTCTTCTTAATTCATAATCATAAAAATAATAAACCATATTAATAATAATTTCAATGGATGAGTAAATCTCTCATTGGGGTGAGTTATAATTTAGGTATGTCAATTGATTGAGAGTTTTTGCTCAATGAATATTCTTTGAATTAACATTGTGTATGTTGGACATAACATGTCATGGATTAATGACTTATTTTGTTTAATGAGTAGTTTCCATGGATTATTAGAACTATAAAAACACTACCATAAAAAATATATGATTTATATTAGAACCCTAGGTTATGTTAAGGCTTGTATTAAACCCTTAACACTTGGGAATTCAATCAACGACGACTTGTGACGTGGGTGTTAATTTAATATAATATAAAGCAAGGCTCAAGGATATCATAGTGTTAAATAACTAATGAATAAATCACCTAAATATTTATCAAATTGTTAAATCAATATTAATCAGTAAATAATTTCAATTAAGATCTTCCAACAACCCCCCAATCAAAATACAATCAACTAAAAACAATAGTCTATTAAAATGTATCATCAATGAGGATTCGACCCGACTGTTGTTATATATATTAGCAGAGTACCAGAACCTTGAATGGTTGGTAGGATAAAATAATCCATGCTTTCAAATGGAGCTTCTGCCGGGGATGGAGTAATTAATTACTCTTTAGTTTCTGGTTATTGTAAAAAAACATAAAAAATGAAAAAAAAAACAAAAAGAAAAACCCGCCTTCTCAAAAATATCATAAACTAAAAAGAACACAAAAAAAGAAACTTTTCTTCCTATTTCATTAAAAATGTCTTTTAATTCTTCTTATCCTCACAAAAAATCCATTAGATTTGTTTGACCCTGAAATTGAGTGAACTCTTTGTCAACTCAGAAAGAACATTAGGGATACTCAAATCATTCAAGAACCAGTCCTCGTACAACCAATTGAATTGGATGTGTATAATCCTATGGAAAAAACACTTAAATAACTTTCTTCCCCTGATATTAATTACCAACCCCTCGGTATTCAATATCCAAACATATAGGATAAATTCAAACTCAAATTAGGTTTGATCCATATTCTTCCTAATTTCCATGAGCTTTCCGGTGAGGATCCAAATCTTCATTATAAAGAGTTCCATGTGGTGTGATTTACCATAGATCCTTAAGGGGTTTCTGAGGAACAAATAAAACTTAAAGTATTCACTTTTTCCTTAGCTGACACTACCAAGTCATGGCTCTACTTCCACCCTCCTAGTTCTATAAACACATGGATTGACATGAACAACTTTTCTTAGAGAAATTCTTTCCTTCTTCTCGCACTGCTTCCATCTGAAAGTAAATTAGTGGTATCTATAAAGTCCCAAATTATTTGCTCCATGAGTAATGGTAGAGGTTCAAAAGGCTTGTGGAAAACTTCCCACACCACCAAATCCCTGACCAACTCTTGATCCAATACATATATGAGGGTTTATTTTCCTATGGAGAGAACTCTCATTGATGCTGCAAGTGGTGGTACTCTTGTTGATAAAACCCCTGAAGCTATATGAGATCTCATAAGAAACATGGATGAAAACACACAAAAATTTCATACTAGAGAACATGCTCAAGTCAAACAAGATCAAGATAATAAATTGATAGAGTCGAACAAGATGACATATTGGATGAGTGAAATAACAGGTCTTGTGTGACAACTAGTTGTGGCATCTAAATCCCCAACCTCATCTTCTCCACAATCTATTTTCCCTGCATCTATCTAGATCTATGGAATATGTATCTCCCCATATCATCCAACTGAAAAATTCCCACAACTTCAAGAGTATCCCTCTTATTCATCAGAACCAATGGAGCTCAATGCAACATATTCGCAGAGGAACACCAACCATCAAGAATCAGGTCGGTTTGTTAAAACTTCAACCAACCATACTCTGAGACCTTATCTTTTACCATCAACCAAGGCATGAGGTATGGTAATCCCATTTCTCATCCCCCTAAATTCCCTCATCAAAACCCAAACCAATTCAAATATGGTCAAAGTGTTGGTAACATCCAAAAACCTTACCCTTTTGTTCCTTAACCTCAATGGATCAATCCTCCCTTTTCTCCTCCTGGATTCTACTATCATAATGAGGTTTCCCAATTCCCAAACCAATAAAATTGCTTTCCCAAGGACCAAAATCAAGTCAATACCAATCTAATACAACCATATTCTTCCTAGACACCATGCGAAAGTGCAGTAGAATATCATTCCTCCTTTACCTATTCTAGCCTCAAAAACAATGAATCCCAAATTGGTCAACTTGCATCACACCTAAACTAGAAACAACCATCCAATTATTCCTAACTCCCAGCTCAACCATTCCCCAACCCTAAAGGTAATGTATGTTAAATTTCACATAGATTAGGAAAAAAATGTCCATACGTCATGATGGATCCTCAAACGAACCATTGAATGTTGAGAAGGAAAAAATAAAACAAAAATGAACCAGAAAAAGAACCTAAAGTCACTCCCTCACCTCCTTCTATTCATATAAAAATCCAAATCCCTTTTCCAAAAGAAGTCTTTAATCCGAAGAAGTCATTTTAACTAGATCCAGAAATGCTCAACATGTTTAGACATGTTGAAGTCAACATTCCTCTCTTAGATTCCATAAAAAAAATTCCTAAGTATGCCAAGATTCTTAAGGAATTGTGCAATCATAAGAGACAACTTAGAACCATTTATAATGTTTCAACACAACAGTCCATACCCATGAATTGAAAAGATCCTGGTACCTTTATACTTCCATTCCAAATATGAACTTCCAACATTGATGATGAACTCAAAGACCTAGGAGCCTCAATAAATTTCATTCCCAAATTTATATTCTCTATCCTTGGTCTAGGTCCCTTACATACAATAGGTGATTTCATCCAGTTAGCCAATAAAACCACAGCCAGTCCTGAGGGAATAATTGAGGATGTGATTTACAGAGTCAATGATTATATCTTCCCACCTAACTTCTATTTCCTTGACATGGAAGGTGTGACAAATTCTTTCTAGTCTCCTATGATTTTATGAAGACCATTTATTATGGGATATAAAACCAAAATTTATGTTCATGCTAGCATCTTTTCCATTGAATTTGATGACCAACTGTTCATGTTTAATATATTTAAATCCATGCGATACCCAATAGATAATCAATCTGTATTCTCTATTAATGCATCTGAAAGACTCTCTAAGAGTGTGTTGAATCCCAATCCATCATGTTCTTCCTATTGTACTAATAGAGAAGTTTTTTAATATTACATACTCATTAACCAAGTCATAAATGGAGATGTTTATGTTGACATTATAAATGAAAACTCTATTGATATAAAGGATCTTGAAAATGCCTTGGAATCCCATCTCACCTCTGACATCCATTGCTCTAACTTGGATGGAAATGTGGAAAACGAACAAGAATGTTCCTTTTTTGATTCAAATTAGATTATCAAACATTCATTATTTTCTATCCAAGATTTTGAAAATTTTGTTATATGTGAGTTGAACCTTGAACCAAAGTGTTCATCTTTCCTTGATGGGAGTGAAGGTTGTGAAATTTGTTCCCTAATTAATAAAGTTTTCATTGGTGATGTTGAAATTGAGCATTCCTTTGAAAACAACATTGATATAAAGGATATTGAAAATTTTAGTCAGTCTTACGACTCGACTGATCCCCATTACTGTACATCAGTAAGTGATGAAATAAATGAGTCCAAAACAATTGTTATCTCATAATATGGTTTTGTGTTATCTAATCCTAACATAAATGAACCATCATAATTGGGAAATCTTATCGAATTTCCGAGCATAGAAAACCATCACTTTGTGAATAAAATCATTCCTCCCTTTGAAGACCAAATATAGGATAGTCATATTGTCTTTCCACCACCATTTAATTTCAAGAGAAAAAAAGGAAGGGATGAAATTATACAATGAATCATCAGCCCTCCCAAAGGAGATTTTTTTCTATAAGCATACTAGATTTTAGAAAATACGGTGTCCACTATCAGACTATGGGTAGTCCACTGCAATTTTCCAGCTGTAGAAAAAATAAATGCAGTGCTTCTTGGAAGGCAACCCATGTTTTCTTTTACTTTTATGAAATTTTAATTTCATTTTAGTTTTTCATTAGATGAATAATAATTTTTCATTTTTGTCTAACATCCCACATGTGGCACATTAACTTTTACTGTCCCACCAGTGGATAGAGATGGAGACCCACCAAATCTAAACTAGAGGAACTTATTTCCCTTTAACTCTCCGACTTTCTGTTTCTCCCTCTCTCTTTCATTTTTTACCACTTACTTTATCAAACACATTCTTTTTCTATTTTTATTTATTGTGGGTGTGTATTTTAATAAAACACCAAAAACATAAAAAATATGCAAAAACAAACAAAAATAAAAATATTCATACTTATTCACCATCTAGTTTTGAAATTATGTCCAACCATTTTGGGGATTCAAAAGGCATGTTTTCATCTCAATTTGTTTTATGTTTTCATCATATATTCAGATAAATAATATTGTGTAAAAAACAAAAAAAAAATTGATAGCGCAAAATTTTATTTGGAAAATAATTTTCACTAACTATGAGTAACAAAATTATCTTTCATTCTAAGGCCACCTATATCCATTTTTTCAAAATGTGTGTTTTTTACCCCCATTTGTGAGTCTTGAGTTTGTGGAACTTTGATTTGAATTTCGTACTTTTGTGTACATTAATATGATAGAGGCATTTTCTGAACCTCATGAGCATCAAAAATAGCCAAATATCCTCCCTTTAACCTTGAATTAATCCTATTTTTGATATCCCCTTTGATCCAATGAAAACATTTTCTTCGATAGCCACATTACAATCCCAATAACTTTTCATACCCATTATCTACATGGATTTTCATTGCTTAATTTTTTGAAATTTAAATGTGGGGGGAATTGATTTCATTTTGGGTAGCCTTTGTTTATTTCAACAAGTTATCATATGCTTGAGGTAAAGAATACATTTTAGTGTGGGGGGAGTGGTTTTCATTAATTGAGGGTTTTAGAATGTATATATTTTTATCTTGTTCAAATTTTATTGAAATACATTCGAAAAATGATGAAAAAAATAAAAAAACAAAAAAAAACAAAAAAATGGGTTCTGTCTTGGGCGTGTCAAAAATAAAATTTTTTTATCCTTTGAATTTTGTATAACTATTACAATTAGTGTTGTGAGGAGATGAAACATGGGTTGGTATATTAGTGTGAGATCTATTTCAAGTTCAACTTTCAAAAAAATAGAAAGAAAAAAAAAACACTTATGACATGGGGAGAAGTTTGGGGTTTTGTAAATATTTCATCTTCTCATCCCATTAAAACTAAATTTCTATTTTGTGTCTATATTCACACAATCATTACCATCTAAATATGTTTTTTCATTTCCTTTCATGCCTCATTTAGAAAAAATTATGCATTTCTTTTTCCATATTATTGTTTTACCACTTTTTCTATCTTTGGGATATCATTTTCCTAACATCCCATAGCCATAGAAAACCCCCCTAAAAAGTCCTCTAGATTATTGAACACTTTAGGATAGATAATGGAATATGATATCTATTTCAAAAATTAATAATTTCAATTTTGGTTGGTGAATGAGTGAACCTACAGAAATAAATTTTTATTATCTTGAGAAGAGTGAGTATTGAGTGCCAACATTTTCCATTTCTAAAATAGAGCATGAAAAATGAATTGTTTTTGGAATATTATTTATATAAAAATTGCTGGTGGAATTCAATATGGATTAGTTAAATTTTTTAAACCTCTCATGATTGGGCAAAACAAAATGTTAATATTTTTTGGTGAGTAAAAATAATTTTTTCATGTTTTTATATTTGTTGTACATGAGGAATTTCACAAAACTAAGTGTGGAGAAGACGATGTTATTAATATTTTCAGGAATTATTATAAACTCCCTTTTTTATTTTATATAAAATGTGCATAATTTGTGTGAAATCTTAATGTTTAAATATTCAATATTATTTTTTATAACTATTTGAATTCATCGAGATTCAAGTATGTTTAATTTTTTACTAGTAACTATCACCCTACAGATAAAAATTTTATAGTAATTATTTTATATGTTTCCTCATTAAATACCCAACATTTAATTAGAATGGATCTTTGGACAATTCTTCCATTTAAAGGGTCATATGATCCACACCAAAAAAATCAAATAATCTGTGAAGAAAATGGTCCGTCTTTGCAGAAATAATTACTAATCTCACACCCAAAGTCCAAATAATCTAATTCTCCTATAAAGGTTTGGGGAAAATCAATTAATCTTGGATAAAGCTTTCAAGGCCGAAAACCAAAAACAAGGGGCCCACCTAATGAATTAAAATCTAGCCCACCATTCTGTCTGGGAATTAAACCCATCACACATTTATTGACTTTTCTCTGGATATATAAATCCATGAAAGATGAGATGTGTAATTGTGAATGTTATGATATCTTCATATAAATTTTTTGAAGAAAGTGTTCGAATATGAGGGCATTTTCTAGTTCAAAAACCCATCCACATTATGGACTTCGGAAAAGTTTTTATTAAAATGGACATGTGAAAATTATTTTGTAGAATAGCCATATATTTGGATCAAAAAGTTAGATGGATAAAAAATTTTGAGGGATGAAAAAAATATCAATTTATACAACTTGAAAGAAAATAATATCTCTAGATTCAGCTGTCTGTATGGCCAAATTGGCGATCTAAGTGGAGGGGCTGATTTGGAATCCAAACAGTCTACCACCTTGGGCTATAAATTCATTCCCCTCTCCTCCTTGCATGAGATTGGAATTTCAAAATAGAGGATCATACATTGGAATGACCAAGTTTTTTCCAAAATCTTGGGAGGACCTGCCATACTCAATTTTTCACTTGAGAGACCCTTTCTCATATCTTTGTTTTTATTTACTTTTGTGTTACTTTCATTTGTAATTACGTAAGTTGTTTTCAATTTCATTTAAATTTTAATAAAATTTCCTTATTCATATTATTTTTTAATCCTCACTCATCTATTATTAAATATTAATTACCTTAAAATAGTTTAAATATAGTAAAAATACATTTTCTATTTTTCTTTCTCATTCAATCGAAAGTCTGTGTTTATTTCTCTTCATCGCTCGTGTGTGTATTAAACACCCCACTCTTTTCTTATTCCATTATTTTTATTCTCTTTTTAATTCATCATCATAAACATAATAAACCATGTTACTAATAATTTCAATGTCTGATTAAATCTCTCATTAGGGTGAGTTATAATTTAGGTATGTTAGCTTTTTCTCGATGAATATTCTTTGAATTAACACTGTGTAAGTCGGACTTAACATGTCCTGGATTAATGACTTTTTTGGTTAAATGAGTGGATTCCAAGGATTATTTGAACTATAAATACACTATCATACACAATATATGATTAATATTATAAAACTATGTTAAGTTAAGTCTTTTATTAATGCCTTAACACTTGGGAATTCCAATCAATGTCGTCTTGTGACATGGGTGTTAATTTAATGTAATATAAAGCAAGGCCCAAGAATATCACAAGCTTAACTACCTAATGATGAACTCTGTAATACCCCCAGTTTGAGGTATGTGGCCTTTGTTTTTACATTTTTATGTGTTTAAAGTGCATGAGATGAGTTGGGAAGAGTTTGGGATATTTTGGAATGGTTTTGAATGAGTTTTGAGTCTTTTCTTAGGGAGCATGGTTTGAGAACGGTTAGTGGAAACCGTGCGGATTCCCCAGTAAACTGTTCAGGGGAATACATTAGGATTTACACGGCCTGCGCACGGTTTTCCAAACTGTGTAATTCAACCATGCAGACCCTTTCTCTTGAGGCAGTAGTGTGCGCATGGTTATCGCACGGTTTTCCAAACCGTGCGGGCTAACCATGCGACCACTTAAAAATAGGGTTTTGAAACCCAATCTCAGTTGGTCTTGCCTTATTCCTCTCCAAACATCCTCCCACATGAGCCTCACTCTGTATTTTCAGTTCTCAAGGGTTGGAGGGGCTCTCCCACTCGGTTTGGAAGTGTTTTAAGGAGTTTCATGGCAGATTGAAGGTGGTTTTTCTAGGGTAAGTCTCTCCTCTTGATTCCCTTGTGTTTTCCTCTAGATATACATCCCCCTCTTTTGTGGTTTTCTATATCTACACTTTTGTGTGTAGATATAGGGTTGTGGTTGCCTTGGATTTTTATTTTAAGGCTTATGAATGTTTGGGAAAGGGATCTAGAGAGGTTTCAGTGGTGCGTTCTCCTAATTTGAGGTGCAATTTCTTGTGGGTCGATTCCTCGAGAACCATAAAAGTAGGTGGATCCTCTCTCAACTCCACTTGGTTAGAGCTAGTGGTCTGGTTACAATAAATTTTCTTGGATTGAAATTAATTGTGTTTTGATGTGTGAAGTTGGTTCGAAATACATTTGGGGATTTTTGGAAAAAGGGGGTCTTTATGGTTAAATGAAATTGTTGTGGATTTTAAAATGGAGATATTAAAATGGGATTCTATGGATGATTTTTTACAATGATTGATAGAAATGGTTTTCAATAAATGGGTGATTTATTGAATTGGATTGAAATGCAATGGAATTGATTGATTGCATGATGATGTGACCTTGATGGGTTATATGCTTGGTAGTGATAGATTGGAATGTTGTGTGGAAGTGGTGAGAAGTACCACTATAAAAAGGGGATGGATAGTGGTCGGAAGGGCCACCATCAAAGGATAAGTGTACGGGAAGTTCCACTAGGTGTGAATGGGTGAACGGGTTGGACGAAAGCTCCAGCATTTGGTTGTTTTGGTTGTTTTGGTTGATTTTTGTGCATTACTTTGTATGTTAGAAATTATTGTGCTAGTGTGTGAATGATCAAATGGCTTGTGGAATATTTGGTTGGATTTCCCTTGGTTTCTTGGTTTGGGTGTTCTGGCTTGGTAAGGGCATGTTTGGCATATGGAAATGGTTTTACTTGTGATTATTTTATATAAATTGTTTTATACAAATGTGCTAATAGTTTTTTCCTAGTGGCATGTGTTGGGAAGTAATTTGTGGAAATCATACTGAGTATTAGTACTCACCCCCTGCTTTGGAATTTTGGTGTCTTTGTAGATGATGTGTACCATGACATTGGCCGAGGTAAGGCATCACCCTCCTCTAGTGGTGCATCGTGATGTATGGGTGGATCTTGGAGCATGGAGATTAGTGTGGAGCCATGGAGTGTGCCTTGGCTTATTTTGGGTCTTTTGTTGAGTCTTTTGCATAGTACTATGATATGGTTTTGGTTGTATTGGTTTTGAGTTTTATTGTGGAACAACTTTTTTGTCCTTTGGGAATACATGCTTGAATGATTTGGTAGACATTCATCATATAGTGATTGATAGTGGATGGTTTGGTTGGTTTGGTCTTAAGGGAAAATCCTTCACCAATTTTTTCTCGAAGCCCTCAGCATTTATTTCCAGCCTTTAGAACCTTGGGAACATCACTTAAGGCCAAGTAACCCTCACCGCATCCTCAAGCCAATGAGGTAGGGGAAGGGTGTTACAAGTGGTATCAATTTGTTCAGTCCTTAGCTTACAAGTGGTATCAGCTTTTTCGGTCCTTGGGTATTGATCATTGGTTTTGGTGTTGACATTCGTTGCGGTATATTCCTTGAGCCAGGATGGTAACAAGGCGTAGGAATGTCAGAACTTTGAATGTATAGCACAAAAGGACGTAGCTAACCCTCTTATACTAAAATTCAATTTACCATGGAGTTGGGTACATAAGTGTTTCAGAGACACTTATAGGAATTGGAAATCTCATTTTTTTGGGTAGAGCCAATGAGATGTGCATGGCATATAAGGTCGAAATGACTTCCCTCTATGATGCATATTTCATTGGGCATGATTATTTATGGGCTGAATTGAGAAGTGGTTTTTCAAATGTGTGAAATTGTAATGCAAATAAATTTAGTATTTTGAAAATGGTTTGGTTTTCAAAACAGTGAAACATGGAAAATGTCGAAAGGTGGAAATCCTCATTGTGATAGTATTGTGTACTATGATTTGAATTGGGATTTCGTGATGTCTATAGAAGTGAGACTCATGGTTGTTTGTTTTTTGTTTATAGAAATGGAATCGGGTAGGTGTCGTAGAGACCAACCGGAAGTGGCCGATGAGAACATGGTTTCAACTAAGTCTCAGGTGAACCAGCAGCTACTGCATAGTATAGTTCAAGCTTTCCAAGCTTTGGAAAGTGAAAACAAAGAGGATGAACCATGGCATGTGGATCATGTGGTTCAGTTTCAAAAGAAGAATCCACCTCTCTTCAGGGGTGATTCAGATCCACAGAGGTAAAAAGCATGGTTGAATATAATGAACAAGATCTTTGAGTTCTTGAGAGCACCAGTAGAGTTGAAAGTGAAGTTGGACACATATATGTTGGAAGATATTGCCCTTCAGTGGAGACAGTTGGTAGTCCAAGCAGGGACGAACCAGGGTGTGACGTGGGAAGGCTTTGAGGAATTGTTTAATAAACAATTCTACCCACATACGTTCAAAATTCAGCGTACGACTGATTAATTCAGTTTGAAGTAAGAGATTATGTCTATGATAGAGTATGAAGTTAAGTTTATGAACTTAGTGTGGTTTGAACCCGAGGTGGCGGGTAGTACAACGTTGAAAGATCAGATCTTTGAAGAGGGGTTAAGGAAAGAAATCTATTCAAAGCTAGCGGTGCTGTGTATAGATGATTACATGGAGATAGTGAATAGAGCCTCGGTGGCTGAGTGGGATCTATTGGGCACTCCAGGCGGAGGAAGCATGGTGGTACCCATGGGGAATAGTGGGAACTCTAACGCTGGGTTCAAGCAGAGGAGGGACACTTATTCCCAGGCCAAGAATATGGCATATAATCCGATGGTAGGATCAGTGAATCTTTCTCCAAAGCCCCAAAGATGAGATGTTTTCAGTGTGGTTCTATGAGCCACATCATACGAGATTGTACGAAAAAACCTTGAGCATGTCATAATTGTAGCATATGGGACATCTATAGCATTATTGTCGAAATGCTCCAAGGTTGGGTGCGCGTGACACTCCTCAGGGATCGCAGACGTCGTATGCTTCGATGGGACGAGGACAACAACACACTTCTCGTCAGTAGAGTAAAGTGGGTCATGGTGATTCTTGGAATACCACAATGCCTCAACAAAGCAATAAAGAGTAGAATGTGGAAACAAAGCCATTGTTCGGAATTGAGAAGGTTGTGGTGGATGCTCAGTCGATACCATCCACGGTGCGAGGTACTATTCTTTTAAATTCTACCTTGATGCAAGTGTTGTATGATACGGGTGCTTCACACTCTTTTATTTCTGCACATATGGTTGAGTTGCTGGGTTTAAGGGTAGAAATGATGCCTTCAGTTTTGAAACTTCAAACTCCTCTGGGTTGAAGATAGTGTCGAGCCTTCTTATGTACAACATGTAGTATTGTTGTGGGCGAGGTTGAGATAACCTGGAAATTCTCAGTGCTTGAGATGGATGGGTATGATGTAATCTTGGGAATGGATTGACTGGTGTATTTTAAGGCCCACATCGATTATAACTCACGGAAAATGGCTTTTATAACAGACGATGGTGTTAGACATCTCTTTATTGGTGAGAGGCATGAAAGGAAGGGTGCACCAGGTTTGTGGGAACCAGCAATGAGCACACTATCATATCAGTTGGTGGTGTTGTTATTTCAATCAGTAGACAGTGTTGAGAAGAGTGTCCTTCCAGCAGTGGTGGATTGGTTCCTGGATGTTTTTCCTAAATAATTCTCTGGGTTACCTCCCGTAAGAGAAGTAGAGTTTACGATTGATCTCCTTTCGGGGACCAGTCCTATCTCACTTCCGTCTTTCCGGATGGAACCTATTGAATTGCGGGAATTGAAAGTCCATTTGGAAGATTTAGAAAAAAAGGGTTTATCCGGCCTAGCACATCCCTATGGGCAGCACTAGTTTTGTTTTTGAAAAAGTTGGATGGAACTTTGAGGCTCCATGTTAATTATCATAGACTTAACCAAGTTATGTTAAAGAACAGATATCCACTTCCATGAATTGATGATTTGTTCGACCAGTTGAGGGGAGCCCAATGGTTCTCCAAGATCGACCTAAGATCTGGATATCATCAATTGTGGGTGAGGAAGGATGATATTCCTAAAATAGCTTTTAGAAGTAGATATGGGCATTATGAATATGTGGTTATGCCCTTGGGTCTAATGAAGGCGCCAGTGGTGTTCATGGCATTGATGAATCTAATATTTCAGAGATATCTGGATTTATTTTTGGTGGTGTTTGTAGATGATATTCTGGTGTATTCATAGATAAGGGTGGAGCATGAGTAGCACTTGGAGACAGTGCTAGGGATCTGGATAGATCAGCGGTTGTATGCCAAATTGTCAAAGTGGAATTTTGGATACAGGAAGTTCATTTTCGTGGACATGTGATTTCCAAAAGGGGTGTTTTAGTGGATCCAGAAAAGATAGAAGTTTTTATCTCATGGAAACTGCCAAAGAACGTGTTTGAGATACTGATTTTTCATGGTATAGCTGGGTATTATCAGCATTTTGATTGTGATTTTTCACTTTTGGCTTCGCTGATGACACCTTTGATAGGAAATAATGTTCCATTCTAGTGGAATGAACATTGTCAGTAGTGTTTCAAAGAGATAAAGGGTCGACTTACATCAGCACCAATTTTTTTTTCCAGAACCAGGAAATGTGTACATGGTGTATTGTGATGCATCAGGATCATGGTTGGGGTGAGTTCTCATGAAAGGAAATCATGTGGTTGTGTATGGCTCATAGAAGTTAAGGGTGCATGAGAATAACTAACGAACTCATGATTTTGAATTGTAAGTAGTGTTCCATGCCTTGAAAGTTTGGCTTCATTATCTTTTCAGTGAGAAATTCTTGGTATATACAGATCATAAGAGCTTGAAAAGCATTTTATCACAATGGGATTTGAACATGAGGCAAACAAGATGGATGGAATATCTCCAGATGTTTGATTTTGACTTAATGTACACACCATGTAAGGTAAATTTGGTGGCGGATGCATTAAGTTGAAATCATATGCTCAGTTGGTAAAACAGGCATCAGACTAGTGGCAGTTGATGTCGGTTATAGCTAATATGCCGTTGGAATGTGAAGACCAGGGTGATAGAGGGTTATTCTTTCTGGTTTTGTTGATTCCTAACTTGGTTGGTCTGGTTAAAGAGGCACAAATATCTGATTCTGAGTGTGTGACCATGGGGTCGAGACTGAATAGTGGGGAGACCATTGAGGGTTGGAAACTGAATGGAGATTCAGTTTTCTGTTTTTAGAATCGGATGGTTGAACCAGTTTCTTTCCAAGAGGATATTCTTAGGGTGTATCATCATTCTTGGTGGGATGTTCATCTTGGAATTCATAAAATGTATAAAGAGTTGTAAGCACGGGTTTGGTGGGCTGGTATGAAAAGGAGAGTTGCTGAGTTTATTTTGAGATGCTTGACTTGTCAGCAGGTCAAGGCAAAGCATCAGAGGCCAGTAAAAATCCTACAGTGTTTACCAATCCCTGTTTGGTAGTGAGAGAAAATAGCGATGGATTTTGTCACATGTCTCCCACGAACGGTCAGAAAGCATGATGCTATTTGGGTGATGGTGGATCAGCTAATAAAGTCAGTCCATTTCATCCCGATTTGTGAATCTCATACGATGGGGGATTTTTCCAAAATCTATATCCAAGAGGTGGTAAAGAGGCATGGTGTTCTAGTTTCAATTATATCATATAGAGATATGAGGTTTACATCTGGTTTCTTGAAATCCTTAAAGTAATCCCTTGGAACTATGTTGACAATAAGCACGACGTATCACCCTCAGATGGATGGTCAATCCGAGAGGACGATACAGACTTTGGAGGATATCTTTCAGGCTCATGTCATGGATTTTGGTGGCTTATGGGAGGATAACTTGCCATTGGTTGATTTCTCGTATAATAACAGTTATCAGACATCCATATATATGGCTCTGTTTGAAGCATTGTATGGGAAACCATGTCGTTCTCCACTATTTTGGGTGGAAATAGGTGAGTCCTCAATTGTTGGATGAAGCCTTGTCCTGGAGACTACAGAGAAGATCAAGATGATCAGAAAGAGAATGGAGATGTCTCAGAGTCATCAGAAATCTTATGTGGATCATTGTTGATGGCCTTTGTCGTTTGAGGTGAGTGATCATATTTTTTTGGGAATCTCTCTTATGTTGGGACATCGTCAGTTTGGGAATCCATGAAAGTTATCTCCAAGGTATATTGGGCCTTTTGAGATTCCTAAATGGGTTGGTGAGGTGGATTATCATTTGGCTTTTCCACCTAGGTTTAGTGTGGTGCACAATGTGTTTCATGTGTCACAGCTGAAAATGTATCAACCGGATCGTGACCTTGTGATTCGATGGGATCATGTTGAACTAGAACTGGATGCTCCATTGGTGCACATGATAGTGCGGGTTGTGCATAGGCAAGAGAAATTCTTGCGTGGTAAATGCATCAGTTTAGTTCATGTCTTGTGGCATTATGGGAAGATTCCATATGATACTTGGGAGCGAGTGAAAGAGATGGTCGAGCAATGGCCTGAACTCTTTCAATAAAGGGTGGTTTGACTAATTTATGAGGATGGAAAGACCAATGGTGGGGAGAATTTAGTACCCCTAGTTTTAAGAATGTGGGCTTTTTATGGATTTTTATGTGTTTAAAGTGCATAGGATGAGTTGGGATGAGGTTGGAAGAGTTTGGAATGGTTTTGAATGAGTTTGGACGCTTTTCTTAGGGAGAACGATTTGATCACAGTTAGTGGAAACCGTGCGGATTCTCCAAGAAACCATGTAGGGGGAGATAGTAGGCTTCTCACAGCTTGTGCACAGTTTTCCAAACTGTGTGAGGAAACCATGCAGACCTTTCCTCTTGAGGCAGTAGCGTGCCCACGGTTAGCGCACAGTTTCCTAAACCGTGCGGGCTAACCGTGCAGCCACTTAAAAATAGGGTTTTAAAACCTGGGCTCACTCGGTCTTGCCTCATTCTTCTCTGAAATTCCTCCCAATCGAGCCTCAATCGTGATTTTCAGTACTCAAGGCTCAGTGGGGCTCTCCCAATCAGTTTGGAAGCGTTTTGAAGGGGTTTCTTGGCGGATTAAAGGTGTTTCTCCCGGGTAAGTCTCTCCTCTTGATTCCATTGTGTTTTTCTCTAGATCTACATACCCATCTTTCATGGTTTTCTAGATCTACACTTGTTGTGTGTAGATCTAGGGTTTTTGTTTCCTTGGATGTTGATTTTAAGGCTTTTGAATGTTAGGGAAAGGGATCTAGAGAGGTTTCTGTGGTGCATTCACCGAATTTTAGGTGTGTTTGCTTGTGGGTCAATTCCTCAGGAACCCTAATGGTAGGTGGCTTCTCTATCAACTCCACTTAGTTAGAACTAGTGGTTTTGGTTACAATTAATTTGTAGGGCTTGAAATTAATTTTGTTTTGATGTGCAAAGTTGGTTGAAAATCTATTTGGGGATTTTTGGGGAAAAGGGGGTTTTTATGGTGAAATGCTATTATTGTGGATTTTAAAATGGATATTTTAAAATGGGATGTTATTATTGATTTGTGAAAATGATTGATGGAAATGTTTTTCAATAAATAGGTTGTTTTATTGAATTTTTGTTTGGTATGGAAAAGGGTTCTCAATAAATGGGTGATTTATTGATGTGGATTGATATGCAATAGAATTGGTTTATTACATGATGGTGTGACCATGATGGGTTGTATGCTTGGTTGTTATTAATTGTAATGTTGTGTGGAAGTTTCGAGAAGTACCACTATAAAAGAGGGATGGATAGTGTATGGAAGGGCCTCCATCAAAGGATAAGTGTACGGGAAGTGCCACTAGGTGTGAATGGGTGAACGGGTTGGACGGAAGCTCCACCATTTGGTTGTTTGGTTGTTTTGGTTGTTTGTTGTGCATTTATTTGCAAGTTGGAAATTTTTGTGCTAGTGTTTGAATGATGAAATGGATTGTGGCATGTTTGGTTGGATTTACCTTGGTTGCTTGGTTTGGGTGTGATGGCTTGGTAAGGGAATGTTTGGCCTATGGAAATGGTTGTACTTGTGATTATTTTATTTAAATTGATTTATATAAATGTGCTAATGGTTTTATCCTAGTCGTGTGTGTAGGTAAGTCATTTGGGGAAATCCTACTGAGTTTATTACTCACACCCTGCTTTGTCACGTTTGTGTCTTTGTATATGTTGTGTTCCGTGACGTGGGAAAAGGTAAGGCATCATCCTCCTTTAGGGGTTCATCGTGATTCCTGGGTGGAGCTTGGAGTATGGAGCTTAGTGTGGAGCCATGGGGTGTGCCTTGGCTTATTTTAGGTCTTTTGTTGAGTCTTATGCATAGTACTCTGATACGGTTTTGGTTGTATTGTTTTTGGGTTGTATTATGGAACAACTTGGTTGTCCTTTGGGAATACATACTTGAATGTTTTGGTTGACATGCATCATATAGTGATTGATAGTGGATGGTTTGGTTGGTTTTGTCTTAAGGAAAAATCATTCCACAATTTTTTCTCAAAGACCTCGGCATTTATTTCCAGCCTTTGGCACCTTGGGAAGATCACTTAAGGCCAAGTGACCCTCACCACCTCCTCAATACAATGAGGTAGGGGCGGGGTGTTAAAAACTCACCCCAATATTTATCAAATTGTTAAATTGATCTTAATCAATCAATCATTTCGATTAAGCTCTAAAAAAACCTCCCCAACCAAAATAAAATCAACTAAAAACAATCTACTTTTATAATGTATCATCACCAAGGATTTGACTCGAGTGCTGCAATACATATTAGCAGAACACTAGAACCTTGAATGGGTGATAGGCAATAATCAATCATTCTTTCAAATGGTGTCATTTCCAAGGATGGTGAAATTAATTATCCGTTAGTTTCGAGTTATTGTAAAAACAATAAAAAACAAAATTTTAAAAAAAATTAAAAAAAACACAAAGAAAAACCCGCCTTCTCATAAATATCATTAACAGAAAAGAAAAAAAATAAAAACCCATCTTCCTCTTTCTATAAAAATCTTTTTGAATGTCTAATAGCCTCCCAAACAATCCCTATATTTTGTGTTACCCTGAAACAGAGTGAACGCTTATCTAACATAGGAGGAACATTATGGATAATCAAATAATTCAAGAACTAGTCTGTGTATAAGCAATTGAATTAGATATTGATAATCCTAGGGAACAAACACTTAAAGAACTTTTTCCCCTTGATATTAATTACCAACCCCTTGGTATTTAATATACAAAACATAGAGGCATACTTTTAAATCAAATCGGTTTTGATTCATCTTATTCCTCATTTCCACGGGGTAGCCGGTGAGGATCCACATCTTCATCTTAAAGAGTTCCAAGTGGTGGGCTCTACCATGAATCATCGAGGGGTTTCTGAAAAACAAATCAAATGTGGGGAATTACCTTTTCCTTATCCAACTCCTATATGTAATGGCTCTACTACCTCCCTCCTGGTTCCATAAACTCATATATTGAAATGAAGTGACTTTTCTTAGTGAAATTATTTCCTACTTCTCATACTGCTTCCATCTGAAAAGAAATTAGTGGTATCCATCAATTCCCCAATGAATCACTCCATGAGTGTTGGGAGAGGTTAAAAAATATTTTGGAAACATAGCCACACCACCAAATCTCTCACTGATGCTTGATCCAATACTTCTATGAGGGGTTATTGCCTTTGGAGATAACTCTCAATAATGCTGCAAGTGGTGGTGCTCTTGTTGATAAAACTCATGCAGCTAAAAGAGTTCTCATAAGAAACTTGGATTCAAGAACACAACAATTTCATACTAGAGTACATGCTCAATTCAAACATAAGAAAGATATTCAATCGATAGAGATTAACAAGATGACAGATTGGATGAGTGAACTTACATGTCTTGTGTGACAACTAGTTGTGGCATCCAAATATGCAACCTCATCTTTCCACAATCTTTGTTCCTTGCACCTATCCAGAACTATAGAATCTGTAGCTCCTCATCTCATCCAACTGACACATTTCCAAAAATTCAAGAGGATCCCTCTGATTCATCCAGACCAATGGAGCTCAATGTAGTATATTCTCAGAAAAACACCAACATTCAGCAATCTGGTCAGTTTGTTAGAAACTTCTACCAACCCCACTCTCATCCCTTCTCTTCTACCTTCAACCAAGGCATGAGGCATGGTAATCCCATTTCTGCTTCCCCTCAATTCCCTCCTCAAAATCCAAAACAATTCCAATATGGTTAAGGTTTTGGTAACTTTAAAAAACCTTACCCTTTTGTTCCTCAACCTCAAAGGATCAATCCTCCTCTTGCTCATGGATTCCACTATCCTAATGAGCTTTCCCAATTCCCAACCCAGTACAATATCTTTCCCAATGACCAAAATCAAGGCAACCCCAATCTGGGACAAGCAACTTCTTCCAAGAAACCATGGCAATGTAAAGTGTAAGATCTTTCCTCCTTCAACCGTTCTTGCCTCAAAAACATTAAAACCCAAATTTTTCGACATTTATCCCACCTTAGCCACCAACAACCATCCAGTTCATCCCAAATCCCAACTCAACTATTTCCCAAGCCCAAGGGTAATGTAAATTTAATTTCACTTACATCATGAAAACAAATTTCCATACCTCATGATGGATCCTCAAATGAAACATTGAATGTTGAGTAGGAAAAGGAAAAGAAAAATGAACTATAAAATAAACCTAAATCCACTCCCTTACATACTTATATTCATATAAAAAACCCAATTCCTTTTCCTCAAGCTATCTTTAATCCAAATAAGTCATATGAACCCAATCCTGAAATGGTCGACATGTTTAGACATGTTGAACTCAACATTCCTCTCGTAGACGCTATCAAATAAATTATTAAGTATGCTAAGTTTCTTAAGGAATTTTTCACTCATAAGAGACATATTAGGACCATTGAGAATGTTTTAACACAACATTCCATAACTATGAAGTGAAAAGATCCTGGGACCTTTATAGTTCCATGCCAAATAGGAAGTTCTAACTTTGATGATGAACTCATAGGCCTAGGAGCCTTGATAAATGTCATGGCCAAATACATATTCTCCAACCTTGATCTAGGTACCTTATATCCAACAAGTGTTTTTATCCAATTATCCAATCGAAGCATGACCATTCCTGAGTGAATAATTGAGGATGTTCTTGTACGAGTCAATGATCTTATCTTCCCAGATGACTTCTATGTCCATGACAAGGAGGGTGTGAAAAATAATTTACAATCTTCTCTAATTCTAGGAATACCTTTCCTTATGAAATATAAATCCAAAATTGATGTCCATGCTGGCATATTATCCATGGAATTGGGTGACCAACTGGTCAAGTTCAATATTTTTCAATCCATGCAATACTCATCAGAGAATCAAACTATATTCTCTATCATTGCTTTCAAAAGTCTCTCTAAGAGTGTGTTGAATCCCAATCCACCATGTTATTCATGTTCTACTGATAGAGGAGTTTGTGAATATTGAATCTTCATTAACCAAGTCATAAATATAGAAGTTTATGTCGAAATTACAAATGAAAAATCAATTGATCTAATGGATCTTGAAAAATCATTAGAATCCCATATCACCTCTGACATCCACTGCTCCAACATGGATGGTAATGGGGAAAATGAACAAGCATGTTAATTTTTTGATTCAAATGATATTATCCAACATTCATTATTTTCTATCCACGGTTCTTAAAATTATGTTATATGTGTGGTGAACCTTGAAAAAATGTGTTTATCCGGTCCCGATGGGAGTGAAGGTTGTGATATTTATTCTATAATTAAAAAAGTGATCATTGGTGATGTTGAAATTTTCCATTATTTGTAAAACAACATTGATATAAAGGATATTGAAAATTTTATTTAGTCTATTGACTCCATTGGCCCTCATTAATCTACATCATTAAGTGATGAAATAAACGAGTCAAAAAAAATTGGGATCTCATACTCTGGTTTCGTGTTATCAAAACCTTACATAAATGAACCATCAGTATAGAGACATCTTCTTGAATTTCAAATCATAGGAAACCATCACTTTGTGGATAAAATCATTCCTCATGTTGAAGAACAATGTGAGGATAGTCATATTCTTTTTCTAACACCATTTAATTTCAAGTGAAACAACAAAGAAGAGAATAAATTATCCAATGAATCATCATGCCTCCCAAAGGAGATATTTTTCTGAAAGCATAGTGGAGTTGAGAAAATATGGTGGCCACCATCAGATTGTGGGTAGTCCACTTTAATTGTCCAGCTATAGATAAAATAAATACAGTTCTTCTAGAGAGGCAACCAATGTTTTCTTTTACTTTTATTAAATTTTAATATCTTTTTAGTTTATCATTAGATTAATAATGAATTTTCTTTTTTCAGGTAACATCCCACATTTGGCACATCAAATTTTATTGACCCACCACTGGATGGAGACGGAGACCCACAAAATATAAACTAGGGGAACCTCCTTCCCTTTAACTCTCCATCTTTCTTCTTCTCCCTCTATATTTCATTCTTATACCACATCCTTCATAAAACCCTATATTTTTCCTTTTTTGTTGTTTTGTGTGGGTGTGTATTTAAAAAACACACAAAAAAATATGAAAAAAAGAGTCATCATTACTAACCATATAGTTTTGAAAAAAATTTCAACCATTCTGGGGAGTCAAAATACATGTTTTCATCTCAAAAAAAATTGAGTTTTCATCATATATTGGGTTAAAGAATATTGTATCAAAACTGGAAAATTTTGAATGCACGATTTTTTATTTGGAAAATTATTTTCCCAAACCGTGAGGAACAAAATTAGCTTTCATTCCAAGGCCACCTATGGAAATATTTTCAAAATGTGTATTTTTACCCCCATTTGTGAGTATTGAGTTTGTGACATTTGAGTGGAATTTCCTACTTTTGTGTATATTAATATGATAGAGGCATTTTATGAACCTCATGAGCATAACAATAGGCAAATATCCTTCCATTAACCTTACATTAATTCTCCATTTGAAAGTCCCTTTGAGACTATGAAAACCATTTCTTTTATAGTCACATTACAAGCCCAATACCTTTTCCCACCCAATATCTACATGGATTTTCATTGAATAAATTTTATAAATTTTATTGTGGGGGGAATGGATTTCATATTGGGTACCCTTTATTGATTTCACCATGTTATCATATTCTTGAGGTCAAGAATACATTTAAGTGTGGGGTAGAGGTTTTCATTCATTGGGGTTTGGGAATGTATATATTTTTATGTAGTTCAGAGGTTATTGAAAAGTGTTAAAAAAAGATGAAAAAATTCAAAAAACAAAAAAAGTTTTGTGTCTTGGGTGGGTCAAAAATAACTTTTTCAGCCATTACTAATGTTATTACAATTAAAATTAGTGTCGTGAGGAGATAAAACATGGGTTGGGAGATGAGTGTGAGATCTGTTTCAAGTTCAACTTTCGAAAAAAGAAAAAATAGAAATAAAAAAAGAGCACTTATGTCATGGGGATAAGTTTGGAGTTTCTTAAATATTTCATCTTCTCATACCCTTCATACTTCCAATTTTGTGTATTGCTTCACAAAATCAATACCATGTAAATATGTTTTTCCATATCCTTTCTTTCCTCATTTCAAAAAATTAATGCGTTGAATTTTCTATGTTGGTATTTTACCCCTTTTCCCTCTCTTTTGGATATCACTTTCCTACCATCCCATGGCCACATAAAAACCAATTAAAAAGACCTATTAATTATTTCAAACTTTGGGATAGGGAAGGTAATATGAGAGATCATTTATATACTATGATTTTTTACTCTTGTTTGGTGAATGAGTGAACCTCTAGAAATAAGTTTTTATCATCTTGAGAGGAGTGAGTTTTGAGTGCCAACATTTGTCATTTCTAAATTTGAGCATTAAAAATGAATTTCTTTTGGAATATTATTTCTATAACAATTTGTGGTAGAATTCAATATAGATGAGTGAAATGGTCAAAAACTCCCATTATTGGGGAAAAGAAAATTTTAATATTTGTTGGTGAGTGAAAATGAATTTTTCATGGTTTTATATTTGTTTTATATTAGTACATGCACAAAACTAAGTGTGGGGATGTTGATGTTATTAATATTTTAATGACTTATTACATACTCCCTTTATTGATTTTATATGGAATGTGCATAATTTGTGTGAAATATTAATGTTTAAATATTAAATATAACTTTTGAGCACTATTTAAATTCATCCAAATTCAAGCCTATTCTATGTTTTAATAATAACTATCACCATAAAGATCCAAATTTTATGGTTCTTATTTTTTTGGACTCCCCATTCAATATCCCACATTTAATTAGAAGGGATATTAGTCCATTTATTCTATTGGAAGGGTTATATGATCCACAAAAAAGGTTCAAATAATCTGTAAAGAAATTGTACCATTCATGAAGAAATAATTAATGAGATCATTCAGAAGTCCAAATCCTTTAGCTCTCTTACAAAGGTCGTGGGACAATTCATCTAATCTTGGATAAAAAATTTAAGACCCAAATCCAAAAAGGGGCCCAAATAATGAATTTAAATCCAACTCACCATTCTATATGGGAATTAAAACCAGAAAACATCTATTGACTTCTCTCTTGATATAGACATCCATGAAAGCTAAAATTATTTAGTGTGAAAGGTATGATATAGGCTTCCAAATTTGTTTAATAAAGTTTACAAATTTTTGGTTATCTTTCTTTTCAAAAACCCATTCACATTATGGACTTCAAAAAATTTATGATGAAAATGGACCAGTGCAAACTGTTTGGTAAAATAACAATATCTTTGACCCGAAAAGTCCAATGGCCAAAATATTTTTAGGGATAAAAGTACATGGCAGTATATACAACTTCAAAGAAGATAATATCTCGATATTCAGCTTTATGTATGGCCAAATTGGCTATCCAAGTGCATGGGAAGATTTGGAATGAAAACAGTCCACCACCATGGGCTATAAATGCATCCCCCTCTCCTCATTGAATGAAGATGGAATTTCAGAAGAGGGGATAATACATTTTCATGACCAAGTCTTTTTCAAAGGCTTGGGAGCACATTCTATAATAAAGTTTTCACTTGAGAGACCCTTCCTCCTCTCTTTGTTTTCATTTACATTTTTGTTGCTTTCATTTGTAATTGGGTTAGTTGTTTTAAATTTAGTTGGAATGTTAATGAAATTTTGTTTGTCATATTCTATTTTAATCATCCACCATCTGTTCTTAAATATTAATTCTCTTATAATAGTTTAAATCTAGTAAAAAATTCTTTTTCTATTTTTCTTTCTCATTCAATCGAAAGTCTGTGTTTATTTTTTTTCATCGCTCGTGTGTGTGTTCAGTGCACCACTCTTTTCTTGTACATTTATTTTTCCCCTCTTCCCAATTCATAATCATAAACATAATAAACCGGATGACTAGTAATTTCAATGGATGAGTAAATATCGCATTGGGGTTAGTTATAATTTTGGTATGTTAAGTGATTGAGAGCTTTTTCTTGATGAATATTGTTTTAATTAGCATTGTGTATGTTGGAATTAACATGTCACAAATTAAAGACTTGTTTTGTTTAAAGAGTGGTTTCCATGGATTATTGTAACCATAAATACACTACCATAAACTCTATATGATTAATATTAGAAACCTAAGTTAAGTTAAGTCTTGGATTAAAGCCTTAACACTTGGGAATTCCAATCAACGTCAACTTGTGACATGGGTGTTAATTTAAAGTAATATAAAGAAAGTCTCAATGATATCGCAATATTAAATACCTAATGATAAAATCACCCCAATATCTATCAAATTTTTAAATCAATCTTAATTGATAAATATTTTAAATTAATCTATGCAATCAAACCCCCCAATCAAAATACAATCAACTAAAAACAACCGACTATTAAAAAGTATCATCGCTAAGGATTCAAACCAAGTACTAGTATACATATTAGAAGAGAATCAGAACCTTGAATTGTTTATAGGAGAAAATAGACTTCCCTTTCAAATGGAACCATTGTCGGGGATGGTGCAAATAATTATCCCTTAGTTTATGTTTTTTGTAAAAAATAAAAAAAAATAAAAAAAATTGAAAAAAAAAACAAAAAGAAAAACACACATTCTTATAAAAATCATAAATGGAAAAGAACATGAAGAAAACCCCATATTATTATTTCTCCCAAAATATATTTTAATTCCCCTTAGTCTCCCAAATAATTAATTTTATTTGTTTTCCCTTGAAATTGAGAAAAATCTTCGCCAAATTAGGAGGAACATTAGGTATAATCAAATCATTCATGAACCAGTCTCTATACAAAAAATTTAATTATATATGTATAATCCTATAGAAAAACACTTAAAGAACATTCTTCCCCTGATATGAATTACCAAGCCCTTGGTATTAAATATCTAAACATATATTTTGACTATGAACTCAAATCGGGTTTGATTCATCTTCTTCCTCATTTACACAACCTAGACGGTGAGGATCCACATCTTTATCTTAAAGAGTTCCAAGTGGTGTGCTCTACCATGAAGCCTTAAGGGGGTTTTGATGAACAAATCAAACTTCCAGCATTCCCTTTTTCCTTATCTGACCCTACCAAGTCATGGCTTTAATACCTCCGTCCTGGTTCTATAAACTCATGGATTGACATGATGTGACTTTTCTTAGAGAAATTCATTCCTGTTTCTCGTACTGCGTCTATATAAAAGGAAATTAGTGGTATCCATAAATTCCCCAATAAATCACTCCATGAGTATTGGGAGAGGTTCAAAAATCTTGTGTAAACTTGACCACACAACCAAATCCCTAACCAAATCTTGATCCAATAATTTTATGAGGGGTTATTGTCTATGAAGAGAACTCTCAATGATGCCACAAGTGGTGGTGATATTGTTGATAAAACTCTTGTAGATGCAAGAGATCACATAAGTGACATGGATGAAAAGACACAAAAACTCCATACTCTAGCACATACTCAAGTCAAACATGCTCAAGATAATGAATTTATAGAGTCGAATATGATGAAAGATTGGATGAGTGAACTTACAAGTCTTGTGTGATTACTAGTTGTGGCATCCATTGCCCCAACCTCAACTTCCCAACAATCGCTATTCTATGGACCAATCATGAACTGTGCAATCTGTAACTCCCCACATCATCCAACTAACACATGTTCAAAACTTCAAGAGGATCCCTCTAATTCATCTGGACCAATGGATCTCAATGCAGCATATTCTTAAAGGAACACCAATCTTCAAAAATCAGGTCAGTTTGCATGAAAATTAAACCAACCCCACTCTGAACCCTTCTATTCTACATTCAACCAAGGCTTGTAGAATGGTAATTCCATTTCTCATCCACCTCAATTCCCTCCTCAAAACTCAAACAAATTTCAATATGGTCAAAGTGTTGGTAACTTCAAAAAACTGTACCATTTTATTCCTTAACCTCAAAGAATCGATACTCATATTTTTCCTCATAGATTCTACTATCCTAAAGAGACTTCCCTATTCCAAACCTAACACAATCTCTTTCCCAAAGACCAAAACCTTGACAATCCCAATCAGGTAGAAGCCTCTTATTCCAAGAAACCATGGGAAAGTGGAGTGGAAGATCATCCCTCCTTCACCTGTTCTAGCCTCAAAAACAATGAAACCCAATTTGGTCAACATGCATCCCACCTAAGCCAGCAGCCACCATCCAATTCTTCCCAACTCTCAGCTCAACCACTGCCCAACCTAAAGGGTAATGTAAGTTCAGTTTCCTTTAGACTAGGAAAAAAATTTCCATACCTCATGATGGATCCTTAGCTAAATCATTGATTGTTGAGTAAGAAAAATAAAAAAATAAACTAGAAAAGAAACCTAAAGTCAGTCCCTCACCACTTTCTATTCATCTAAAAAACCTAATTCATTTTCCTCAAGCAGTCTTTAAGCCAAAGAAGTCATTTGATCTTGATCCTAAAATGCTCGACATGTTTAGATGTGTTGAAGTCAACATTACTCTATTAGATTCTATAAAACAAATTACTAATTATTCCAAGTTTCTTATGGAATTATGTACTCATAAGAGAAAACTTAGGACCATTGATTCTGTTTGAACACAACAGTCCATACCCATGAAGTGAGAAGATCCTGGGACCTTTACAGTTCCATGCCAAATTATAATTTCTAACATTGATGATGAAATCATAGACCTAGGAGCCCCGATAAATTTCATTACAAAATATATATACTCCAACCTTGGTATATGTCCCTTATATCCAACAGGTGTTGTCATCCAGTTAGCCAATCGAAGCACAACTAGTCCTGAGGGAATAATTGAATATTTCTTGTCTGATTCAATGATATTATCTTCCTAGTACACTTCTGTGTCCTTGACATGGAAGGTGAGACAAATTATTTCCAATATCCTCTAATTCTAGGAAGACCTTTTTTTAAGTCATCTAAAACTAAAATTTACGTCCATGTTGGCATCTTTTATATGGAATTCGGAGACCAACTTTTCAAGTTCAATATTCTTCAATCAATGTGATACCCATCAGATAATTAAGCTGCATTCTCTATCCATTCTACCAAAAGTCTCTATAATATTGTTTTTATTCAGAATCCATTATGTTCTTCCTATTCTACTAATAGAAGATTTTGTGAATATTTAATCCTCATTTACCAAGTCATAAATTGAGAAGTTGATGTTGACATTAAAAATGAAAACTCAATTTATCTAAAGGATCCTAAATACTCTTTGGAATACCATCTCACCTCTGACATCTGCTACTCTAACATGGATAGTAATGGGGAAAAACAAGCATGTTCATTTTTTGATTCAAATCAGATTATCCAACATTCATTTTTTTTTCTATCCATGAATTTGAAAATTCTATTATATATGAGGTGAACCTTAAACCAATGTTTTTATTATGTCCTGTTGGGAGTGAAGGTTGTGATATTTGTTCCATAATTAATAAAGTAATTGTTGGTGACATTAAAATTGACCATTCTTTAGAAAAAAACATTGATATAAAGGATATTGAAAAGTATATTCAATCTTATGACTCCATGGATATTTATTACTCAAAATTGGTAAGTGATGAAATAAATGAGTAAAAAACAATGGGATCTCATACTATGGTTTCGTGTTATCTGAACCTTACATAAATGAACAATCATAATTGAGACATCTTCTTGAATTTCCAAGCATAGAAACCCATCACTTTGTGGATAAAATAGTTTCTCACATTGAAGAACAAATGTAGGATAATTATATTCTCTTTCCACCCCCATTGAATTGCATGAAAAAAAACTAGTAAGGGATGAAATTATTCAATGAATCATCATGCCTCCCAAAAGAGATGTTTTTCTGGAAGCATACTGCAGTTGAGAAAATACGGTGGCCACCATCAGACTATGAGTAGTCCACTGTAATTTTCCAGCTGTAGACAAAATAAATGAATCTCTTCTTGAAAGGAAACCCATTTTTTCTTTTAATTATATGAAATTTTAATTTATTTTTAGTTTTTCATTAGATGAATAATCATTTTTCTTTTTCAGGTAACATTCCACTTGAGGCACATCAAATTTTACTGACCCACCACTAGATGGAGACAACAACCCACCAAATCCAAACAAGAGGGCACCTCTTTGCCTTTAACTCTTCCTATTTCTTCTTCTCCCTCTTTAATTTCTTACCACTTAATTAATCAAACGCTTTCTTTTTCTATTTCTCTTTTGGTTTGGTGTGTATTAAAGAAAACAAAAAAAAACTAAAAAATATGAAAAAACAAAAAAAAACAAAAAGAATCATACCTACTCACCATCTAGTTTTGTAATTTTATCCAACCATTTTGTGGAGTCAAAAGACATGTTTTCATCTCAAAAAATTTTGTTTTTTCATCATATATTTGAATAAAGAATATTGTGTCAAAATGAAAAAAAAATTGAATGCTCAATTTTTTATTTGGAAAATGATTTTCCCCAACCCTGAGGAACAACATTAGCTTTCATGCCAAGGCCACCTATGGTCATCTTATAAAAATGTGTGTTTTAAGCCCCATTTTTGATTCTTGAGTTTTTGGACCTTCAAGATGAATTTTATACATTTATGTACATTAATATGATAGAGGATTTTAATGAACCTCATGAGCATAACAATAGCAAAATATCCTCCCTTTAACCTTACATTAGTCCTCCTTTTGAAAACCCCTTCGAGCCTATGAAATGTTTTTCTTTGATAGTCACGTTACAAGCCTGATATCTTTTCCCAGTGAATATCTACATGGATTTTCATTACAATTTTTTTGAAATTTAAGTGTGGGGGAATGGATATCATTTTGGGTACCCTTTATTGATTTCACAAATTTATCATATTCTTGAGTTCAAGAACACATTTCAGTGTGGGGGAGATGTTTTAATTCAGTGGGGTTTGGGAATGTATATATTTTTATCTTGTTCAAATGTTATTGGAATGTGTTAAAAATGATAAAAAAAATAAAAAACAAAAAAACAAAAAAATTGGTTGTGTCCTGGGAGGGTCAAAAATAACTAGTTTTTATCCTTTGATCTTGTTATAAGTATTACAATTAGTTTTGTGAGGGGAACAAAAACAGTTTGGGAGATGAGTGTGAGATCTGTTTTAAGTTTAACTTTCAAAAAAAAGTTAAAGAAAAAAAATAACCCTTATGTCTTGTGGGAATTTTTGGTGTTTTTTACTATTTCATCTTCTCATACCCTAAAAACCTCTTTCCTATATTGTGTATTTATTCACACAATAATACCAATGTAAATATGTATTTACATTTCCTTTCATGCCTCATTTCAAAAAAATTAATCATTTATTTTTGTATGTTGGTGTTTTACCCCATTTTTCTTTCTTTTGGATATCATTTTCGTACCATCGCATGGCCATATAAAAACCCATTAAAAAGACCTCTGGATTATTTCACACATTAGGATTTGGAATGTAATCTAATAGCTCATTAAAAGTCTAAGATTTTATCTTTTGGTTGGTGAATGAGTGAAACTCCATAAATAAATTTTCTTCATCTTGAGAGGAGTGAGTTTTGATTGCCAATATTTTCTATTTCTAAATTTGAACATGAAAAATGATTTTTTTGGATTTTTTTTTTGTATCAAATTGTGGTCGAAATCAATATGGATGAGTGAAATAGCCTAAAACTCCCATGATTGGGGAAAAAAAATTTAAATATTTGTTTGTGAGTGAAAATGATTTTGTCATATTTTTATATTTGTTGTACATGAGGACATGAACAAAACTAAGTGTGCGGAAGTTGATTTTATTAACATTATCCTGACTTATTATATACAATCTTTAAAGGTTTTATATGAAATGTGAATTATTTGTGTGAAATATTAATGTTTAAATATTAAATATAATTTTTGAGAAATATTTGAATTCATCCATATTCAAGTATATTTAATGTTTTAACAGTAACTATCATCATACTGATCCAAATTGTATGGTTCTTATTTTTTAGGATTACTCAATCAATATAAAACATTTAATTAGAATGGGTCTTAGACCAATTATTTTATTTGAAGGTTCATATGATCCACACAAAAAGGCTCAAATAATCTGTGAATAAACCAGACCATCCTTGAAGAAAGAATTACTGAGCTCACTCCAGAAGTCTAAGTCCTTTAAATATCATAAAATGGTCAGGGGACAGTTCAATTAATATTGGATAAAACGTTCAAGACCCAAATCCAAAAAAAATGCGACCAAATGATGAATTTAATTCCAGATCACCATTCTGTCTAGGAATTAAAACCATAAAACATTTATTAACTTTTATCCTGATATATACATCCATGAAAGATGAGATTTTTAGTGTGAAAGGTATGATATAGGTGGAAAACTTTGTTTATGGAAGTGTTCAAATTTTAGGGCATCTTCCTATTCAAAAACCCATTCACATTATGGACTTCAAAAAATTGTTTCTAAAAATGGACAGGTGGAAACTGTTTAGTAAAATATCTATATCTTTGGATAAAAAAGTCCAATGGACACAAAAGTTTTAGGGATGATCGTGCACGAAAATATATAAATCTTGAAAGTATATAATATCTCTAGATTCAGCTGTCTATATGGCCAAATTGGAGATCCAAGTGGAGGGGCAGATTTGGAATGCAAACAGTCCACCACCTTGGGCTATAAATCCATCCCCCACTCCTCCTTGCATGAGGTTGGCATGTCAAAAGAGAGGATCATAAATTATAATGACCAATTATTTTCCAAATTCTTGGTAGGACCTTCCATACACATGTTTTCATTTGAGAGATCCTTCCACCTCTCTTTGCTTTCATTCACTTTAGTGTTGATTTCATTTGTAATTGCGTAAGTTATTTTCAATTTTGTTTGAATTTTAATGAAAGTATTTTCTTCATATTTTTTAATAATCATCCAACCACTATTCTTAAATATTAATTATCTTAAAATAGGTTAAATCTTGTAAGAATCCATTTTCCATTTTTCTTTCCCATTCAATCGAAATTCTCTGTTTATTTCTCTTCATCGCTCGTGTGTGTGTTCAGCACACCACTCTTTTCTTATCACTTTATTTTTCTTCTCTTCTTAATTCATCATGATAAACACAATAAAACAGATTACTGACAATTTCAATGGATGAGTAAATCTCTCATTGGGGTGAGTTATAATTTAGGTATGTTAAGTTATTGAGAGCTTTTTCCTGATTAATATTCTTTGAATTAACATTGTGTAAGTTTGACTTAACATGTCATGGATTAATGACTTGTTTTGTTTAACGAGTGGTTTCCATGTAATATTGGAACCATAAATGAACTACCATAAGAAATATATGATTAATATAAGAACCCTAAGTTATGTTAAGGCTTGGATTAAAGCCTTAACACTTGTGAATTCCAATCAATTTCAATATGTGACATAAGTTTTAATTTAATGCAATATAAAGCAAGATTCAAGGATATCACCAGATTAACTACCTAATTGTTTACTCGCACTAATATTTATCAAATAGTAAAATAAATATCAATCAATAAATCATTTCAATTAAGCTCTGCAAATAACCCCCCCCAATCAAAATACAATCAACTAAAAACAATCAACTATTAAAAGGTATCATCACTGAGGATTCGACCCGAGTACGGCTATACATATTAGTAGATCACCAGAAGCTTAAATGTTTGATTTGAAATAATCGGCCATATGTTCAAATGGTTCCATTTATGAGGATTTTTCAATTAATTAGTCATTATTTTCTGGATATTGTAAAAAAATAAAATAAAAATTTAAAAAAAATTGAAAAAAAACAAAGAAAAACCCTCCTTTTCATAAAAACTAAAAAACAGAAAAGAACACAATGAAAACCCTATCTTCCTCTTTCTTCCAAAATATCTTTTAATTCCCCGAATCCTCTCAAACAATACCTCACATTATTTTGATCATAACATTGAGAAAAATATTCAACAACTTAGGAGGAACATTAGGGATAATCAAATCATTCAAGAACCAGTCCATGTACAACCAATTGAATTAGATATGGACAATAATAGGGGAAAAAATAAAGAACTTGATGCCCCTAATATGAAATTAAAACCCCTTAATATTCAATATCCATACATATATGTTTAATTCAAACTGAAATCAGGTTTAATTCATCTTCTTCCTCATTTCCGTAGGGTAGTCGTTGAGGATCCACATCTTCATCTTAAAGAGTACCAAGTGGTGTGCTCTACCATGAAGCTTCAAGGGGTTTCTGAGGAAAAAATCAAACATTGTAAATTCACTTTTTTTAGTAAACTCTACCAAGGCATGGATCTATTACCTCACCTGGTTCAATAAACTTGTTGATTTACATGAAGTGATTTTTCTTAGAGAAATTATTTTATGCTTCTCGTACTACTTCCATCTGAATGAAAATTAGTGGAATCTGTCAATTACCCAATAAATCACTCCATGAGTATTGGGAGAGGTTAAAAAGCTTGTCAAAACCTTACCACACCACCAAATCCTTAACCAACTCTTGATCCAATACATTTATGAGGGTTTATTGGGTATGAAGAGAACTCTCATTGATGCCGCAATTGGCGGTTCTCTATTGATAATACACCTACAGGTGCAAGTGATCTCATATGAAACATGGCTGAAAACACACCAAAATTCCATAATCGAGCACATGACCAATTCTAACAAGCTCAAGATAATCAATTGATAGAACCGAACAATAGACAGATTGGATGATTGAAGTTATATGTCCTGTGTGAAAACTAGCTGTGGAATACAAATCCCTGACCTCATCTTCTGCACTATCTCTATTCCCTCAACCTACATAAAACTATGGAATATGTAGCTCCCCATATCATTGAACTGACACATTTCTACAACTTCAATAAGATCCCTCTGATTCATTTGGACCAATGGAACTCAATACAGCATATTCTTTGAGGAACACCAACCTTCGACAATCAAGTCAGTTTTTTAGAAACTTCAACCAACCCCACTATGATCCCTTATCTTTTACCTTTAAACAAGGCTTGAGGTATGGTAATCCCATTTCTAATCCCCCTCAATTACCTCCTCAAAACCCAAACCAATTCCAATATGGTCAAGTTGTTGGTAACTTCCAAAAACCATACCCTTTTGTTCCACAACCTCAAAGGATCAATCCTCCTCTTCCTTCTCCTCGATTAAACTATCCAAATGAGCCTTCCCAATTCCCAACTCAATACAATCACTTTCCCAAGGAACAAAATCAAGGAAATCCCAATCTGGGACAAGCCTCTTATTCCATGAAACCATGAGAAAGTGAAGTGGAAGACCTTATGCCCTTCACCTGTTCTAGCCTCAAAAACATTGAAACCCAAATTGGTAAACTTACATCCCACCTAAGCTAGAATAAACCATCCAATTCTTCCCAAATATCAACTCAACCATTTACCAACCCCAAGGGTAATGTAAGTGAAATTTTACTTAGATCAAAAAACAAATGTTCATACCTCATGATGAATCCTCAAATGAACCCTTGAATGTTGAGTTGGAGAAATAAAAGAAAAATGAACTAGAAAAAGAACCTAAATTCATTCCCCCACCTACTTCTATTCATATAAAAAACCCAATTCCTTTTCCTCAAGCTATCATTAATCCAAAGAAGTCATTTGAACTTGATCCTGATATTCTAGACATGTTTAGATGTGTTAATGTCATCATTTATCTCTTAGATTCCAAAAAAAAATTCTTAAGTATGCCATGTCTCTTAAAGTATTGTGCACTCATAAGAGACAACATAGGACCATTGAGAATGTTTTAATACAATATTCCATACCCATGAAATGCAATGATCGTGGGACCTTTATAGCTTCATGCAAAATAGGAAGGTCCAACTTTGATGATGAAATCATAGACCTAAGATCCTCAATAAATGTCATTCTAAAATGCATATTCTCCAACCTTTTTCTAGGTCCCATACATTAAATAGGTGTTTTTTGAGTCAATGATCTTAAGGGAATAATTGTGGATGTGCTTGTCCGAGTCAATGGTCTTATCTTCCCACCTGACTTTTATGTCCTAGACATGGATGGTGAGAAAAATTAATTCCAATCACCTATGATTCTAGGAAGACAATTCCTTATGAAATCTAAAACCAAAATTGATGTCCATACTGGCATCTTATCCATGGAATTTTGTGACCAACTGGTCAAGTTCAATATTTTTCAATCCACGTGATACCCATCAGAGAATCAATATGTATTCTCTATCCATGATTATGGAAGTCTCTCTAAGAGTGTTTTTAATCCCAAACCATCATGTTATTCTTAGTTTACTAATAGATATGCTCTTTAATATTGAATTCTCATTAAACAATTCATAAATGGAGAAGTTAATGCTGACATAAAAAATTCAAACTCCATTGATCTAAAGGATATTGAAAACTCTTTAGAATCCCATCTCACCTCTAACATCTTCTGCTCCATCTTGGATGGTAACGGGGAAAACGAACAATCATGTTCATTTTTTGATTCAAATCTAATTATCCCACATTCATTATTTTCTATCCATGATTTTGAAAATTCTATTATATGTGATGTGAACATTGAATATATGTGTTTATCTTGTCCCGATGGGAGTGATGGTTGTGATATTTTTTCCATAATTAATAAAGTGATCATTGGTGATACGGAAATTTACAATTCTTTGGAAAACAACATAGATATAAAGGATATTGAACATTTTATTCAGTCTTATGACTCCACTGATCCTCATTACTCTATATCGATTACTGATGAAATAAACGAGTCAAAAACAATTGGGATCTCATACTCTGGTTTCATTTTATTTGAACCAAACATAAATGAACCACCATAATTTAGACATCTTCTTGATTTTCCAAGCATATAAAAACCATCACATTATGGATAAAATCATTCCTCATGTTGAATAACTAATGGAGGACAATCATATTCTCCTTCCACTTCCATTTAATTGCAAGAGAAACAACAAGGAAGGGATGAAATTATATAATGAATAATCATGCATCCCAAATTAAAATTTGTTTTTAAAGCATACTCATGTTGAGAAAATATGGTGGCCACCATCAGACTATGGGTAGTCCACTACAATTTTCCAGCTATAGAAAAAATAAATGCAGTGCTCCTTGGGATGCAACCCATGTTTTCATTTACTTTTATGAAATTTTAATTTCCCATTATTTTTTAATTAGATGAATAATTATTATTTTTTTCAGGTAAAATCCCACATGAGGCACATTAACATTTACTGACCCAACACTGGATAGAGATGGTGACCCACTAAATCTAAACTAGGGGGCACCTCTTTCCCTTTAAATCTACCTCTTTGTTTTTCTCCATATCTCTTTCATTTTTACCACTTATTTCATCAAACCCTTTATTTTTTCTTTCTATTTTGTGTGGGTGTGTATTAAAATAACACAAAAAACTAAAAAATATCCAGAAAAAAGAGTCATACTTACTCACCATAGAGTTTTGAAATTCTGTCCCACCATTTTGGGGAGTCAAAAGTCATGTTTTCATCTCAATTGTTTTTTCATCATATATTTAGATAAAGAATACTGTGTCAAAACCAAAAAAAATAAATGCTCAATTTTGTATTTAGAAAATTATTTTCCCCAACCACGAGGAAAAAAATTAGCTTTTATAACAATACTACCTATGACCATATTTTTGAAATGTGTGTTTCTTACCCCTATTTTTTAGTCTTGATTTTTTGGAACTTAGAGTTGAATTTCCTAATTTTTTGTACATTAAAATGATATATGAATTTTCTGAACCTCATGAGAATCACAATAGCCAATTATACTCCCTTCAAACTTATATTAATACTTCTTTTGGAATCCCATTTAAGCCTATAAAAACCATTTCTTTTATATCCACATTACAAGACCAAAAAATTTTACAACCCAATATCTACAAAGATTTTCATTGCATAATTTTTTGAAATTAATGTGTGGGGGGAATGGATTTCATTTTGGGAACCCTTTGTTGCTTTCACCAAGTCATTATAAGATTGAGGTCAAGAATCTGTTTCAGTTTAGGGGATAGAAATTCATTCAGTGGGGTTTGGGAATGTATATATTTTTATCTTATTCAAATGTTATTGAAAAGTGTTAAAAAATGATGAAAAAATCAAAAACAAAAACAAAAAAATCGGTTGTGTCTTGAGAGCTTCAAATATCACTCTTTTTCAGCCTTTTATATTGTTAAAACTATTACAATTATTGTCATGAGGATATCACACCTGGGTTTTGGAGATGAGTGTGAGATCAATTTGAAGTTCAACTTTCAAAATTAAACAAAAAAGAGAAAGAAAAAAAGAACACTTATGTCATGGGTAGAATTTTGGGGTTTTATAAATATTTTATCTTCTCATCCCCTTCAAACTTCCTTATTATTGTGTGTCTTTCTTAACACAATCATTCCCATGTTAATATGGGTTTTCAATTTCCATTCATTCCTCATTTCAAAAAAAAATGCAGTTCTTTTTCCATGTTGGTGTTTTACCCATTTTTCTTATCTTGTGGATATCATTTTCACACCATCCCATGGACACAGAAAAACCCTTTAAAAATTCCTCTTGATTTTTGCACACTTTATGATATGGAATGGAATATGATATCTCTTTCAAACTCTAATATTTTCACTTTTGGTTGGTGAATGAGTGAACCTCCAGAAATAAATTTTTATTATCTTGATAGGAGTGAGTTTTGAGTGCCAACATTTTCCATTTATAAATTTGAGCATGAAAAATGAATTTTTTTTGGAATATTATTTTTATAAAAATTTGTGGTGTAATTCAATATGGATAAGTGAAATGGTCTATACCTCCCATGATTGGAGAATTTTTTTTAATATTTGATGGTGAGTGAAAAAAAATTTGTGGTGGTTTTATATTTGTTGTACATGAGGGAATGCACAAAAATAAGTGTGGTAAAGTTTATGTCATTAATATTTTTATAACTTATTATATAATCCCTTTACTTATTTTATATAAAACGTGCATAATTTTTGTGAAATATTAATGTTTATATATTAAATATATTTTTTGAACACTATTTAAATTCATCCAGATTCGAGTATGTTTAATGTTTTAAGTATAACTACCACCATACTGATCTAAATTATATGGTTCTTATTTTTTATTATTCCTCATTCAATATCCAACTTTTCAATATAAGGGATCCTGGGCCAATTCTGCCATTTGAATGGTCGTGGGATCCACACAAAAAGGCTCAAATAATCTATAAAGAAACTGGACCATCCTTAAAGAAAGAATTATTGAGCTCACTCTAGATGTCCAAATCCTTTAATTATCCTATAAAGTTTGGGGAACAATTCAATTAATCTTGGATAAAAATTTCATGACCCAAATAAAAAATCAAGTGGCCCAAATGTTGAATTTAATGCTAGATCACCATTATATATGGGAATTAAAACTAGAAAACATTTATCGACTTTTCTCCTATTATAGACATACATACAAGATTATAGTTTTCAGTGTGAAAGGTATGATATAGTCGACCAACTTTGTTGAAGAAAGTGTTCTAATTTGAGGGCATATTCATGTTCAAAAACCCATTAACATTATGGCCTTTGAAAAAGTATTTATGAAAATGGATAGGTGAAAAATGTTTAGTAAAATAGCCATATCTTTTGGTCCAGAAGTCAAATGGCCGCCAAATTTTTATGGATGAGAATACACATAAATATATAAAACTTCAAATAAGTGAATATCTCTATATTCAGCTGTCTATATTGGAAAATTGGAGATCAAATTTGAGGGGCAAATTTGGAATAAAAACAGTCCACCACCTTAGGCTATAAATGCATCCCCCTTCCTCCTTGCATGAATTTGGTATTTTAGAGGAGAGGAGAATAAATTGGAACAAACATGTATTTTCCAAAGTCTTTGTAGAACCTTACAAACTCAAGTTTTCACTTGAAAGAACCTTCCCCCTCTCTTTGTTTTCATTTATATTTGTGTAGCTTTCATTTGTATTTGCATAAGTTGTTTTTAATAAACTAGATTACTAATCATTTAAATGGATGAGTAAATCTCTCATTGGGGTGAGTTATAATTTCTATATGTTATGTGATTAATATCTTTTTATCGATGATTATTATTTGTAATAACATTGTGTATTCTGGACTTAACATGTTATGAATTAATGACTTGGTTTGTTTACCGAGTGGCTTCCATGGATTATTGGAACCATAAATACACTACCATAAACAAGATATGATTAAGATTAGAACCCTAAGTTATGTTAAGTCTTGTATTAAAGCCTTAACACATGGTAATTCCAATCAACATCAACTTGTGACATTTGTGTTAATTTAATATAATATAAATCAAGGCTCAAGGATATCACAAGCTTAACTAGTTAATGATGAATTCACCCCAATATTTATCAAATTGTTAAATAAATCTTAACCAATCAATCATTTCAATTAAGATATTCAAATATAACACCCAATCAAAATACAATAAACTAAAAAAAATCGACTATAAAAGAGTATCATTGCCAAGGATTTGACCTGAGTGCTGTTATACACATTAGCTGAGCACCATATCCTTGAATGGTCAATATGTGATAACTGTTCATGATTTCAATGATTTTATTTTTATCAAATGTTTTAAAAGGAATATTCATGTCATTCTCAAAATGAGGTAATTTTTACATTTCACCAAAAATTTGAATGTAATCCTTATTTTGACAATCATGGCATGAATGGAATTTCAAATATTAATGATCACCCAATAATTTGAAGACTACTATAAAAATTTTAATGGAAATTCTCAAATAAAATTCATACTTAATATTTTGTAAATAATTATATTTTGAATAAATTTTTTCAAAGGGAAAAAGATATTTTCCTCATGAAATATTTCAAGTTCTCTAATAATGGAATTTATATTTCTGGTAACATAATGTGATGTTTCTTATGTTTTAGTATGGATATGATCTAATGAATCCATCCTTATTATTTTTTTGGATGGTTTATGATTACTATAAAGAGATATTTATGAAACTCATTCTATTTCCATAGGATATGCTATGATGAAACGAAGACAAGTTTTTGAAACCCAGTTTTTTCCATGGGTTATGTTATGATGAAATGATTAGGAAACCCATTTTTTATAGTTTAAGATATATTGAGTGTTTCAATATATTTTTGAATAATTTTTTTTGATTTTAATTATGTGATCGATGGATTGGTATAATATATCCCTCTAATTAATTGGGTAAAGAAGGCCCATGAGTTAAATAGGACTGGAATGGGGAGTGAACCCAATTCAATAAGGGAATTTTTCCACTATGAGAGTGTTGGGAGAGAACCCTAACCATAACATCATGTTTATATTTTTAGGTACTCATAAACCCCTATTTTGATCATTCCTTGGTTGGGTATCGCTTAGTGATGCTTCAGGTGATGTTTTGGAAAAATTTTGATGTTCTTGGGTTGTGTGCAGTTTGTGAATGATTTTCCCAAACCGTGAGCCATGATAGTGAAAGGAAAAAAACTAAGAGAGTAAGGGTTTTAGTGGTTGGAAAAAAGTTTGAAAACCCTATTCACATGCCAAGGAGAAATCATGAAACCCTATAGGGGTAGGGCACATGGTTTTTTAATTGTGCGTCCCTACTAAACTAACTATTCACGTGACTTTTAATTAATCTAGAAATAAATTATAAATATCCTAAAACCATATTTTGACCCCCAATAAACCCTAACATTATGTTGAACGTTTTATTATGTATTTGGGGCTCCCAAGATCCAATTTTGAATCCTCCAAACCCTCTCCAAGGATGATCAAAACAAGGAATTATTCATTCAGTGCCTTCCTGATAAGATTTCTCTCCTTATTCCATATCTACCACTCCATCCTTATCTCTTCCCTCGGTTTTAATATATATTTTTGTTATTGGAGGATTTAATCTTTGTTTTTGTAGTATCTTGAATCTACACATGATTCTTTGATCTTCATTCCCAACATTTATTTGGAGTTACATGTTTAGGGATTTGTATTTCATGATCCCATGATCCTAAGATAGGTGGTTCGATTTGATATTTTCCATTTTATTAACCCTAAATTTATTTGTTTAAATTAAATTAATTGATTAAAATTTAATTTATTTCAATATATTTTTTAAAAATACAATTCAATTGAATTGTGTATTTAGATTTTATTTGGATCCAAAGTTTGGAAAACACCCAATTTCATTGGATTATTGAATTTTTGTGTATTCTGATAGAAATTTGTGAATTTAATTATGGAATTTAAATTTTGGAATTTAAATTAGGAAATTTGATTTTGATAATTATTTTTTGAATTGATTTATAAATTTTATTTGAGAAAAAATGGAAAAAAAATATCTTGATAGAAACCTATTGGTTTTATCCTGAAAAAGGTAATGATTTGATTAAAACCCTATTTTATTTTTTTAAATGGAGATTGGCATATTGAAATTGGAAAATGGGTTGGATTTTATTTTAAATTATTTTGAAATTAATTTCCATTATTTATTATTGTTTGATCACAAGAAATATTAGGTAGTTAGTGAGTCATTAGTGATAAACATGTTAGGATGGGAATACCTCAGTATCAAATCAATGATTTACAACTCTAAAATAAATGTATAAGTAGATATTATCCCTAGTGGGATGTCGGTTAGTCTTATTTGGATAGTTCCAAAAGGACATGTGTGCAAATTATCAATTTTCATTATACAAGTGTATAGGAATCCCAAAAACTAGAATTATTGTTGTCACACACATAGCTTATTTTAAATGTATTTTTATTTTAATTTCCATTAATTCTTTGTTTTGGGGGGTTTCCAACGTTTTTATGAAGAATAGGTGAGTTTTCATGAATTGGGCCAAACCATGATCCCAATTCCAGATTTAAAAATAAATTTTGTTTCTTTTATAAATTATTAATTTTTTAATATTTTTCACTCATTCCAACTCCCAAATTTCCTCCCCTGATATATTAACACCAAAATTAAAATTTGGAGCCATTGGAAATCCATAACCAAGGTGTATATGGGTTTTTATTTAAGGGATTGGGCCTTCCTGAAAGCCCAATTCCAGTTTTAAAAATAAAATTTGATTAGTTAATAACTTATTCATTTTAAGGGTTTTTCGGTGATTCCAAGCCCCAAACACACCCCTTGAATCCAGACGGGCGTCCAATATCCTCCCACACTCTTTGCAGCTCATTTTCATCGCAGTTTAGGTCCAAACTTCTGAAGAACTCAAATTTCGGGAAGATTTATAAAGGTAATTTGTTTCCTTCATAACTCATTCGATTCTTACTCTTTTTCCCCCATTCGAATTCCTAAATGATCTAACTATCCTTTTTCGAACCTCAATTGAAGGTTTGAGTACTTTTAAAATCAGATACTGGTATTTTTGGGGGAGATTTCAACAAGACATGTTAAGTAAGTTGTTCTCCTCCTTTCTTCTTTCAATTTGTTTAGGGTTACATCCAATTTACTTAGGGTTTCTTCCATTATCATTGAGGTTCCTAATGTCCAGGAAGTAGGATTTAAAAATTATGTTTTTATCTTGTGTTTAATGGTCTGAAATTCCGGTTTTAGGTCTGGTTTACCTTCCTAGATGTGCTGCGGTGGGCGTTTGAGTTTTCGCACAAAGGATTCAAGGGTTTCCTTGGTTTTGGTAGGTGATTCCATTGTGTATGAAATATTTGTGCATTGGCTACTGTTTTTAGGGTATTTTCATGCTTATTCAATTTTATTATTTCTGAAAAATATAGTTTTAGTGGTGTTTGTATTTAAAATGAATCCTAAAGGCTAATTTCATGTGAAATTGGGGGTTTTTCATAGAAATGTTTTATTAGTTTAATTGGGGCTACCCTATAAGTAACTAGTTGATTTTATTGAACTATAATAGGGATAAAAATACTGTTTTTAATGATTTTCCCTTGTGTTTTTTGCTGAAATATCTGGTTTTAATAGTGTTTGTGAACCACATGAAATTCTAAGAGTTGTGTTGTGTAAAAATGGACACTTTGCAATGATATCGTTTCTTGAACCATATAGGGTTGCCATAAAAATGATTTTGTGTTTTCCCTAAAATTTAGTAGGATTCCCTTTATGTTTTGGACACTTAAATATGTGCACATAGTATGAAAGTGAGGTTTATAAGGTGTTTTGTGTCCGAAACAATACGAGATTTTGAGGAATTGTTTTATGAAAAATCTAAGTGTTTTGTTGCGTGTATTAAGTGGTATAAAATGTGATAGCTACTGTATTGGTTGTGATTGACCAGTAATGGTGTTTTATATGAAAATTTATTTATGTTGCATGCTGAAATTGATTGAGCACAAAAGGGGAAGCTCGGGTACCTAGGTGGGGCGGATTTGTACTAGTACGGCTAGTGGACCGGATGGGTTTTGTCCTTGTTTCACTTAGCATTTGGATAAAGACAACTCTAACTAAACTATGTGGATGATTATTTGGGACCACTAGGCTATGGGTATGTTCCCTACTAGTGGCTCGTGCACAAGAAAGGATTTTTCTGTGGTTACTTTACACTGATGTACGAGGTACATAGGGCCCAAGTCAACCTAGTGCCTAGGGGTGTTCCCAATGTTGTTGCTCATTGGATTTGTAGTATCTACCCATGTCTAAGGGTGTGTTTGGAAGTAAATTACAGTATCTATCATTTCTATTTTAATGTGTTAGTATTCTGATAATTTTGTATTGAAAACTATTTTCAATTAGAGGTTTCATTTCTTGAAATTTTAACACTACTTTTCCTTGCACTTGAAAACTGCTTGCTTTTTCACAATGTATTTCTTACTCATTGGAATCATTGGGTGGTATCCTAATGGGTTTCGGATCACACCCTACTTACACCCCTTGGGTGTAAGTAGACTTGGTTATGATTGATTTAGGTAAAGGAAAGGCTAAGGGTGATGACAGTTCATGGTGTTAGTTCCCATTCTTGGTGCGGAGTTGTGGAGATAGCTTGGGGGCGATGACCCCTAGTCGTGTGGAGTCCTTTGGGTTGTATTGATGCTATAATTATGTTTTATTTGGACCACTTGTATTATCTTTAAACCAATGTACTCAGTTTTGGTTTTCACTTAAGTCTTGTTTGGCTCAAAAATTTCAGATTTATATTATGGATTGTTTTTAATGTTTTATGCTTTCATACTCAGGTAAATCGTTCCCAAACCTAAATTAATGATACCCGGGAACTTGTGCCAGCCCATGAGGATAGGGAACGCCCTTCGGATCATGTCACGGTCTGGGTTTGGTGCCGGTTTTGGTGGTGACCAGATTCGGTTCGTGAAAAAATGGTATCAAAGGAGGTTCGCTTCTTAGGTCATGTTATTTGGGGAAGAGTCAGGATAGTCTGGAGCTAGGATTTTTGGGACTTGAAATTTCAGTCATAAGTAGTGTGCCTGGCCAGCACACCTCATGACGGGATTCAAGTCACCATGGGAAGTATGTATTTATCTGAGTCCTTTGGTTTTCTTGGTTTAATGATGACTATGGGAAATGAAAAGAGAGTTAGGCGAATAATCTCAGTGAGCTCGCAGGGCCTGGAAAGCCATGTGGAGCCATGGATATTTCCCTAGAATACTCTTTGTGATGGCGAAGTGATTGGATTATGGCTTCCAACCATATGTCCAAGTCACCCACCGAAACTAGTTTCCTCTTTAATTATTTTGTGCTTTAGTTTTGAAATCATAGCAATTTGGTTTTAAGGTGACTTGGTTTTAAGAAGCGTAAAGTTTTTATGAAATGATTTTCAAATAAAGAAGGAATGGTTTGGTTTATGAAATGGAAGAAATGAATTTTCAGAATTTTTTTGAAATATAAAATGGTGTTCTTCCACCTCTTTGAAAGCAGGAACTATATTGAATTTGGTTTTGAAAAGCGTTTTTAATAGAGTTTTCTAAAAAATTAGAGTGTGTTTTAATGGGATGATATGTTTTGAAATTGATGTGAATAAATTGAACGTGAGTTCTTTTCTAAATGGTTGTGTCCTTATGAAATGTTTTGTAAGATGTGAATTGGGATTTTGATCTCATTGTTAGCAGTTTTGAGAAAAAGGTTGGGTTGGTTGACCATTTTGTTTTTGAAAAGTGGAAGGAAGTTTTGTTTTACCCTTTGGTATTTCCATGAGTGACCACATGCATGGAGTTATATGGGATGATGTATGGTTGATGGCATGACTGGATGAGTTCTGGGATGGATATGAGGAGGGTGCCCGGTGTGGCACAAAAACATGCATGTGTGAGGCCGATGGGGTACCATTGGTGGATATGCTTACTGCTAAATCGTTTGTTTTCAAAGAATTGGTTTTAAAGAAAAACATTATGTCTTGATGAATAGTTTGGTATTGTTTGTATTATGGGTTTTTGAAAATGTAGATGTTGTGGGATGTTTTGAGTTCAAGAACCCCCTTCTGTTTGAACTGTGTTTTGGGTTTGTGTTTGGTCGGTAAGCTGTGTTGTAGGGACGGTTAGTGGTATCTTTTGAAAAAAAAATTGGGATGCCTTTACGGTGGTTCCCTTCATGTATTTGGATCTGGTTTGTGGCATGTTTTGACCAATAGACCTGCTTGGTTGGGTCCTTGGGTTCTCTCATTGGATAATGTACACCCCCATTAAGGGTTAATGCACAACTGAAGTGCAACCCGTTTTGTTTCGCCATTGGAAAATCCTCCAGTTGATCAATATAAAGAATATTTTATCGAACATTTTTTTATTGAGTCTACACCCATCCATTTCGCTGATTTTTGGATCCTCTTGTAGTGGGATAGTTCTTGTGGAAGGTTGAAAGAGACCTTAGTTTCTTAAGTTTCCTGATTCATCAAAGGTGGGAGTGTTCTTTCGTTGTTAGTACGGATGAGTGTCTTGATGGTGTCTAAGAGGGCCTCTGGGTTCTTTATAGTTTCTTTGAAGAAAGAGTTATTATTAAACCACCAATTTTGAGATTTCGATCATGATAGGATATTGTGTCTACTTTTTGGACTTATCTGTTGTTTAGGGACTTTGAATATGGTCTCGGTCCATGTATTGTTTCTATCAATCGCAAGGGTCAGGTTCGGTGACGCATTGTGATGTTGTGTGCTCTTTTGACCATAATGGTAAAGGTCACACAATCCTATAAGGTTCTATGTTATGTTGGGATTATGTCTCCCTTGGTAAAAACATCAAATCCTCTATCTTAAAGGAAGGTGTTTATACGTGTCTTTCCCTTCTGTTGTTTCTCACCCAAAGAAATGAGGTGCGATGTGTGTGCATCTTCTGATCCCTTGTTTCAGTGAAATGTCTGTTTTTGGTAAAGTGGGTTATGAAGTGTGTTATGTCTTGATGAACCCATCGGGGTATGAGGTGTAGTTTTTTGTGTCACCGAAAGAAGAATTTCCACATAGGGGTTTCAACAGCCTAACTGCGTGGCCGAAGATGCTTCAATATTTTGAGCTCTTGCCATAGGTCCCGGAGAGAAGATGGCGCATAGTCAGGGGAAACCCCTATGTCGTTTAAACCCTTTTACAATGTCATATCCTCAGTATGAAATATAGGAAGAGTTTAAACCTATGGGGTCATCATATTTCTTCTATTGTTCCCATTCGGTGGAAATAGGTGGAGGGTCTTGTACCCATGTCATCACACAATGTTATTCCCTCCCACTTTGGTTTCCATTGAGTCTTTGGAGAATGGTTGGAAATTTTTCTAGACAAGTTGAGCACACGGTTTTCACATGGTTATTTCTAACCATGATCAAAAAAATAACCATGCAGATATAAGGATCCACATAGTATCTCACAGTTTTCCAAACAGTGCAAACTAACCGTGTGACCGTCCCAACTCCTTAATTTTGGGGTCTTTTCGTGTCGGCCCACGCCGGTCGGTTAAGATGGTTAGTTCTTGTGGTAGGAAGACCCACTGTGTGTATCATGTATATTATTTTGTAAATTTCTAATTTATGTATACCCCTTGTACTAGGGAGTCTATTTGGGCCTCCCCTATTAGTGTCTTGATTCTGTCTGGGAAAAAAAATTAAGTTGTCTCTTATGGTGGGGAGCCCATTTGTGTCTCTTCATACGAGTAACTCATATTTCTACTTGGTTTTTTATGGGAAGTAGGTATTATCATTTGGATATGTCTAACTACCTACATATTACTTTGGTAATCATTGATATTGGAGAGTGACCAATGGTTTAGTTATAGTAGGGCAAGTGTAACCTTGTTCGATGTTGTTGTTTATTTGGGTAAATTGATTGAGTGTTGTTCAGATTGTGTTTCAGTAGTTTTCATTTGGGATAAAGCCTGAATGTTCTTGATTCTTTCATTAAAGTGGTGTAAGTCAGGTTTTTGAGAGTATTCCTTCCTTCATTGATCACTGGAGGTGTTATGGCCTTTGGGGGAGAAACCTGGCAAGAGAGTACCTCTTGGTTTCTCAGTTGGGTTTGGTTGTTGCTTTGGAATTATTTTGACGTTTCAGGGTGGAATGTTTTCATGGTGGGGAGAATTCTCACATACATAGCTTATTTTAAATGTATTTTTATTTTAATTTCCATTAGTGCTTTGTTTTGGGGGGTTTCCAAAGTTTTTTTGGAGAATAGGTGAGTTTTCATGAATTGGGTCAAACCGTGAGTCCAATTCCAGATTTAAGAATAAATTTTGTTTCTTCTATAAATTATTCATTTTTTAATATTTTTCACTCATTATAACTCCTAAATGTCCTCCCCTGATATATTAACACCAAAATTAAAATTTGGTGCCTTTGGGAATCCATAACCAAGGTGTATATGGGTTTTTATTTAAGGGATTGGGTCTTCCCGAAAGCCCAATTCCAGTTTTAAAAATAAACTTTGATTAGTTAATAAATTATTCATTGTTAAGGGTTTTTTGGTGATTCCAAGCCCCAAAAACTCCCCTTGAACCCATCCGTGTTTCCAATATCCTCACACATTCTTTTCAGCTCATTTTCATTGCAGTTTAGGTTGAATCTTCTGAAGAACTCAAATTTCGGGCAGATTTATAAAGGTAATTTGTTTCCTTCATAACTCCTTCGATTCTTACTCTTTTCCCCCATTCAAATTCCTAAATGATATAACTATCCTTTTTCGAACCTCAATTGAAGGTTTGAGTACTTTTAAAATCAGATACTGGTATTTTTGGGGGAGATTTCTACACCATATGTTAAGTAAGTTGTTCTCCTCCTTTCTTCTTTCAATTTGTTTAGGGTTACATCCAATTTACTTAGGGTTTCTTCCATTATCACTGAGATTCCTAATGTCCAGGAAGTAGGTTTTAAAAATTAAGGTTTTACCTTTTTTTCATGGTCTGAAATTCTGGTTTTAGGTCTGGTTTACCTTCCTAGAGGTGCGGCGGTGGTGCGTTTGAGTTTTCGCACAAAGGATTCAAGGGTTTCCTTGGTTTTGGTAGGTGATTCTATTTTTTATGAAATATTTCTGAATTGGATACTGTTTTCAGGGTATTTTCATGCTTATTCAATTTTATTATTTCTGAAAAATATAGTTTTAGTGGTGTTTGTATTTAAAATGAATCCTAAAGGCCAATTTCATGTGAAATTGGGGTTTTTTCATAGAAATGTTTTATTAGTTTAATTGGGGATACCCTATAAGTAACTAGTTGATTTTATTGAACTATAGTAGGGATAAAAATACTGTTTTTAATGATTTTCCCTTGTGTTGGTGCTGAAATATCGGGTTTTAATGGTGTTTGTGAACCACATGAAATTCTAAGAGTTGTGTTGTGTAAAAATGAAGACTTTGCAATGATGTCATTTCTTGAACCATATGGGGTTGCCCTAAAAATGATTTTGTGTTTTCACTGAAATGTATTAGGATTCCCTTTATGTTTTGGAAACTTAAATATGTGCACATAGTATGCAAGTGAGGTTTATAATGTGTTTTGTGTCTAAAACACTACGAGAATTTGAGGAATTGTTTTATGAAAAATCTATGTGTTTTGTTGCGTGTTTTAAGTGGTATAAAATGTGATAGCTACTGTATTGGTTGTGATTAACTTGTAATGGTGTTTTATATGAAAATTTATTTATGTTGCATGCTGAAATTGATTGAGCACAAAAGGGGAAGCCCGGGTACCTAGGTGGGGCAGATTTGTACTAGTATGGCTAGTGGACCGGATGGGTTTTGTCCCTGTTTCACTTAGCATTTGGATAACGACAACTCTAACTAAACTATGAGGATGATTATTTGGGACCACTAGGTTATGGGTATGTTCCATACTAGTGGATCGTGCATGAGAAAGGATTTTTCTATGGTTACATTACACTGAGGTACGAGGTACATAGGGCCCAAGACAACTTAGTGCCTAGGGGTGTTCCCAATGTTGTTGCTCATTGGATTTGTAGTATCTACCCATGTCTAAGGGTGTGTTTGGAAGTAAATTACAGTATCTAAAATTTATATTTTAATGTGTTAATATTCTGAAAATTTTGTATTGAAAACTATTTTCAATTAGAGGTTTCATTTCTTGAAATTTTAACACTACTTTTCCTTGCGTTTGAAAACTGCTTGCTTTTTCACATTGTATTTCTTACTATTTGGAATCATTGGGTGGTATCCTACTGGGCTTAGTCTCACACCCTACTTACACCCCTTTGGTGTAAGTAGACTTGGTTATGTTTGATTCAGGTAAAGGAAATGCTAAGGGTGATGGCGGTTCATGGTGTTAGTTCCCATCCTTGGTGAGGAGTTGTGGAGATAGCTTGGGGGTGATGACCCCTAGTCGTGTGGAGTCCTTGGGGATGTCTTGATGCTATAATTATTTTTTATTTGGACCACTTGTATTATCTTTAAACTAATGTACTCAGTTCTGGTTTTCACTTAAGTTTGGTTTGGCTCAAAAATTTCAGATTTATATTATGGATTGTTTTTAAAGTTTTATGCTTTCATACTCGGGTAAATCGTTCCCAAACATAAATTAATGATACCCAGGCACTGTTTCCAGCCCATAGGGATAGGGAACTCCCTTCAGGTCATGTCACAGGCTGTTTTTGGTGCCGGTTTTGGCGGTGACCAGATTCGGTTCGTGACAATCGTACCTCTTGGAATATGAGAAGGTTGATGATTGTAAATGATATTATACATATCCCATTTCTTGTAAAATTGTTTAAACATAACTTGTGAATTTATATAATTTTTTTATGTAAAATTATTTTTAATCCATTTTTTTAGAAATGTTTATATCATTTGAAATGTAAATACTGAGTTGTTTTAAATATACTTTGTCAATTTCTTGCATGTTTATTTTAAATTGAAAGATCTATTTGGATAATTTATTATGGAATATTTTTAGGGAATCTCTGGTAAAATCCTATTGGTATTTTAGTTCAAACTCTACTTTTGCCTTTTGGGTGTCTTTAGATTCTATCCTTTGAGGTTTGTTTAAGGGGAAGGAACCACTTAGAGGTGGTAACTGCTTTTGATATTTTGGCTTTGTGTTGTTGTGTCTTATTACGAATTGGATTGATTGTCCTGAATTTTTGTATATTGTGCTTATACATTGTGTTGTTTACACCTATTTAAATTCAGGTAATGTTATCCCTATGAAGTTTTATTTTTTAAAATAAAAATATACCTCTTCTTTCCATTGTGTTTACCAAAAATCCATTCCCACTATTATATTGTATAATTTAAAGTTCATGTCACCTACCCATGGGGATTAGAAATTCCCTTTGGGCTATGTCAATGTTGGATTGGGTATCAGGGTACCAGGGTATATATGCTGGTTTGTGAAAAAGTGGTATCATATATTTAGTTTAATCATATTTCAGTGATAATAGTATGTAGTTGTGTAATTTTTTAGGGACTTAAGATGTAGTTAAAACTGAGCGTCTGGCCATCTATCACCGAAATGATCCTTAAGTCACTAGGGGAGGTTTGGGAATTACATCTTCAGGATTAGTTCTAGTCTTTTCCCTACTTTTGATTTGGGTAGTTGAAATCCAAATATTGTTTATCTATCTTATGGGATTGATTTTCCTTCATTATTTTTTAGAGTTTTGTTCTATGTAACCTATCTGATGTGTTCAATGTTTTCTGATTATGTTGTGTAGCATCATGCCACCAAAAAGTCATGTGAATCAAATTAAAATGAAATATGATGAAGAAACCCTATGGGAAAATCGTCCCATGGACCAAAATCTAGTTAAAGTCATCGTGCGTATAGTCCAAGATATTGAACATACACCTACATCTCCTCCTATAAAGACTCCAGTTGTGGAACCTCAAACAGTTGTTTTATAGAATGATTTTCAGGAGTTCCTTCTCCCAAATTCACCAACATTCCATGGCTCCAATGATCCACAACTAGCTGAGAATTGGTTGAGGTATACTGAGCTTTTTTTTGAGTTCATAAAGATGCCATAGGAAGCCAAGGTGAAATGTGAAACCTTCAATATAGAGGGGCATGACAGGAGATGCTGGGACATAATGGGTATATCGAAAAGGATGAAGGGTTAGAGTGGAAATACATAAAATTTATTTTCATTAACTATTTACATAAAGATTCTATGGGGATGGATAAGGCTTTAGAGTTTTTCAAACTCGAGGAAGATGATAGGACTATGAAATAAATTTCAACCATTTTTCTAAACTTGTGTAGTTTTCACCAGAGATAATATGGAATAAGAGGATGAATACTCAATGGTTCGAGATGGGAGTTAATTCTGATATTCATTCTCATGTTTTCTTGATGAATCTTTTTTCTTATTCTGATGTTCTAGATAGGGAATTTGTTATCAAAATAGAGATGGATAGTAATTCGGGGTTGAAGGGAGTTCCTTTTACACACAATAGTGGCGTGACTTCCTTTTATAGAAAATAGAAATCGTGATGATTCTCATGATGGTTCCCTATAGTAGGGTTCTTTTAGACCTCATGAAGTTCCTTTTAGAGGCCCTTTGATTCGATAAAAATGTGTAAAACCTGGGCAGTCGAAGTGTGTTTTCTCTGAGGCAGCTATAATATGTGGTTCTTACAAACTCTTGGATCACCTACACAAGTTATTATACATATATCATACACTATGTAGTGGCACAGGATCATCAGTTCCTACTAAAATTGTGGTTAAATCAGATGCTTCATTTACAATGGTGTTCTAGCCACATAAATCCAGAATGAAGCTTCTTTACATAGTGAAAGAGTCTCCAGAGGAAGCAGATACATTTCTAGTGACCGTTATAGGTACCATCACTATATGTTCTTCATTGGTGACTACTTTATTTGATGTAGGTACTCATCATTTGTATATTTCAACCTATATTTTCAATCATCTAAATATTCTAATTCACCTTTTATATTATGTTGTGGATGTTACTACACCCCTCAGAACAAAAAGAGAGTAGGGTCTCTATAGTCCGGCTTATGTTTTCTTGTTATCAAAACATGCTATTTCTTGAGATTTTTTGGTTCTTTACATGAAATTAATTGACATTATTTTCTGGATGTATTGGCTCATTTTGAATAAATCCTAGATATATTGTTATCTTCAATGTGATTCCTTTACTATGCCTGATGGGGTGTGATATATCATTCAAGGATAATGGGACCTGAGGTGGAGTAGAGATGGTCCATCTTATGAGGAGTTGGTAAAGGTTATATTTGTGTTCTATTTTTATCTAAAGAAAGAATCATTGAGAAGTGATATTCATTCAGTTTTCATTAAGTTTCTTGATGTTTTCCTTTCGTTTATCACATCTTCCACCAGTAATGGAGGAAGATGTTTCTATTTATTTAGTTCCTAGTACTCAACTGGTATCTATTCCTTCTAACCATATGGAACTAGATGAAATTAAAGAGTTTATTACTCAATGGGTTGATTTTTTAAATAAATGATTTATACGCTTGAGTGTGTCATCTTGGGTAGAACTGGTTCTCTTTCCTAAGAAATATGATGGATCACTTTTCCTTTGTGTTGATTAAAAAAACACAATCGAGTTACAGTAAAGAAAAAGTATCCATTTCAACTGATTCATGATCTATTTGACTAATTGAAGGGGTTAAGTGGTTTTAGAATATTTATATTCAATCTTGTTATAGTTAGTTGATAATAATAAAAAAATTACATTTGGAAAACTACCTTTCGAAGAAGGTACGTCCATTTTGAGTACCTTATCATTCCATTTGGTTTAACCAATGATCCTACAGTCTTTATGGCTTTAGTAAACATGATTTTTGGTGAATATCTCGATACTTTATAGTAGTATTTGTCAATGAAATCCTTGTTAAGTCTGGGTCTGAGGAGGATCATGTGTGTCATTTAAGAGTGGTTATAATTTTTTTCACAAATACTTAACATTATACTAATATATTGAAATGTGATATAGGGATTCAAGAAATAAAGTTATTGGGGAAAGTGGTGTTAGAACATTGTATATATGTTGATCATGAGAAGGTAAAAACTATTATGACATGAGAACACCCATGAAATGTTTTCAAGATTCAGAGCTTCTTTGGTTTAGATAGTAATTATCACTGATTAATCAATGACTTTTCAAATTTGGCTTCCCTAACAACTTCCAAAACATATGAGGAAGAAATGTTAACTAGAGATAAAAAATGACAGACTTCTTTTGTTGAGAAGAAAATTATTTTTACTATTTCACCAGTATTGACTCTACCAAATTCTGGGAAGGAATATGTGTTCTTCTATGATGCATCATGTTTAGGTTTGGGATAAATTCTTATACAGGGTGATCATGTCATTGCCTATGGATCTTGATAGCTTATGTCGCATGAGAATAATTACCCAAACCATGACCTTGAACTCAAAACATTGATTCACACACTTTAGAGCTAATGACATTACCTTTTCTGAATAAATGTTTACCGTATATTAAGACCATATGATATTGAGTTTTATAATCTTTAAAAAATATTTGATTCTTCACCTGAGGAATTGGGTAGAATACGAGTAATTTTTAATTTCTCCATCACCAATACCTTTGGTAAAGGGGATACCCATTAACATTATTTGAGTAGTAAACTTTCAACCGAGGACATGAAAGAATCATTACCATAGTGGTACTTGATGTATCTCTTTTCGGAGTTTCATATTGGTGTCCGAGGATCTGGGGTCTAGGTTTACATGGTTAGTGTTCAATTGACCTCCACTCTTCTCAATTTTATTCTTCAAGAACAATAGCTTGTTGATGATTTCTGTATCATTAGAGACTCTCTTTATGTTGGGGAGACCTTGGTTCACTGTTCTTTCTCCATGAAGGGAATTTTATGTTATCAAAATTGTTTTTTGGTACCATTAGCATTTTAGAAATATGTGATGGGGGATTTATAGAATTCACAGTGTGCAGTCCACCAAATTACCATGAATATGTTCTAGGATTTGTATCATTGATTCTGGTGACCATGTATGATATAGAAATTTTTTGAAATTGTATCTCATTGTTATACATGATAAGAGGTCAAGGATGAGAACCAAAAACCTTATGGTTTTCTTTACCCACATCCAATGCCAACTTGGATGTGGGATGAGATATATATGGAATTATTTTTGGGTTTCCACATTATCAAAATAATAATAATGTGATATGGATTGTGATCGATAGACAGAATAAACTGGATCACTTCATACCCATTCGTGATACAACCAAATATGAGGAGTTGGGAAATATCTATATGGAATTGATTGATAATTTTCAAATAGTACCATCTTCTATAGTCTCAGATAGATATTACCACTTTACTAATTTATTTTGGAAAGGCTTTAATGAGGCCCTAGGAGATTTTGTTTGATTGAGTAAGGTATACTATCCAAAATTTGTTGGCCAGACAAGAAGAGTTGTAAATATTCTTGAGGATCTGCTTTGTTCCAGTGTTCTAAAATTTTGTGGGGTTTAGGATACCCATATGGGACTATTTGAGTTTTATTATAAAAATAGTTACTATATTTAAAAAAGGATGACTCTATCTGAGTCCTTGTATGTTCACCCTTAAAAATCATTGTTGTGTTGGTTAGATATTGGTGAATGTTCCTTGGTTGAAAATAACATAGTTCAATAGATGAAAACAGAGATTCAATTGATTCATTATAGAATGTTGCCAACAAAAATCTAATACAAATATTATACTGATCATCATCGTATACCATTATAATTTTTCATTGTTTACCATGTGTTCTTGAATGCTTCACACCATTTGGATCATCGACAACATGGAAGGCAAAGGAAGAATTCTCGTCATTTTGTGGGACCTTTTGAGGTTTTGGATAAGGTGAGGAAAGTTTCTTACTATTTAGGACCTATTCCATAATTGAAGATGATACATAATGTTTTCTTTGTATATTAGATATGAAAGTATGTTTCTGATCCTTCTCATGTACTGATTTGGATTGATCATTATGTTGAACTAGATATGTTTGTGACTGTGCATCTAGTTAGGATAGTTGATTAAGATACCAAAGTACTTCATGAGCGGATGATACCTTGGGTTTGAGTGCTATGGTAGCATAGTTGTGATACTCATGAGACTTGGGAGATATAGGCCCTGATGAAAGAGAAGTAGACTTACCTTTTTGACAAGGAAGCTTCTTAGTAGGCATTTTGGGGACATAATGTTTCTATGTTTGGGAGGTTGTAACACCCTGTTTCTATTTTTAGGTATGGATAAAACTCTCTTTTGATCATAATTTAGTTGGGTCTCACTTAGGGGTGCTTTGGGCGATGTATTTATTTTTTTAATTTTATTGGACTATGCATGGTTGGCATAGAGTTTTCCGAAACCATGCGCCCTACTAGTGAAATCCATGAAAAGCGAGATAGTGAGGGTTTTCATGATTGGAACATGGATTAAAAAACTATGCTCCCACCAAGGAGAAACCATGAAATTATATAGTAGGGGGTTCTGGGTTAGGGTGCATAGTTTTTCTAACCACTCAGCCCTGCACATCTAATCACTCGTGTGCTATTTAATTAATCCAAAAAGAGATTAAAAATTTCCCAAACCACTATTTTGACCTCATATTAGACCTAACTCGAGGTTAAAAATTTTATTATTTATTTGGGCCACCCAATATATAATTTTGGATCCTAAAACCCTATACTAGGTAGATCGAAGCTTGGAGATATTCATTCAGTCATTTCCTAAGAATACTTCCCCCATACTCTATCTCTCTCTCCCTAATTCTCTCTATACTATGGATTAATAGATCTAAATGTTTTTTGAGGATCTAATACCTTTTGTTTCAGATATTGAATCTTGGAATGATTCTCAGATCTTCATTTCTAACATTATTGGTTTTATTTTCACATATATGGATTTGTGTTTCGTGATCCTGTGATCCTAGGATCCCGAGGTTGATGGTTTCTTCTGAGATTTTCCATTTGATTAACCCAAAATTTCGTGGTTTTAATTAAATTACTTGATTAAAATTTAATTTATTTCAATTTGTTTTTTTAAAACACAATTCTATTTAATTAGGGATTTGTATTTGATTTTTCATCAATGTTGGGAAAACCACCCTATTTCATTGAATCGGGGCATGCTTATAGAAATTCATGGAAAATTTTGAAATTGGATTTTGGAATTTAAATTTTGAAATTGAATTGTGAAAATGATTTGTTGAATTTGTTATGAATATGTATTTGTGAAAAAATGGATTAAATTATTTTGATAGAAAACTACTATTTTTATCCTGGAAAAGGGAATTATTTGATTAAATCCTATTTTTTTAAAATATTTTGACATATTAAAATTCAATAATGGGTTGAATTATATTTTAAAAGGTTTTGAAATAATTTTCCAGTTATTTATTATTTTTTGGGAACATATAATACTAATAAGTTGGCGAGTTATTAGGGACAAACAAGCTAGGATGAGATTTCCCTAGCATTGGATTGATGCTTTTCAACTCTAACATATATGTATAAGAATATCTTATACCTAATGGAATGTGGGTTAGTCTTATTTTTTCAATATCAAAGGGGTGTGTGCATACATTTCTTTTTTTTAAATATATATGTGTGTGTGGTTCCCATAACTTGGAACCATCGTACCTCTTGGAAGATAACCAAGCTGGTTGTTATTAATGATTTGATATATATTCCATTTCTTGTAAACTATCCTAAACATTAATTATGAATTTATATAAAAAAATTTACAAAAATAATTATTATTCCATTTTTTATAAAGGTTTCCATTATTTTAAATGTACATAATGATTTGTTCTAAATATTATTTGGAAATTCCATTCCTATTTATTTAAAATTGAAATATTTATTGAGTTAATTTATTTTGGTATTTTATTATGGAATAACTAGTGAGACCCTGTTGGTATTTTATCTCAAGCCCAACATATGCCTTTGGACGATTGTAGATTTTCTCTTTCTATGTTTGGGAAAGGGGAACACACCACTTGGTGGGTCGTAGTTATTGTTGATATTTAGGATTTTATTTTCTTTCTCTTATTATGAATCATGTATTTTATCTAAAATTATAGTACAATTTGGTTATACTTAGGGCTCGTTACACCTGTTTGACTTATGGTATAGTTCTACCTATGGTGTTTTTTGTGAATACTAACTTGTATCTCTTGATTCCTTTGTGTTTGTGGAAAATTAATTCCCATATTCACATTGTATGATTCTAGTTGCTTGTTTCCAACCCATGGGGGCCAAGAATGAACTTGTCTATGTTAGTACCATCTCATGTATCAGGGTGCCAGGGTATCCATGATGGCTCAAGACATTGACTACTATGATGGTTTGGGGAGTGGACCTATTTCACTGTGATAGCCTTAGAAATGGTATTTGACTAATATGGAAATTATTTTCTTATCTTATTTGTATGGAAAAAATCTTTGTTAGGTGCCTATTTTATGCTCTCTTTGATCATGTTAATTGAATAATTTATAATTCATGTGTTATGAACTACCATGATTTATTCCATGATTCAATTTTATGATCTACGATATGCAGGTAATTGATTTTCAAATGTTAAGCACATGTTCTCATACCAAAACACTCATATTATAAAGATATCTCCCTTGTTTTCCCTTACCGAGCATTTTCACTTACCCTTTATTTTATCTATTTCCCCATGTTTTGAAGAAAGGGATTATGAGTGATATTTCTAAGAAGGGTGACAGTTAGGAAGAATAAAGTGGGATATGCTTTTTTTCAATTATAAACCAATTGTTTATATATCCATTTTTCTGAAGACACTAAGCCTTTATGGTTCTTAGGCACATTTACGTATAATGAATTGAATATTCATATATTATGATGTAATATATATGCATGAAAATTATGCATCTTTATGTAATTTATGTACAAAAATTATATATATTTTATGAATATATTCTTGTAGATGATTGAAAATAACCTCTTTGACCATGATCAACATAAAAAATTCATTCTTCAACTTTGAACCAAACATCCTCAAAACCCATGACATGGGATTAAATGATTAATTAATTAAACATTAATTTGAAGTAAATTAAAAAAAATAATTTTAAATATAAGGTATTAAATGATGAAACAAAAATTACGAATGAAAATAATTGATATATGGATTTTATAGAGAAGATAAAGGACATATGTGGAAAGTTTGGACTTGAGGTATGGGATTTCTTCTCAATTTTCCTTTATTAAGGCATATTTTTATATTATAAACCAAATTTATTTTATAAGGTGTATATACAAACAATTTTATATGATATTTCATGAATACTTTATAATTCATCTTATTTTAAGTTACAATTCCAATTATTTCTACCATGCGGTTTTGACATGAAAGTTTCCATGTGGTAAATGATTTCTTATCTCAATTAACATTCATTGGGTTATAAATTTTATCCATTTAAATTTTCATGGAATTATTATGTTTTTTTATATATTTCAAATTTTTTATGTGGATTTAAATATCCTCAAAAAGTCACTTCATGGATTAATTATCACTTCAAAATTTATGATCTTTGCAAGGGCTTTCTTTGTCCCAATCTCATTTTCTTGAGACATCATTCATGTCATGCACCATGATTTCCTTATATGGTATACATACTACCTCATGAATGAATTTTAAAATATTATTTCATGAAACTTGATGGTATTAAAGATCTATATCATATTCTTTCTATACATGTTTTTTTATTATAAATTTACCAAAGCGGTAATGGTTTTATGTTACAATCTCAATTTTATGAGATTGTATATGTTAAAAGATCATTTTAAGGAGATTTTATTATTCTATTATCTTGAACCATATCTCATTTCGTACCCTCTGGTTATTTTTTTATATCACATGTTTTCCCTTTATTTTCTTGTCTTAAGTACTCAAGATATTAAAATAATACTTTAATGGAAAACTGAAATTTTTTTCTAATCGATCATGAATATTTTTATTCCATGTTCATATTTTTCTTAAAAAATTTTATATAATGTTTTTGAAATTAATCATTTAATTAAAATATAAAATTTTACCCATTTTTTAATTTTTTAAAAATGTTTGAAAATGTTTTTTTTATTTCTTGAATGTGGTGCTTCTTGACCTTTTTTACAACAATGTGAAAAGAATGTTTCCTATTAACATATATGGATTAAACCAAATTCTCTACTATCATGAGAGATAAATGATTTAAAAATTACATTATAAGTTTCCAATGTTATCTTACATGAAAAAATTTTCATTAATATTTATGATATTTTTATATTTTAGATATGTTATTTCAAAGTAAAAAAGTTATTTTCAACATGAAATTTTCCAGGTGATATTTTTAAAGGAATTATCATCAATGATGACATCCTTTGATGTTATGGATTCCTTAAAAAAATTTATATGTTTATATTAAATATATACCTATCTTATTCTTCATTCCTTGGATTGGGTCATAGTCTCCATATTTTCTTTTTTGAAATGTATTATTTATGAAATTTTATTCAATTATTATATGATGAAAGATTTTACAACTTATTTCTAACCATGTGTAATTGTAGTGATTTAGACATAAGATTGATTTCATTTTTTATAGACATTATCATAAACATGTTATGATGTGTATACCTAGATAGTGATGCAATGCACTGGGTAAAGATTTTATCTCATGAGACATCATGTATGATATTTGTGAGTAAACCTAATCCAGTATAAGGATTAGTCCACCATGTGATGTAGTTTTAGAAGTCATCATTGACATATGATTATTCCATGTTTTTTGTTTCTTCCACATTTCCTATATTTCCATGATCGTATGATACCATTATCTTAATGTTATTCTCTAATGTGATCACTCATGAGACTTATCTTTTATGATATAATTTGTACCTTTGACACACACATTATGCTTCCTTATCATGTTAATTCCCTTACTAAATTTTTTCTCACCAATTTATTCTACGTAATCCCCATGTTATCTTATAATGTTTTATAGGCTCAAAAGAATTTTTTTCCCATTATGGAGATTAAAATAATGGATTTTTAGTTTCACTTTGATGTTTTATGTACATAGTCTTCTAAAGACACTAATCCTCTCTACCCTTTGTATTTAATGGATATTTTTATTAAAAATCATGTAATAATATGTTTAAATAGGTTTTTTCCACTATATTCTATACACATTGTGTATTTAAGATGATGAGATGATGTTTCAGGCCCAGCTAGTACTACTATGCGGATTTCAACAATATAAATAAAAATTACAAAAAAAATTGGATCCTTATAATGAAACTAATGAAGTCCTTATAAATCACTGTGATACAATAGTTTTATAGAAATAATATTAAATAATTAACTATGATATTTGGGAAAATATATAATATATTAATCCATTGGAAGAAGTTCTCAAAACTAATGCTGGGTCCCAGATTACATCATAGAGGGAATATCTAGTGGTTCTACAAGATGAATTTTTCAATTAAAGGGAACTAATTCATGTATGTTTTTCAAATAAGTTAGTTAAATATTATGATGATTATAACTGTGTTTTCATTATAGGAACAAAAAATATACACAAATTATGGGGATAGTGAAAGGGATAAAAAAATTTAGTGACAATATGAAAAGATAACATAACATCTATTTCAGAGTCATTTGATTTCAATGAAATGTAATAGGATGTAATAAAAGTATATTAATACATTCTCTTTTATTAATTCATATATAAATATGAATTGAATCTTGATATTTTTAATCTTTATCTATAGAAAATATTCAAAAGTGGATCCGTGAATGGGAATTTATGGCCTTAAAGCACATACAGATTCGTTTCTATGTTTCGATTGAGTTAGGTTCATCGGTAAACTAGCCATGATCATTATGGATAGTATTATATTGATTTTAAAATAGTTATGTTTGAAGGATATCCTAATCAATCCAACTGAAAAAAAAATTATTATGAGAATAATTTCATGTCTACTAATAAAATGATGGAAGTGGGAGAAGATGTCACCTCATTGGGTAGAGGAATTATTGATAGTGTTCTCTATTAACCTCCATTAATGTTGAATAATACATTATTACAATATTAATTATGGTAGAGTTATCATAGATAGTTGAGTAGAATGGTGATTAGGTTATCATTCCAGTGGCCTAATCACTATAAGGATCTAAGAATTGAGAATCCTAGGAATCAACATTTTTATAGGTAATAAGTTTATATCCACTTTGAGTGATTTAGTACTATAGTAAATATTAGTCTCCAAATTTTATTTAGATTTAGATTGTGAGTCTGTTGAATTATAATGAACTATGAGATGAAGGGTATGGAAGGATATTTTGATACTGATTTATGAAAAATCAATGGTGAATATCATTAAAAAAATTATAATCTCTAACATATGTTCATTACTCTAGGATATGATATCTTTAAATATAATTTAACACATGATTATGTCAAAAAATATATTTTGTGAGTGGGAGAAATAACTCATTCTTTAATTGATCATTTCTAAGGCTAAATCTATATGAATCATTAAAGGATCAGAGTCATGACACTTAATTAATCATATGATAAAGATGTATTGGTGGTGGAACAACAAACTTTAGTTAATAAAATGATGGTATTTGTAAGCCACCACAATCTATAGTTTACCAAGAATAAGATATTGTGGAAAAGTAATAGAAGTTTCTAAAATAAACCATGAGGGAAAGAATAATACTGTCTTTTGGGAGGAGAATCTACCCCCTGATGAGAATTCCAAAACAATAGAGTTGAATATTGTTTGAAAAACTATTGATGAATCTAAATATTAAATGTTCAAGCTCTAGGAATCAATCAAACAATATATGTAATGAATTTTATATCAATTTTTATTCTTTTATTATTTTATTATCTGTTATGGAGAGACTCCAAACTATGGATGTTCCTCTTCTATTTTTCAATAAATGAAAAAGTTTCTTTTCCCCTAAAAAGTTTATTTTCCTCTTCATAACCACCAAAAACCTCTATATCATTAAATATTGACAACTAAAAACCTGAAAAATCACATATATTAAAATCAAATTACAGGATTCCAATTGATCAATATATTAAATTGGAGTAAGTAAATCATTATATGAAATAATTATGTCAATGATTAAATATACTTGATCTATTCAATATCTTATATGGAATTTTATATTGGATGGGTATTGGATGGTCATGAGTGCTTATGTCATTATAATATAAAATGGTTAACATGTCATATATTGGATAAAAGTGGTTTGATTTTCCTTCTATTCTTATACTCTTAGATGGGTATTGGATAGTCATGTGAACATATGAAATCATCATAGAATATGATTATCCCATTCAGGTATGTAGGTATGATTAGTAGAAGATAAATGAAATCATGAAGGGGGTTCAAGTATCCATGAGTTGATATTAAAGGGACTTTTGATTACCCTGATGTTACATTGATCTAAGCATTTGTATAAATTTTCTGAACCAATATATGTTAGTGAGAGAAAGATTATTTAAATTTTTCCAATATCCATTGAACTAGGAAGCAGAATTTGACTTTTTCTAGGGATAAAGTTTAATCCATATAATATTTGTGCCTTTAATTTTACTTTACTCTCTATATTTTTTCTAATTCACATAATGGGGTTTATGTAGTAGAGGCACGAACTTTTTTTTCAGGTCTCCCTTTATTGGTTTTCATCCAAACAAGAATTACACTTATTTATTTTGGTAATTTGAGTCTCACATATTGGAATTATATCAATATTTTTTAGTTTAAGGTCTTACATATTGGACTAAAGTGTGGTTGGAATTTAATTTCATATATCTTTTACTTAAATGGTGGTTACACATAAAACAATAATTGAAATTTAAATATGATGTGACTATAAACCCAATATTAGTATGGACAAAAATGGAGAAAAATGGTGAGAATAGTTTAAGGTTAAATTTCATGGACCAACTCATGGATCATAGTTTATAGTCATACTTTTTATAAAAAAAAAATCCATAATTTTGTTGTCATGAAACATTAAGTAAAAAAGATGAAAAGATTCCACTCACATAGAAGATATAATTGACCCAAAAAAAATTGATGACACCTGTATCAATGACCAATGGGGCTCTAAGTAGTGTTTCTAACTAAGGGGGTTTTAGAGCTCTAAATATTCTAATATTTTTAAACAATGGATGATGTCTAATATAAATCTTATGGGGAGGTTTTCAAATTGGGGGATGGTATGATGAAAAAAATAGGGCAGGACAACTACTGACCATGTTCTAATGATATGTTTAATATCATACTATTGATTAAACACACCAAGGATGACTAATGACTGAATTTGAATGATGGGTTGCACTATAATAATATTAAATTCGTATGATGTTATATAATCATCTCATTAAAAAAATTATATACACTTGAATGGGTATAGACATTCTATATATATTGTGCATGTGCCTTCACCATACAAGGGGTTCCTTTGGGATTAGATGTTACTATTACTAATATATGTGAATTTTTTTTTCAATTAATATATTAAAGATAAAAAGTATATTATATTATAGGGGGGTTTAATAGGGCTTAAAATATAATGATTCAAAGAGAGTTAGATTAGATTGATGCAAAGTGCTAAATAGGGTATGGAAGTGGGTGAATATTTTCAATTGGGTCTTGGATAGTGATTAATATATTTCTATATATCATGTGGGAAAAATAATCAAGAAAAAATTAGTTATTTAAAATGGATTTACTATATCATAGGTTGAGTAAACCCCAAAATTTACAAAGTATCGAGTGTCACATCCTAGAATATGGAGTCAGGTATGAATCCTTTTCTAACTTTGTATTTTCAGTTTCCACATAATATGTAGGTGAATAGAAGAGTGGTTGGTAGTTGGTGGAAATAAATAGGCCACTAATTAGTTAGTAAAGGGAAATCGGATAGCTAGTGTGAATTGAACCAACTCAGATTTTCCTTAGACACCGGTATCCGAACTGATCAACCACGTACCCAAAGGGAATTCCTGATCCCCCCAGGATTTCAATTAGAACCTGTGAATAAAAAAATAGAGGGAATGAGTTATCCCAACCAAAACAAGATACATGGAATATAAATATATATATATAAGAAAGAAAATGGAATAAAAATAGAGTAAACATAGGCCATAACTATAAGAAAATAATAGTAGTGATACAACTCGAAAAGAAAATAATGGTACAAGTATAAAAAACCAAAGGACAAATAAAATGGGAAATAACTAATCCTGTGATATGTGAGAAATATCATACTCTCTCAACAACAGATACACAATTCAATCAGATAGTAACCTCACCACCTCACTACGGAACCTTTCCTTTCCTTATATCAAAAGACATAACCTAGTCTACACACCATCAAAGGGGTGTTCAGGGTGTGAGATAAATAGGATCTGTTGGATCACAATAAGGTGTTCTATATCAAGTCTCTGTAAAAATAATCCAAGTATTCTCATTTTAAATAAAACATTGAATGATAAAATTTAAAGTACTTTTATGACAATGCATGGTAAATATTTCCCTTCTTCAACAATATTAAAACCACACAGGTAAGAATGTTTCAAAACATAATTATCATAAAATTTATCAAAACTCAAGCATTTATATCAAATTTATAAATAATAAAAATCCAAGAATAATGGAAAATAAACCAAAGATCACATCAGGCCATAAAGTAGACCACTCATACCTTAATCAATCAATAGTGTGCACCTAGGTCCTTATAACAGTGGCGTGTGTATCATATGAATACCCCATGAGTAAACCCCCTCAATGATTTCATGATCATCACCTTATAATAATATGCCTAGGGAGATGAGGAATACCACATGAGTGAACCTCTCGACAATAAAAATGGTTGATAACCCTAAGATACATCATCTAACTAAGTACCCAATCCATTCCATGCATTTCATTTTTCAAATCATTTTAACAATTTTATGTTGCAAAAGAAATACCATAACCCTTTATTCACAAAAACATTGTTCAAAAACTTGTTTCAGAGACCATTTAATTTTTTTTGAAAATAATTCGTCCTCCTTTACTCGAAACCAATGGAAAACCCAACTTTTACCAAAAATCCATTTACACAGACACATAAATCATTCCAATTAATTTATATAAAAACATTTATAAAACTAGAGTAATATGGTTCATCTATCATAGGCTGGAGATGAAAGTGTCTACCTCAGAATTAGGTTGAAGACTACCGACAAAAAAATCTACCAATACTAAATGGGAGAAAATAAAAAAAATAGTCCCTAATAATGATTTCCATTTCTAAAAATCACATTCCTTAACAAAAAAACAATTGGAGATGTTAAATAACATATATTTTGATAAACACACCTAGCACACCATGATCAACATGAGGTTTAGCCACTAAGAGTAGATCACAGAATGGATCTATGAAGGATAAAATTAATTTCACCAAAATATAGATGAATCCATTGACATAGTGAATAAATAAATATTAATGAAGAAGTAGAATAACTTCTTAACTAAAATAAGAAACACAACACAACCACTATGTATAACAAGTTTTTATTGAAGGATTCTAGAAGAGGTGGAGACACCCAAAATCGCAATGAAGATCCTAGGATACTAGTTAAGGAGGATGAAATTGAATGAATAAGGATCTGGTCTTACTGTGAATAAAATAGTAATGTATATAAATTATTCACATCATGAATAACAGATTCATAACGTGAATCCCATGAATTTAATGTACACAGAAAATAGCGTCACCTCAGCTAAATAAAAAACTCAGTCAAACTTTTTAATTCACAAACATATTTCATGGTCTATACCATTTTTATGATCTGAATTGATTTTTTGGTTCATTCTATGAAATATATTAACATCATGATTCCAGTTCACACTGTGAACTGGTATTCCATGTAACGCCCATCCCATCACCTATAGGAAATTCCAAAATTTCATCTAAAGGCCTCTAGAATTGGAGGAAACGAACATAAAATTTAAAAAGAAAAATACCTTCTATAAAGATTTCACAGTATCCAAACCATCGATTTTTAATTCCCCAAGAATCCATGATGAAGAAGGGTTCCCTAAAAAGGGGTGAGGCCACTGCTCCCTCACTTATAGTTCTCACTCTCAAGTATTATGAGAACCTAATCTATGTATCAATAATAGAATGAATAATGAAATAGAATTCACAAACATGTCTTTTACCTATGAATACATGATATCTATTAGGTTATATTCAATTTAAATATATATATCCAACTTGTTGTCTTCTCAACTTAGAATGTGATAGGGATCAGGATGATACTTCTTAAGATGAGGTATTTTTGGAAACATCATGGAAACCAATAAATTGAGCGAAAAATGGCAACCGACAAGAAAACTTTCCAAGCCTCTCACTAAAATCAAGTTGTCCAACATATCATAGATCCAAATTCCCCATATTCCCAAGAATATGATAGACTAAAATAAGGTGAAACATTCAAAAACACATGAAACCCAATGGAGAAATCCAAAGGGTAATATTGATGATCCACATATGATTAATGTCAACTATGAATTTTAACAAGATGAAAAAGCATATCATGAATCCTCAATAATTTTTCTTGAATGAGACTTTGATGAAAAAGAGAGGCCTTACCCACCTTTGGCCAACAAACATGTGATCTACATGGGTGACCAAACAAAGATTCATTGGGATCCATTGTGATTGATGAATTGTTACTATTATTAAAATCAAATTCATCTAGTACTATATGTATATAACTAGATCCAAATAAATACAATAGATATTCATAGATCATAACCACTAGGATCTAAATAGCATGATATGTATGGCAGTTAGTCTATGGATGATAAGTTGTACTCAACCTGACTTGAGTCCCCATGAACTCCTAGAGATGGTTCTTAAATATGGAAGTAAACTAGGGATCCTTTTCTGAGACAATAGAAGAGGGAACCCCACATAACTGAAAAATATCCTACAAATAAAACTTATCTAGATCTACAAAATTAATGGTGTCCTTGATTGGAATAAAGTGGTATGATTTAATCAATCGATAAATCACCACCCATATAACATTATTTCATTAGGATATCCATGGTAACCCAATAACAGAGTCCATGTACACCACATACCATACCTCCCAGAAACTGGAAGAGGCTTGAGAAATATATAAGGATTTATATTATTTTCTTCTATTTGTTGGATTTTGTAACAGTATGACACATAATTTGAAATGCCACACTTCATACCCTATCAACAGAAATAATTTCTCAATACATAATACATATTAATATTTATTATATGAAATAACCATAACTAAATATTTAATAAAAAAAATAAACTCCTCACTAATGGTGAGACAATAAAATGATCCCCAAAGTGATGAATAGCAATAGAAGAGATAATTAACCAGAAATGGTATCCCCACCAAATAAGGCTTCCCTGATTCCTTTAAACTCATCTTCTTATTGTTGATCCTATAGAATATACCCATGAAGAGATGTCTAAAACTAAATTATACTTATAAATACGACCAAAACACGCCCCTTATAGTACATCTACAACTGAGTGAAGTTCCCCATAAGTTTCCAGTCTTCCTTCGATTCCAGGAAATGTGTGGTGATACTTTATTGCTGAGAGTATCCATGATGACATTCTACATCCCCAGGGTGTAGTTGTTGTAAAAATAAAATTCCCGAAGGGAATCCACCCAATATATTTATCTTAGATTCAACTATCTTTGAGAGAAGATATAACTTAGACTCTCATGGTTAGAAAAGACTATGAATCTCTCCCCAAATGATCATACCACAAAAAATTAAGTGGATGCATAACTGTTGCAAGATATAAATCATTAGTGGGGCAATTCATTTCATATGAATCAATCTGATGAGTGAAAAGTTATGAAATATAATCATATTTCATAAATACACAACCCTTGACAACACCAAAATTCTAACCTTATACCACATACCCTTACAAGGCCCAGGTATGATCAAAATAGATGCCAATGATGGAAGCTGTTTCAACTCATCAAATAAATTTTGATACTTAGCATCCCATATGAATTTCACAACTTTATTGGTAAGATAATACAGTGGGGATTTCAACTTTGAGAAATAATTTGTAAACTAAAAATAGTATCTAGTTGACTAACTGTTCTCTGTATATCAAATACGTTCTTGGAACCCCAAACAAAAGACAACCTTTACCTTCTCAAGATCAAATGAAAATATACACATAGAAATCAAATTCCCTAGAAACTTCACTTCTTGGATCTAGAAAATTTATTTTTAAATCTATCCATATAGATGGTGAACCCTCCATATTTCCATAACCAAACTTTCATGGTGCTTATCCTCACACTTTGATCTCTAATAAAGTATAATATCATCAACTAATGTTGTGAGAATGGTGTTGAGATACTGATAGAATAACCAATTAATCAAAGTCTTAAAGACTAGGTAACAATTAGTTAGAACAAAAGGCGTCATAATATAGTCATAATCATCGTACCTAGTATAGAACTCCTTCTCCAAAACATCAAAATCTTGAACTATGAGTTGATGATAACCTGATCGAAGATAGATTATGAAAAACCACTTCACCCAATTTAATTGATTGATCAAATATTCAATATGGGAAAAAGATACTTATTCTTAACTGTTACAGTGTTCAACTTCTAATATTGCACACATAATTTACGTGAACCATTGGCCTTCTTGAGAAAGATAATTGGGGAATCTCATGAAAATAGACTAGGAATAAGAAAACCATTCACCATTAAATCATCCAACTGAATCTTGAGATATTTTAGCTTCACTCGTGACATGTGATATGAGGGTACCGAGATTGGATACATACATAGAACTAGATCATTTCAAAACTCTACCTCTACCTGTGGTGGGATATCATTTAATATATCTTGGAAAACATCACTAATGTTTCAAATAACCGTAGGATGATCAATAAGAGTAAAAATAACATTAGGTTCAAATGAAATACTAGAAAAAAAATCCTATGATATAGGGGATATGGTCGTAAATGTATAGACATCCGATTCCAAACTCCTTGAAAACCCTAAGTGATCCCATTACCATCATGGAATGAGACTCACTAATGAAAACAATCAATCTCAACATGGTGAGAAAAAAACCAATCTATCTCGATGATGATGTCAAATACATATAGATCGAGAATGAGAAAATACCAGACTACATTCACATCAGCTATAAAATACTTGGATTTTCATACCAAAATATTACATCTTTTTAAATGAATATTCAAAAAATCTCATAAATACACATCTAAGGACAATAATATTTTAGCATCAGCGGATTCTAGAAACGGAATCTTCTTATTTCAGGAATGATGTTCACTATATCTCACAATTTTTTTTATTTAGTACTCCTCTTATGAATACCCTACTTAAAACATTCTTTACAACCTAGGGAAGGAGACTTAATAAAGGGTGATCTCAGATGATCCATAAGGGTAAACATAATAGATATAAATCTATGATAATTTGAAATAATAAGATAAGAATAAGGGTCTTCAATCATGAACATATCTTACGAATTTCGTACATAACCTATCATAGATCATAAACATGATATATGGCATACACAATTATCATATCCTAAAACATAGAAAATAATAATTTGAAATAATAATAAATCAGTCACGAACTATAATCCCAGGTAAAAAAGAATAGAACTATCAGAAATATTGATAAAAATTCATATTTTAAGGTTGACTTCTAGAACCATAAACATAGTGGATTAGGACTCATCACCTATTTCCCATTGTGGATCAGGATGCACCTATTTCTTATAGTACATCAATACCATTGACTTGGTTCCCATTATTATCTCATAAGATGTAAATATTTACCCAATGCATTGGAGGGAGATATAGGTCCCACCCATATTAGTTATAATGTAACCACCAACATTAGTTATAATATAAGCACCATAAAGAAATAAAAATAATGAAAATGTGTGGCACAAGATTATAAATAATTCATCATATCAGAACCCATGAAAAGAAATGAGTTCCATAAACATTTCATCATAACATAAACTATGTAAAATAAAAAGGCTTCATAATCATTTCATCATTTAATTATAGCATAACCCATGAAAAAGAAGGAGGTTTAATAATAATTACATCATGGTATAACCTATGTAAGAGAAATAGGTTTTATAAACATTTTATCATTATAAACAAAAACCATTCAAAGAAAGAATAATAATGGTTTCCTTGGATCATATCCTTAGTAAGTAAAAAAGAAACTTCAAAGGGTGTAATCATAGATGGAAAATGATTTTGAAAATACACTTGGAAAATTTATTAAGGAAAAAAAATTCCATTAAAAATAATTTTTTAATACTAAAAATAAATAATTATATTGGAAATAATTTTCATTGAATATAAAATCTGAAAATTATAATGGAAGCTTTTATAAATAATTTAAAAAAATCTGAGGAAATTTTATTTTTCATTTTGAAAAAAACTTCTTAAAACATAAATTTTTTTAAAATAGTATTCTTTGAAAATAACCAAAAACACTTATAAAGAAAGATTCAAATCATATAATGGCCAAATATGTAAACTCCATTAATTGAATGCATGTTAAAGAAAATGTTCTTTTTACATTTTCAAAAAAATAAAAATGGATATTGTTTAGAAAATGACAATAGAATTATTTGCAACGCTCACCCCTTCGCATTGAATGCTAGCCGCATGCTCGCCCCTCAGGTGGTGGCGATGGCTGCCCTACATTCCACCCAACCTCAACTAGTGTTCTCCCCATTCACTGAACTAGCCTCACTCCCAGATTTCCCTCTTATCCCACTTTGCCCGAAAGTCCCCGCCCACCACAATGGTGCTCCTTCACTTCCGATTTCTCATCAGAAGTTCTCGGAGGTTTCTTCCCTCAATGGGTTATCCCTCATCGCCTATTTTGGTCTTCAATGACCATCCCTAGACCTCTTTGATAGGTTCATCAATAATTCATGGACCATTAAGAATTTCATCATATTTAGGCTTCTGGACTCTCGTCACTTCCTTCTTCGCTTCGATTGCACCAATGATCTAGCTTTGGCGTGGTCCAAAGGTCTACTCTCTTGTGATGGATCTTGATTATCCCTGTTCAGAAGGAGTTACAAGTTTGACTAGAAACGTTACACCCCACTCATGTAGATTTGGGTAAGCTTCTCATATCTCCATCTTCCATTCCAAAATCCCGCTATTCTGCAGATGTTCGCTAACCTCATCGAGAGGTTCCTTGCATTCGATGAGAGCTCTCATTCCTTGTGTCATCTGATATATCCCCAAATCTATGTGGAATTGGATATTTAAAATTCCATGGTGGACATTTTCTGGATTGAGGTTGGTGAAGAACTCTATCTTTAACAACCAGTGGTGTTCGAAAATTGGTTTGATTTCTCCAGTTCGTGCCTTCGTCTCTTGCATCGAAAATCTAATTGTTGTTCGCCTCATAGCTTGGATAAGTCAAGGGTCTCTACTAGAAACCCACCAATAAGTGGTGTTCCCTTCATTTGGAGGTGCGACCATTCTTTCCTGGCCCACAGGTGAATTCTGTGGAGATGGAGGGGGGAGCCTGCTTCTCCTCTTCTGATGTTTCTTGGATATAAGATGTTTTTGCTACTATCTTTTCTGGTTTGAATGGTTTTTATGTAAGTCCTAGAACAACTATGGTTAAGGCTGTTCAATGGGATCCTCTAGGAATAAATCCCCAGGTTCCTGATGTCTTCAATATCCTGAGGGTTGATTTGGGTATTGGATCTCTTGTGGTGCAAGGATTTTATGAAAAGGCTGAACCAGGCGCGGCAAAGGGAGATGCTCCTCTTCATGTCCCTGGTAGTAATTGAGGAAAGTCTTCTCAAATGCCTACATGTCGTAAGTCTTCCTATGTGGAGGCTATAGATACATGATTTTTTTCACTAAATGTGAGACCTCCTGGGTTGATCCAATTCCAAGTAACATTTCAAGACCGAGAAGAGTGGCGTCAACTGTGAATCTGAGTAATAGTTTTGAGAGTCTGGTGAATGAAGGGCCTGCTGAGGAGGCAGACTGGGGGGAAATATTCATTAAGGAGCAGGGGATCCCATGAGAGGATTCTGGGGATGACTCATCCAGTCACCTTTCAGGAGTTAGTGCTTATGAAGTCCAGGATAATGATGTTTATAGCCCATGGAGGAGGAAAGGACTTCGCGGAGGCAAGAAAGGCCAAAAGGAATATTCTTATCTTCCTTCACCAATGAAGACACAATCTTACAGGAAGTTGAAGGCCCAAATGATAGAAGGTCCTCCCAACTGTAATAGTAATGTTGTTAGTGTTGAGACTACGATATCCGGGGCTGATCCCAATAGGAATGTCCCACAAAAGAAAGACGTGGATGTTGTTCAACCATTGGAGCTACTTCTGCACTCTAGAGAAGTTATGGAGGTGGATTTTTTGTATTTAATACCTCCAAAGAAGATGGTGACAAGATAATGCTAAGGAAAATTTGGGTGGACACCAACAGATAGCATACTGATTGGATTACCAAGAACAACCTAATCTTGGTTAGATGCTTTAATGCGGGGAAATCAACTAAGAGGATTTTATGCATGTGCAGGATAGACTGGAACGCCGCTTTGAATAACTTATACCAAATAATATATAAACACTGTTAATATCTCTCTATTGGAATATCCTTAATGATAATCATTCTAATAGTCTTATGTTTTCCTTTAATAACATAGTTTTCTACTTGGATTTATTACTTTTACCATAAAAGATTCTTCTAGTTTAAAATAAAAATTGAATTTGGAGGAGGAGGTTTAGAAAATGACAACAAGATTCTATTTAAAAAAATTTGAAAAAATTTAAAATACAGGTAAAAATTTATTTAATAAATTCTTTGAATAATTTAAAAAATATTTTAAAAAACATTTTTAGAAAACATTATTTTGGACTAAAAACGGGTTTCGACTAAAGAGATAAATAATGATGGTTTTTGTAACAGAAACATTCTTTTGAACTCTTATATACACAAAGAGGGGAAATGTTGGTAAAACATGTATTCCCATGATATAAACCCTAGGATACTAAAATCAATTATTTTATTGAGATATATATCATAATATTTCATTATTAGAAAAAAAAATCACAAACAATCCTGATAAGTGGTGAGGTTGTAACATAAAACTCTCACCACTTTTGTAACATTGAATCCTAATCCCCATGAAATAATAAAATTTAATGAATATTATAATATCATTAAAATTATAATATACATGATATAACATGTCATTGGGTTAATATATACACCTCAAAGAAAAATATTGGTGCATAATTTATCTTAGGTACCCAAGAAGGAAATTTGAGACAAAAAACCATTCCCTCTTTGGTAATTTCTGAAATATAAACACCATGAAAGAGAGATAATAAAATGAATATGTAAATAAATATAATTTTAAGGATAATTATCAAAATATACAGTCATATTACGTATATACACCCCATAAAATAAACACATGGTGAATATTTCTTTTGTCTCAAAGAAAATAAAAGCGAGACAGAAATCCCTTACCTTAAGTCTCAACATTATTCATACTCATCTGAACAAAAATTATAATAAATAAAAGTATGTTATATATATATATTTAAAAACCATACTCACATTTATCATGAGATATGTGATTTACATATGAAATTTTATTACCCATTATCTAAAATGACATATTAAAATCATGTTTCAGGTTATAATTGTTGTGTTTTTCATCTATGTTTTTTATTTGTTATTTTTTGGTCCTCATAAATTTATCTTGGATAAATAATCTCTATAATTTTAAAAATGATATAAATTATATATATATATATATATATATATATATATTATATTTATTTATCATAATCCATAAAAGTTAGTGATAGAAAATGAAATACCTCATTCATGGAGATGTTAAGCCATATATAGACAAGAACGTTGTTTCTATTTTCTTGATGGAATGAATGAATGAATTTTAAATGGAATATTAAAATTATAGAAAAAAAATTTAATTCAATACATATCACATATTATTATTTTCATTTATTTTTATTATCTTCCTTGTAAATCATGCATAAAGACGAGTGACATCGCTTCGTGTGGTTGTAGTATGTCATACACACGAGCGACGATATCACATCCTATATGGAATGAAATGTAAGTGGGTATATGTGATGTCAAAATTAAATAAGTATAATTATATTAAAAATATAATATTTATTCATTTAATATGTTGTTTTCACTATCCAAGTAAAAATAAAATTGATAACACATCACATCGGTAAGTGAGGCGGTAATCTTTTTTACACATGAGCAACGATAAATTTTCCTAAAGGTTTGGAGGTAAGAAGGGATATTTTTTATTATAATTTAATAAGTATAATAATATCATAAATATCATATATAGACATTAAATACATCATTATATCTAGTCATGAAAGGTGGTGACGGAAAATGAATAACATCAGTTTGTGACGTGGTATCCCATTGTACAGATGAATGATGATTCCATATCCCATTTTATAGAAGATGAGATGGATATATGTTATTAAAAGAAATTAAAACATATAAGTATATTTAAGATACTTAGGTTATTATATTATGAAGGTTTAATAATAATTTAAGGAGGTGGATTAATAAATAAAATATAATGCTAGATTAGTGATGTTTCTGCTTATTTCGAACACTTTTTCTTAGTTTTCACTAAAACACCTCTTAGGTTGGATTTCTGATTAAACTAAGTATTATAAAATGATATGATTTAATTAAGGAAGTTATTTGGTTAGGTATTTTCCAATCCAAAGTTTTTTGGATGTATGTGGAGGAGAGTGGAGGGGTGACCTTTTATAAGTGAGGTGGGTGACACACTTGTAATTTTTGAAATGAAAAAGGTGTACCCAGGTCTTTAACATGATAAAAGCCTAAAAAATTGAACAATATAGATAATTGAAGATATAAGGTCTAAATAAAACCATACAGTTTAATTTGGAAAAATGTTTGGTAATTTCTAGCACATATATGTTTTTTAACCCCCGATAAATCCATTTTTACCTTAAATGTGGTAAATAATTTTTACAATTTTTACTATTCATTATGGTAAAAAATTAACTTGAGAATATTATATAATATAAATTATTATTATTAACATTATTAAATCCATTTATTCATATTCAATTCATAGAAGTTGTAAAATGTAATTTAAAATTATCCTCGTAGATGCGACAAGAAAATGGGTATTTAACGAAAAAAAATTCAAAAGTTTAACAAGTCTTTATATAAACAATAAATTTTAAAATGATTAAAATAAACTAAATTGGATAAATATATATATAATTGAGCTTATTTTTTATTTAAAATCATCTTAAATTGAATTGGATGATTTTAAAATCATTAAAAGAAATTACAGTTAATAAAACCATAAGTTTTTCAATTTTCATTGAAACATTTATATTCTCATAAAATTATCAATGATTCATCCTAAGTTACTTTTTAAATAATTATTTTAAAAAATAAATTTATTTATATAATTAATCTTCTAAAATATTCAAAAATTAGTTTTAAGATAATTGTTGAAAATTCAACTAAACTATTTTTTAGAAAAATATTATTTTTAAGTGTAAAATTTGATTTCTTCTTATCTCTTTTCTAGAAAACATATAATATGAATGTTAAAATTTATATTTATTGTAAAATAAATAAATTTCATTAACGTTATTTATCATATTTGGTTTTCAAAACTTATTGAGGTAAAACAAGTTTGTTTTCATAAAAATATCTTTTGAGAAAAATATTTCTTTTATTTTGAAATAGTTTTTATTTTCATTTTAAATTATGTTTCCACAAAATAAATCATTTTATATTCATTTTTAATCCATATATTTTTATAATATATTTCTTCTTATTCATACCATACATTATAAAAATTAGGTTATAATTATCATAATAAATTATAATATTTTAATAGAATGTCATGTTTTATTTAAACCCAGCATTCCATGTAACATAAAATATTGAAAAGGATAAGTCCATTTAAATTTTCTTCAATACATATTTGGGTGATGGAATTATAATAAACCAAATTAGATTAATAATAATACAATTTAACTTTCAAAATCATCATAAAATAGTACAAATTTTTTAAGTGCTTTAAATGAAAAGACAACTCTTAATAAAAAGCTATAATTTCACTATTCATAGAAAATGTTATATTTTCAAAATATTATCAAAGATTAAACGTAAGATAATTTTGAATTGTTTATTCCAATAAAAAATTTAATTTTGTGAAATAAATTTTCAAAAAGTAAAAAAATTTATTTTATTATTTGATGTAAAAAATAAATGAAAATAATTTTTTTTAGAAAAAAGTATTTTTGAGGCATATAAAGACTTTAAAAAAATTAAGTACTTATTTATCAATATATTTTTCTTATATTAATCCTTTATACATAAATTTTTAAATTTTTTATATATATACTGCCATGTTTTGTTTATAGGTTAAAATGATAATGTTTTAAGGTTATATATCAATAGTGTATCACAATTTATTTAAAACATGGAGTTGCGTGTAATTCAAGCCATCCAAGAAATTAAATTTATTTGATTTTTTAATCAAATCATGTAGTTTCATATTCAACCCCATTATAATTAATTTGGCCTTGAAAATTACATTACCTTTATAAAAACAACTAAGGACAGTCCCACCATATCACATCCTCAGGTTCCAATGATGCTTGCTCAAATTGGTGGATTCACAAAAAATGTGACAAAGTTGGTGGTCTTACTTCATAGAACATTATCTTTATTATCCAAAATCTTCATTAGTTATCTCCTATAAAATGAGCAAGATATGGTTTTATGACCTCTATGTTCAGTACATGTGCAGGGTCAAGTATATACTTTCCCGTGAGAGATACATGGAACACATTATGAAATTAATAAAGGTTTGGAGGGAGATTCAGAAGATAAGATACCATCCCCACACCATTTTGAATCTCTAAGGGGATAATATTCATTGGGATCAAATTTTATTTATAAACAAATATCCTAACCTTATTCCATATAAAAATTTATAGAAAAACCTTCTCAGCAGCTTCAAACTCTGAATCTTACTAATTATTTTTCATATAATTTTTTTTGACATTATGATGCCTTTATGTGTTTCTGAATGACTTGAAACATATCTAATATTTTTCATATAGCTCAAGTATTAAAAATAGTCTTTATTAAAATTATTTTTAGTACCATTTATTTGTAAACAAATTTCTATAGATGGATCAATAAGGATCCATATGAATGTTTGAGTGAATGTTATTTTTATAAGAAAACTCGACAAGTGGAAGATGTTGATCCCAAAAATATTTGAAATTCATTGAAAAATATCCCAGCATATCTTATAGGGTTTGAATTCTTATCTCATACTATCCATCTATAAAGGGGTGATAAGAAATGAAAAAAACTTAACTTGGTATCTAGAGCATAATGAATACTTCTCCATAACATTGAGGTAAACCTCAGATCATGATTAGATATAATACAAAGTGTTACTCCATGAAACCTTACCACTTATTTTATTTATATTTTGGAAACCAGATCAAGAGATAAGTATTAGGTGATATAAATTAAGTGCGTGGAACTTTTTTGGTGAACATTTAACACCAAATACCATTATAGGTTTTATATGTTTTCGAGATCCTGATTAAAAAATCTATGGCGATGTTTTCCCATTTTTCTTATGATATGGGTAATAGTTTCAATATACCATTAGAATTTTGTCTCTAAGACTTAAATTGATGACATAACTATCACTGAGATACAAAATCTAAAATGGACATCTTTATTTTTTCCCACCAAAAATATTCTTTCATGTAGGCTAGTGTTTGGTGTTACACCATTGTCACCCTTTGGTTGTTGGTTGAAGCCCCACAACCTTGTTGGATGTGACTGGTTGTTGCCCGGAACACAATTTATCTTTTTTAAGAAACTATATTAATATAATTCCCATAATGATCCAAAATATAAATAACCCATAATTACCTCAAGATAAACGATAAGATAAACCATAATGGTTACTAATACCATTAATCTTAGGTCAATAAATTGTAAAGTAATTCCTCATTAAATAACTTTGTCATTAAAAATCATACAAAATGAAAATGTTGTATTTCCAAAAAGGTATCATATAATATCATTAGTCTTGATAAAATACCATAATAGAAACCCTAAAAGGGGTTTCTAAGACTTTGACCTTATGATCAACATTAAAATCATTAACACATGATAGTCTCTATAATGTTAATATTGCACGAATAAATACATTATTCCAAAAGAGAATTCACCCTTTATTCCTTAAATAAGATCTTATATTAGACAGAAACATTTTTATTAGAACTATGGATTTATCCTTAAAATGATATAATAACAAATTTGATCTCATAAATCCAGAATCCATGTCGATAGAGATATGATAAATTCTTATAATCACATAAAGTTCCACTAAAGGATGAACAATAATACTTCCATAGGGATTATTCATACAAAGTGAATTGTGAAATTCCCAACTACTGAGTGGGGGATAAGTGTGCAGTAATTATATTGATTCACTTAAACTATTATGATTTAATATGTTTTACCTTTTCCTTTTTTCTTTAGAGGTTGTTTTGGCTTATCATCCTCATCAACCATTGGATTAGGGCATTGATTTGCATAATTCCCAAACTCCATGCATTTCAAGCCTTGGAGCATGGGTGGTGCATTAGCTGGAGTCTTAATTTACTCTACTATTAGAAATTCACTAGGTCTATGAATTTACTTCCAATAACACCTTGAAAATTTTATATACTTATTTGAATAAATTTAAATTCATTTGATATCTTGCGTTATACGCAACCTATAGTTCTAGAAAACAAGGAAAAATATTATTATAATTATTAAACATGATTATTATTGACTAGGCATTAAACATTGAAGAATGAATGGGAATAAAATGTTTATATATTAAGTATAATGGTTTGATATAATGAATAAATACTGATAAAAATAAATAAATTTCGTTAAAATCTTTTGATGTTTTGAATATAGTATATTCAAAGAAAATTACGCTTTACTGTATTTTGTGAAGAAATAGTAAAATTAGATTTTAAAACTTTTAGAATTTTTTTAAAATAAACATAATTTATTAAATCTTAGTGCCAAAATTATCTCAGGTGGAATGTTTTTATTTTTGTGAAAAGGTTAATTTTTCGGTGAATAGTGAAAATATATATATTTATTTTAAAAACCCCATTTCATTTAAAGAATTTAAAAATACATATATTTTTTAAACATATATTAAATTTAAAATAATATCAATTTTAATAAAATTAATCTAATTTATTAGATTTTAATAAATTTCAGGTTGAATAATTATATAAAAACTTTTTATACTCTTGAAAATTTATGACCTTGGAAAACCACTTTTTCATTGTGATTGTGGGTTTAATTTTAAATTAATATTTTCTAATTATATTAATAGAAATATTAAATAAGGATTAAATATTTTTAATTAGAATAATTTATATTATATAATATGTTTAAATTAATTTTTTTGATAATAAATATCTACAATAGTAAAAATTAAATACTATGGTTAGTGATAAAATTCGTTTACTAAGGGTAGAACTAAAAATATAATTGGTTAAATAACCTATAAAATATATTAAAACCCATTTTTTGGACATATATCATCCTTTTAATTTATAAGGTTTGATAATTATTTATTTTGAATTATTTTTTTCATTTAAAAACAAGCATAAACATTATACTTTTTAAATATTCCATATGTGTCCTCTCTCCCACCTATTAAAGGACACCCCATATATTCTCCTATTCACACATAAAAAAACATTTGTTTTGAAAAATTACTCAAACAATAAATTCCATAATTACATACCTACATCCTAGATGCCTTATTTTGATTAGGGAATCCACCTTAAAAGTTTTTAGGTATAAACCTAATGTGGTTCTATTAAGAGGTACACTTCTAAAACATTTGCATTTGTTTTATTTAATATTCCCGCTTATTCAAATATTCTTCAAATATAATGATATAATAAAAATAATATATATTATATACTTTGTGTTTATTATTTTAATATAATAAATTATATATATATCCCATATTCCATCGAATGGGAAATGAAACATTTGACCGCATGTACATTGAATTGTCGCCTTGTGAACCACTTTATTCATTTCCCATCACCACCTCTCAATTATAGATATAATGCTGAATTTCATATATTTTTATGATATTTATTATGTAATTATATTTATTTAAATATAATAGGACATTAAATTTCTTACCTTCCATTTTCTAGGGGTATAATAACGTCGCTCGTGTGTACAACATACTACCACCACACGTCGCAATGCGATTCATTTTTCACTTACATATTACATGGAAGGTAAAAAAAATAAATTTGAGGAATATATGTGACATATATATAAAATAATATTTAATCTATATATGATATTTATTATTTACCTTCATTTCATTTCATCCTTCAAGAAAATGGAAACAACATTCTTATGTATGTACAACCTACCATCTCAATGAACGATATGTTCAAATTTCTATCAATAACTTTTATGGATTACTCTAAATATATATAAACTGAATATATATAATAATTTTATCATGGTAAAAATTATGGATATTATAGAACCATGATCAAATTAAGAGGACCTAAAGTGAAAAATCCAAACATAAATGAAAAACAAAGCAGTTATTACCCAAAACCATATTTTAACAAGGAATCGTGAAGAAACATGTAATAAAATGGAATAAGTAAAGAATATATGGAATGATACATATAATTAAAGAATATAAATATATTTATAATAAACAGCTTTTTATTATACATGAGTTTTGAACATGTATAATGTAATTTGAGACTTAAACTAAATGATTTTTGTCTCAAATTTCCTTCTTTGGGATATAAGTCATGTTATGTGTCAACATTACTTTATAAAGTGAAAATAATTCCCATTTAAATGTAATATTAAGAATAAAATTATTTTAATGATATTTAAAGATTCATTTTAAGTTATTATTTAATAGGGCCTAATATTATAATGATACTAAATTGGTAAATGTTTTATATTACAATCTCACTATTTTTCAAGATTGTTTAATATTGAGTTTTTCGGTGATGGAATATTATAACATATATATATCAGGAAACAAATTTATTTTATTATCATGTTGTTATTCTTTTAGAATATATTTTTTCCTTTCATTTTTGTAACACCTCAAGCTTCCACATTACGTTTCCTTTTGAATAATGCAGTAGCTTATGTTGTACGCAACTTTGAGTTTTGACACACCACGACCAATGAAACTAGCCGTTATGAAAATTAATACCCACTTTTTGAAATTTTATAAATTTTAATTTTCAAAATGGGCTTCATCTTTAGATTCGGAATATCAAAATTAGCTTAGGGTGAATTTTTGGTATTTTTTTAAGAACTTTCAATTTTTGATGAATAGTGAAAACACTGCGATATTATTTAAAATAGACTTTTTATTTAAATAATTAGTTATTTTATTTTAATTTATTTTAGGTCAAACTAGATACATAATACCTATATATTTTCAATTAAATTAATTGGATTAATTTTATAATAAGTTTAGATATATAAAATGTTATTGAACTTTTTAACGTCTTTTACCCACCTTCTAGAAGCATTTACAAATTTGCATCAAAATTAATTTTACCATTTCTGTGAGTTGAATTTAAAAATTATGAGAGACACAGTTGATATCAGTAAATAAAATTTGGTTCAATAATGTGAAAATAATTTTTGGTCAATAGTATCTTCTGACTTTGATTTACCACGGTTAAAAGTAAATAGGGTAATTAAGGTTAAAAATGATTTTTTTAATTACCCTCACACATGTACTAATTCTATTGGGTAAGGTTAATTCGACCAAAAAATACTTTGAAATAAAATATGTTCCCCTTTGGTCCACTTCGAATAGAATAGGACATTTATTATTATTTTATTTAAAGATTTAAAAGAGTTAAATTCATTTTTTAATAAATAAAACATTTTTAATATAGGGTTATAAATAAGATAAATTAGATTATAAACAATTATTATAAAGTTAAAAATATATCCCACATAATGTTATTTTATTTATAATTTTTAGACATTAAATAATTTAATTTACTTTTGACACAATGATGATGCAGTAATTACCTTATTAATGAAATATTAAAATAATTGATATTATAAATAACCATATAAGTGTAATTTGAGACTTTTGATGAATTAAACTAATTTACTAGGTTAATATGACATTTTAGGTTTGATTAAATAATTTTCTTCGAAATATTTATCCTATTATGATTTTCAAAAATACCAAATACTAGATTGTGTCAAAATTAACATAATTGAGTTTTTAAAACAAACACTATATTATTAATTGATATAATATTACTAAAAATATAATTTTCTTCTAAAGGACTTATATAAGGATATATATATATTAATTATTAACCACTTGTGGTTTGGTTGGCTTTTCGTAATAAGTTTGTTAACCATATAATATAAAAATACAAAGAGACATGGAAAATGTAAAACTATGTAACTATGAGTTGAATTTAAATGATAATGTTAATATGGTGACCTAAACCTATCTAAAACCTATTTTTTGAGAGTTTTTCTACCCATACCCACCTTAGACTCGAAATAAATCATTTTTTATCCATTAGAAACAGAAAATTATTTTATTATAAAATAATATTTCACGCTTTTCCTAAAGTGACCCTCACCTCTCCTGTAAAAGGGTACTTCCCTTTCTCTTAATTTAACACCTCTAAAGCCATTTTTATTGCCCAATACCTACCCCAATATCCTCAAAACTTTACTCCCTTCATTATACAGACCTTACTTTGGTCTTCAAGCCAACCTATGGAGCCCTTTTGATCAAATCAAAAGGAAGAACCCAAAGAAGAGGTAAATATTTCATCACCTCTTCCAAGTTCTTTTCTTCTTCCACTTCCTATTTATTTGTTGATTCCATTCTAAAATAATAAATAAAGTATATTATATATATTTTTATGTTATTATCAAAATGGTACAACTATATTCATTATTCTATATATCATATAAATGTCAAAGTCACCATACATGCGTACGTACGACTTACCGTCTCCACGTCGTGGTGTAATTTGTTATTCAAACACTTAATTATTTGGATGGGTATAATAATGAGTATAACAAATGTAAATAATAAATATAAAATTTTAATGATTTTTTATATATGATATACCATCCAATTACAATCGATATCACCATCAATATAATGATATTGTCGCTCGTGCATACGTACAGATTATCGTCTCCATGAACGCGATGAGATTCATTCTCCATCATAATCATTAAAGAATAATTTTCATTTTATGATTAAAAATAATGTTTATGAACATAATATGATTCTTTATATGAATCAAATACATCATATACTTAACAAACATGGCTTATGTAACCAAGTATATAAAGGAAAACGAATCTGTTAACACCCAAAATGATTATACATAGAAAATATTATTAACAAATAAATATTAGAGGATCATATATGATATCATATTTATGTATACAGTTTTTGTATAATTTAATAACAATTTTTTTAACTATTATACAGGATGTTAACATACCATCGACTAAGGAAAAGTACAAGGTAAGGGTTAATTTCACAATCTCTTAATTATCTAAGGTTGTTTTTACGTAAGTATCTAATAGGACATCTTTATCATCCACATCCATGTTTCTTGAAAATGTATTTCAAATCATTTTTACTATTTACTAGACTATGAGTTAAAGAAATTTATACCTTTTTTGACTTTTTATAAAATGTTTTGAAAGGAATCCTTTTTTTATTTTCTAAACAAGGTATTTTATGACATTTTCGACAAAATTAATATAAAAATGTTTTTTTACTTATACAGTGGGTGTGGCTATTTTCTGCCATTATATCATTGTTGAAACTTCCCATACAAGATTATAATAATATTTTCAAAATAAATGTCTTCTTTTAGAATTATGTGACTTTTAACTAATTTCAAAATAGAAAGAGGTATTTATTTTAAATAGTTTTCATTTCATCTATGTCAATTTCCTTTGATGAATTTTAAACTTGTTTGAAGTTGATTGATTATTATAAAAATCTTCTATATTGTATTGAAGTTTTTTTGATATATTTGACTATGGATGTGTTGCTTTTACACCATTCATGGTTTACGAATAGAGTATTGGCATTTCGTATGCTAGTTTTAATACAAATGTTTATGTTATGTATAAACCTTTTCATATGAGGAATGCATTGAACTTAGTAAGTGACGGGTGGAGCCCGATATAGCCCCTTTATGCATTGGTAGGTCTCATGAGACAAACTAGAATTCTGGCACAAATCCCAGAAAAAGTCTTATTTGTAGTCTTGGCACAAGGCCTTGAAAATGTGGTTATGAAGTCTGGCATTATGTATTCCATCATTATGAAAGTGGCTATTGATATTACATGTAATTATTCGACTAGTAATATATCCATGTTAATAGGTAAATGGAATTATTTGATTTTATATTTTCCATATTATGTTGAATTTTATGTTTAAAATTCTTTTGTTTTAGTCTTATATATTGCCTTAAATGTTTATGCTTATTTATGAAAGTTTCTACTATATAGTTATCCTTACTGGGCATCTGACCTCACCCCGTTCTATGTTTTATTTTTCCCAGGATGTGAAAAGGTATTTTATGGTTCACCTATAGGGATACTCTAAAGATATAAGTGTGTTAAAAAGGTGAAAAAATAATGTTGGTGTTTTTAGTTAATGATTTTATGTAGAACTTATAATTGTATCTAGTACTTCCAAAGCTACTAAACCGATTGGTCTATTGGGAGTTGAAACCTTGTGATCATGCCAATGTTATGTAATAATTCCTTGACTCTAGGTAACTGGGTTTGGGGTGTTATAGTTAGTATCGAAGGAAATTTAGTACAAACGTTGGAAGCTAGATTTAGAAAAACTCTGATTAGAGAACATTACCCTAAGATAGACTTTGAGGATTAGTATAGAAGAACATCCTAGAATTTTGGTACTATAGGGATTTTTTGAGTTTCCCAAGAAATAAATCCTTGTCTGGATACAGGAAGGTGGAGGCAGCTCTGGAACATATATACCTAGTAGTAAAACCCAAAAACACCACTTCGAGCTAGACTCGAATGGGAACTGGTGCACGACAATGGGGCTGGTTGCACTCTTGGTTACGACACTCCTAGGGGATATGCTTAGGATAATTCTCATTTTCTTTACAAACCATTATTAATGGTTTATGAGTATATAATTACTTAAATAAAACATTTTTATTATTATGGATTATATCCATAAACTGTTCAATTTATGTTAATTGTTTTACAGGTTTGGAATTATGTATTGCAATTCATAAACAAATATAGTGTATGCAATTGTTTAGAAATGGAATCTAGTGGAAGGAATGGAAAATGTATAAATGCACATAATCTATATAGGGATTTACCTCCAACTCAAGATAATTATAGTGGAGCTGGTGAAGCAACTGGTGCTAATTATCTTATCCCCATAATTGGACAACTCTCTCGGGTTATGAATAATAACCTTACCCGTATGGAGCACCCTGATCCACAATGCGGAGGGTCAATGTTAGATCACTTCAAGAGGAAACAACCACTAACATTCAATGGGAGTACAAATCTATTATTATATAAGCAATGTTTAAATTCCTTAGATAAAATATTTCATGCTTTGGGGAGTAGGAAAAGGGAAAAAGTTTTCATGGCAGTTTATCGCCTCATGGGAGATGCAGATCAATGGTGGTCATTAATCCAAAAAAAAGATCAAGAATTATCGAACATGGAATGATGGGAGTTTAAGGATATTTTCATATAATAATACTTTACTCATGACCATCGAGCAAATATAGAAAGACAATTTCTGATTCTGAGTCAAAAGGAGGATAACAATGTCGCAAAGTATGAGGCTAACTTCACAAGGTTAGCAAGGCATGTAAAAGATTATATATGTAACCCAAGGAGTAAGATTGATTGATTATTTGAAGGTTTAAAACCATTTATCTATTGAGAATTAGTCTCACAATCCTTCTCATCGTATAAAGATATAGTCTCATGTGCTATCGAGATAGAAAATGAATTCTCTAAGTCTTACAACTTTAAAGAAAAGAAAGAGAAAAGGAGATCTTCTAAACACTATGTAAATGAAAATAAAGGGATGAAGGGAAAATTTTAATATCCACTCTATGGTGAATGTGGTAAGAAACACCTCCGTACTTGCCTAAAGGGAATGGGAGTCTGTTACAAGTGTGGTGAAAAAGGCCACCAAACTCGTGATTCCAAGAGAAAGAAATATGATGTCAATGTTGAATGCTATAATTGTTGAGAAAAGAGTAATTATGAAAATAAATTTCCTAAGATCCAAGGGAACATACCTTAGAAAAGTACAAGGGAGAAAGTCCAAAGCTTATGCGATCACTAATGCGGAATTTGAAGCTCTGAAAGACATGGTGGCATGTAATTTAATGGTTTTGTTAAGTTTAGCTGATGCTTTATTTGATTCTAGATCATCACATTGTTTCATATCTTCCCAGTTCACTTAGAAAATTAGATTTTTTCCATTTGAATTAACAAGGGAGTTGTCAGTAAAAACCCCTAAGGTAATTATCATCGCAAAAAAGTTTTGTGAATGAGTTCCCATTAGGGAATATAAATGTTCTTTATTTGCGGATCTCATCATCATACCCATGATTTAAATTGATATAATCCTCATAATAGATTAGCTTTCGGACCATGATGTGAAAATTTACTATAATAATAAGGATGTTAAATTTTTTTATGATGATAATGAGTACCTTAACTTTAGAGAAGAACCATCACCTTCTGATTCTCATCTAGATCTGCCCCCAGTAGATCTACTAAATTAAATTATTGGGGAAGAAGAGAATGAAATAACTATTGGTGAGGAAAATAATATTCGAATAGAAGACATACCTATTGTGAAAGAATATGTTGATATGTTTCCAAAGGATTTACGTAGACATCCTCCAGAACAAGAAATTGAGTTTTCCATCGATTTAATTCCTGGTTCAAGGCCTATATCAAAGAACCCTTATATAATGGCTACTGTGGAATTAGTGTAACTAAAGAAACAACTAAGTGAATTGAGTAACAAGAGATTTATTCACCCTAGTGTTTCTCTATAGGGATACCCTATCCTTTTTGTTAAAAATATAGATGGATCTATGAGGTTGTGGATTGTCTACTGAGAGATCAATGCTATAATAATTATAAAGAACAAGTATCCCCTACCTCTAATTGATGATTTATTCAACCATATTAATTGAGATCAATATTTTTCAAAGACTTACCTTCAATATGGATATCATCAGTAGTGTGTGAACAAGGAAGACATTCCGTAAACAGTATTTTGACCCAACTATGGGCATTACGAGTTTACAGTAATGCCTTTTGGATTGACTAATGTGCCCTCTATCTTCATGGATCTAATAAATAGAGTTTTCAAGGAATATATTGATGAATTTTTAGTGGTATTTATTGATGATATTTTGGTATAATAAAAAAGATATGAAGATCACAAAAATCACTTGCGCATTATCATGAGGACTCTTAAAAGAAATTAATTATATAGGAAATTTACCAAGTGTGAATTCTGGCTTTAGGAGATTTCTTTTCTTGGCTATATTGTCTCTAGGGATGGAATCTCTATTGATCCTTCAAAGACCAAGGAAATATAAGAATAACCATCACCGAAAAGTATATCTGAGAAATGTAGTTTTATTGGTTTAGCAGGTTATTATCAGCATTTTGTCCATAATTTTACTTGATTGGATAACCCATTATCGAAGCTCACTCGTAAAGGGGTTAAATTTTTTGGGACAAAAGAGTGTGAAGAATGTTTTGAAGAACTAAATATAAGATTAGTTAATGTTATTATCTCGACTCTACCATTAGGGGATGATGGGTTTGTTATTTATAGTGATGCTTCAAAGAAAGGACTTTGTTGTGTCATTAGGCAGAATAATAGAGTTATTGTCTATGCATCACGGCATCTAAAAATTCATGAACAAAACTATCCCTATCATGATATTGAGTTAGTAGCTGTAATATTTTCTCTAAAAATCTGGATACACTATCTCTATGGTGAAAATGTGAGATTTATACTGATCACAAGAGTTTGAAGTATATTTTCTCACAAAAATAACTCAACATGGGGGAAAGGCGATGTCTTGAACTACTCAAGGATTACGATTTAACTACACACTACCACCAGAGGAAGGAAAATAAGGTAGAATATGCTTTGATAAGAAAGGTTCATGGAGTTTTGAATAATATGAGAGTTGAAAAGGATACTATATACATGGATCTAGTAAAGATGGATATTGTAATAATAATGGAATGTGAAACATCAAAGCATTTTCAAATCGTTGCCAAACCATCTTTACTAGAAAGGAAAAACAGTTTCCAGACTGATGATGTGGAATTTCAAAAGAAGAATAAAGCTGTGAATGATGGAAGATTTAGTGACTTCATATATGAAGATAGAATTTCTAAATTTGGGAAGAGACATTTTGTTCCTAACATACCTGATCAAAAAATGGAATTGTTGGATGATGCTCATAGTTCTAATTTATCTATATACCCTAGGATCACCATGATGTATAGTGATTTTAAGGAACATTTTTTGTGGGACAACATGAAGAGGGAGATTGTTGATTTTTTGTCAAGATGTATGGTTTTTCAACAACTGAAAGCTGGATGGAAATATCATGGAAGAGTCATGAAACCTCTTCCCATAATTTAGTGGAAATGGGATAATAATACAATGGACTTTTTCATGGGATACCAAAGACTCCTAGAATGAATGATGCAATATGGGTCATTGTTGATTGTCTTACCAAGTCAGCACATTTTCTATCTATAAGAGAAGATTTACCACTTAGACGTCTGGAAAGACTATATATTAATGAGGTTATAAGACTATATGGTGTACCCATATCGATTGTTTCTGATCATGATCCCCATTTTACATCAATATTATAGAAAAGTCTTTAGAAGGCCCTAGATACTAATTTTAGTTTGAGCACTGCCTACCACCCTCAAACCGATGGACAATCAGAATAAACTATTCAAACATTATAAGACATGTTGACATCTTGATCACTTGAATTTCAAGATATGTGGGATCAATATTTACCTATGGTAGAATTTTCATATAGAAATAGATTCCATTCGAGTATTTAGATGGCACCATATGAAGCGTTATATGGAAAGAGATGTCGCACACCAACTTGTTGGGATGATGTTGGTGAAAGAAAACTCATAGTCCTAGAACTTGTCAAGGAAACAATGGAAAAAGTGAAGATTATCCAAACCCACATGAAAGCAGCCCAAAGTAAGAAAAAGATCTATGTCGATAACCAAAGGAAATATTTGTAATTTTAAGTAGGAGACCATGTTTTCTTGATGGTATCTCCATTGAAGGGTGTTATAAGTTTTAGTAAGAAGGGTAAATTGAGTCCCAGGTACATCGGACCTTTCAAAATTCTAGAACGAATTGGTGTTGTATCCTATCGTTGGGCAATGCCTTCAGGTCTCTCCAAAGTTCATGATGTGTTCCACGTATCACTATTGAGAAAACACATGCCTCGCCCAATGCATGTACTCACTTATGAGGAATTGAACTGAAACCTGATCCATCTTATTGTGAAGAGCCTGTCAAAATTCTTGATACCATGGAAAAAGTGCTGAGAAACTGGAAAAATCGTCTAGTAAATGTTCTATGGAGGAACCATAAGATGGAAGAGGCAACGTGGGAACCCGAGGAACATATGATGAAGAACCACCTGAATCTTTTTATACAATAATATTCTATAAATTTTGAAGATGAAATTATTTTAAGGAGGGAAGAATTCAACACCCCAAGCTTTCACGATACGTTTCCCTTTGAATACTACAGTTGCTTGTGTTGTACGCAACTTAGAGTTTTAACACACCATGACCAATGAAACCAACCATTATGAATAGTAATACCCACTTTTTGAAATTTTTTACATTTTAATTTTCAAAACATACTTCATTTTTGGATTTTGAATATCAAAATTATCTTAGGGTGAATTTTTGGTATTTTTCCGAGAACTTTCAATTTTGATGAATAGTGAAAAACACTACATTATTTTTTAAAACCAAATTTTTATTTATATATTTATTTAATTTATTTTCTTTTATTTTAGGTCAAAATAGAAACATAATACTTATATATGTTCAATGTAATTCATTTGAATCATTTTATACTATGTTTAGATATATAAAATTTTATTTGAACTCTTTACCGTCTTTTACCCACCTTCTTGGAGCATTTACAAATTTGCATAAAAAATAATTTTACCGCTTCTGTGAGTTGAATATAAAAAATCAGTGAGACATGGTTAATATAATTAAGTAATATGTGGTTCAATAAGATGAAAATAATTTTTGATGAAAAGTAACTCTTGACTTTTATTTACCACGTTTAAAAGTAAATAGGGTAATTAAGGGTAAAAATGATATTATAATTACCCTAACACATGTCATAATTCTATTTTATTGGTGTAATTCGACCCAAAAAAACAGTAGGAATAAAATATGATCCAATTTGGTCCACTTGGATTATATTAGGAAACTGATGATTATTTTATTTAAAGAAGAGTTAAAAGAGATAAATTAAATGTTTAATAACTAAACCATTTTTAATATATGGTTTTACATAATATAAATTAGACTATAAATATTAATTAGAAGATAATACGATTTAATACATAATGGTATTTTATTTATAATTTTTACACATTAATTAATTTAATTTATTTATGACACAATGATAATGCAGTAATTACCTTATTAATGAATGATTAAAATAATCGATATTATAAATATCCCAAAAAAGGTAATTTTAGAATTTTGAGGGATTAAACTAATTTTCTTGGTTAATATGACATGTTAAGGTTGATGAATTTTTTTTTGAAGTAATCATGCTATTATTATTTTCACAAAAACCAAATACTAAAGAGTGTCAAAATTGACATAATTGAGTTTTAAAAAAATACTATATTATTAATTGATATAATATTCCTAAAAATCTAGGATTTAGAAAAAAGACTTATATAAGGTTATATATATTAATAATGAACCACTTGGGGTTCTCTTTTCTTGTTATAGTACGTTTATTAACCATATAAAATACAAATACAAAGAGAATGGTAAATGTCAAAATATTTAATTAAGAGTTAAATCTGAAAGATACTGATAATACGGTGACCTAAACCTATCTAAATCATGTTGGTTGAGATGTTTTCGACCCATACCCATATTATCCTCAAACTAAATCATTTTGGAGCCATTATAAACCGAAAATTATTTTACTATAAAATAATATTTCAAGCTTTTCCTAAAGTGACCCTCACCTCCCATATAAAAGGGTACATCCCCTTCTCTTAATTTCACACCTCCAAATCCATTTGTCTCAGCCAAACCCTACCCAAATATCCTACCAAATTTTCTCCCTTTATCCTAGAGACCTTCCTTTGGTCATAAATCCATCTTAAAGAGCCCTTTTGATCAAATCAAAATTAATAACCTGAAGAAGTGGTAAATATTTCATCAACACTTTCATGTTCTTTTCTTCTTCCACATCCTCTTTATTTATTGTTTCTAGTCTAAAACAATTACTCCAATATATTCTATATACTATAATGTTATTATAAAAATTGTACACCCATATTCATTATTCTATCCATTATATTAATGAAAAAGTCACCATACGTGCGTACGTACGGATTACCGTGTCCACATCGTGGTGTAGTTTGTTATTAAAACAGTGCATTATTTGGATGGGTATAATAATGAGTATAACTGATTTAAATAAAAAATATAACATGTTAATTATTCTGTATAGATGATATACAATCCAATTAAATACTATTTCACTATCAATATAATAATATTGTCGCTCGTGAATATGTATAGATTACAGTCTCCACAAACGTGATGAGATTAATTCTCCATCGTAATTATTCAAGAATAATTTTCATTTTATGATTAAAAAAATGTTTACGAAAATAATGTAATTATATATATGAATCAAATACATCCTATCCATAAAAAACATGGCTTACATACTCAAACATATAAAGGAAAATGAATCAGTTGACACCCGAAATGATGATACTACTGAAATATTATTAACAAAGCAATATTAGGGGATCATATATGATATCATATTTATGTATATAGTTCCCTTATAATTTAATAACAATGTTTTAACTATTATATAGGATGTTAACATACCATCAACTAAGGAAAATTATAAGGTAAGAGTTAATTTCCCAATCTCTTTATTATCCGAGGTTGTTTTTACCTAAGTATCTACTGGGACCTCTTTATCTTCCACATCCATGTTTCTTGAAAATGTATTTCAAAATATTTTTACTATTTACTAGAATATGGTTTAAATTCATTTATACTCTTTTTTTGACTTTTTATAAATTTTTTTGAAAGGAATCCTTCTGTCATTTTCCAAACAAGGTACTTTATTACCTTTTTGACAAAATTAAGGTAAGAATGTTTTTTTAACTTATACGGGAGGTGTGGTTATTTTCAATCATTATATCATCATCGAAGAATACCATACAATATTATAAGAATATTTTAAAATTAAATGTTTTATTTTATAATTATGTGACTTTTAAATGATTTCGAAATAGAAAGAGGAATTTATTTCAAACAGTTTTCATTTCATCTATGTCACCATCCTTTGATGGGTTTTAATCTTGTTTGAATTTGTTTTATTATGATAAAAATCTTCCATATTGTATTAAAGGTTTTTTGATATGTTTGAATGTGGATGTGTTATTTTTATACCATTCATGGTTTATGGATAAAGTATTGACATTTTTTATTCTAGTTTTAATACGAATGTTTATGTTATGTTTAAAGATTTTCATATGAGGAATGAATTCGACTTAGTAAGTGATAGATGGAGCCCACTATAGCTCCTTGATGTATCAGTAGGTCTCATGAGACAATCTAGTGTCTTGTCACAATGCCTTAACAAAATATTATTTGTAGCTTTGGCACAAGTCCTTGATTATGTGGTTATGAAGTCTACATTATGCATTCCATCATTATGAATGTGTCTATTGATATTGCATATGATTATTCAACTTGTATAATGTCAATGTGAATAAGTAAACGGTATTATTTGATTTTACATTTTCTTTATTATGCTGAATTTTATGTTTAAAAGGATTTTGTTTTAGTCTTATACAATACCTTAAATTTTTATTCTTATTTATATAAGTGTACACTATATTTTTATCTTAACTAAGCATCTGAGCTCACCCCTTTCTATGTTTTATTTTTTTCCAGGATGTGAAGAAGTATTTTATGGTTGACCTATATGGAGAGTCTAAGTATATAAGTCTGTTCAAAAGGGGACAAAATGTTGTTGATGTTTTTATTTCATGATGTAATGTAAATCTTATAAATGTATCTAGTACTTCCCAGGCTACCAAACTGATCAGTCTTTCGGGATTTGACCCCTTGTGATCATGCCAATGTTATGTAATAATGCACAGAATCTAGGTAACTAGGGTTGGGGCATTACAATATTAATACCTTTAAGGATTAAGTAGGCTAAAAATATTTTTATGAAAAATAAACATTATTTATTACTTCAGTTAAAAATACATTTTTTTCATACCAATGTTTTCAAAAAATGTATTAAAAAATGTTTTAAAATTAATGATAAGATTTATTAAAGATATTTTTACTCATGTTTTAACTTCTAAAACTTTTAAGGAATATTTCTGTCATTTTCCAATCAAGTCCCATTTGGATTTTATTGAGAATTTGAGACAAATATATGCTTTAATGTGAACAACATGAACAAAATTCAGCACTATCACGACCATTATCAAATTTGGAGATTACATTAAGTGTTTTTAAAGATATTTTATAATAAAATTATATTCATAATATTTTATGAATTTTAGATTTAAAAAGGAGACTTTCAATGAAAGGTTATTTTCCTCAAGAAATCTAATCAGTGATTTTTCTTTCAAAATATTTTTCCATCTAAAACGAAATCCATTTATGTTACATAATATTATCTGGGGATATGATATAATGATACTAAATTTATTGTAATTATGAAATTTTTATTTTTATTATGAAAATATATTTATGAAACCCATTTATTTCCCACATGTTATACTATGATGAAATGTTTTATGAAACTCATTTCTTTTCATGGGTTGTGATATGATAAATAATTTATCAATCCCATTTATTTTCACGGGTTCTGATATGATGAATGTTTTATGATCATGTCGCACAAATATGAATGATTTTCATTATGTGACATTTGGGACCTATATATTTCTCCAATCCATTGGGTAAAGATTCTTATCTCATGATAAAAACATAGATGGATGAAGAGTGAAACTAGTTCATTAAGGGACTTTTTCTAGTATGATAGTATTGGGAGTGAACCTTGACTACTAATATGGCATGGCGTGTGATCCAATTCCCCTACTATAACCTTGTAAATGATCCTAGACTACTGAGGGAAAGATTTTCTTTGCTTATAGGTATTCTATAGATCCAAGTATTATGCCAATTTTATGCTCTGATGGATCATGTTCTTTGATTCCCTTATGGTTCATGTCTTATATACTCCAAATATTTAGGCCATGACTCAAGATTATATTCTTTTATATGAAAGGTATGGTTTTCAAATGTTTTAATCATGTTCTCATACCATTATGCACATGTTATGTTTACAAATATCCCTTGTTTACCCTTAATGGGAATACAAGATCACCCTTTATTATATTTCTCTTACCTAGGTTATGAAAAAATATATTATAAATGATATAACTCAGATGGCTATGATTTATGAATAACTTATTTGGAGATAATGTTGCTTACTTATAGACCAACTGATTATGTGTCCATGTTTCCAAAGGCTATAGACCTAAATGATTCTATAATGGATCATTATGTTATGTAATGAATATTAATCTATTAATATATAATTATTATGTATGAGAAGTTAGAGTTATTATCATTTGAGAGAATTGGTTTAGTTAACCTTTGGAAAACAGGATTAAACGTTTTAGTGAAAATCCACGGAATCAGTCTACCTATCAGGTAAAATACTAATTTTTTTTAAGGAATAGATAATTTCACTTACGTTAAAATATAAACAAATCTGGGTAGTACAAGTAGGAATGGTTTAGTCACATATATATAGGGGTAATAAATTTTTAAAAGGCGCATTGGTCTTGACTCGAGCATTACCTGGTATATGACAAGGAGCCTTATTATTTACCTAGTTTGACACTCTCAGGCGATATGTATTAGTCGATTTACATTTTCATTGCAAACCATAATGAAATATTTTCATATATTTTTACCGTTAAAGAAATTGGTTAAATCTAATGTTTCATGGATTTAAAAGAAGGTGTCTTGATTTTGATATCCTATTAATGATGTTTCATAACTATGTGTTTCCTACTACGATAATTGTTGCTCACACTATATTTCATAGATTTAGTGAATGGATTGAACACAAAGGGAAAATGTTAATGTAGAATATAATAGTAAATGCAATGATTATACTCCTTAAAAAATAAATGTTATATGATATTAATTGAAAAATATTATTACTATGATCACAGAACTTTCTCATGTAATGAATCATGTTGAAATTCTAAAATAGAAAAGGAGAGAACAATATTATTTTAAGTCCTTTATGAGGTAATTTCAAAATATTATAACGGTTACATTGATTATCTAGTTACTGGGTAATGGAACATTACAAAAATATATATACTTTCCATTCTTTAGTGTCCAAAACTTGAAAAATCCAATTTGGTTATCCATCATTTGGAAGGTGAAGTAGAACAATGGTGGACTCCCATTAATAAAATAAGAAAACATGATGAAATAGGCTCTATGGAGTGGGATGAGTTAAAGAGATCATATTTCAATAAGTACTTCCCTCATATATTTCATATAAAAATGGGGAAGTAATACTTTGAGATAAATAGGAATGATGATGTATTTATTGGTACTTTTGAGGAAAATTTTACAAGACTTGGTGAGGTATGATTTATTCATTATCATCCAACATTAATGTATGATTTATAAATTATTAAATGGACCAAAACCAAGTCTTCTAATGAAGTTATATATAAGTTATTTCAATAGTTATGAAGAAATCATTTTATGTACTCTCAAGGTGGAAATGGATATTAGAGTTACCCATGAATCACATTGTTTGGAAAAGAAAAAGAATATGGAATTGAAAGGAAAATCTAAAACCCATGGATATAAGAAAATGAAAATTCATTCATTATAAAAGTATAGAAACAAAAACTTAACATACATGGATGTTACATAATTTTTTATGAATAATTAGAACAGTAAAAAAATTCATGCATGAGGACTTTAATAGTTAAGTGTCTTTGGAAAATTAGAACACAATCTTGTAGCCTAGTGAAATATATACAATGTTTCCTAAAAAGATATTCTGCTTTAGTAATCCTACTCAAAACCATTCTTCATAACCCGAGGAAAGGAAACACAAGAATGGGTGGTATCAGATTCTAAGGAATGGTAATTAAAGGAAATACATAAGTATAACATGAACGTAAGGGCATGAGAACATGAGAATAAAATTTTAAGATCATACCATACATATCAAATATCATACACATTATTCATGGCATAATTATTGATAGAAAATTAGGCATGATTCATAAGGGAATAAAGAAAATGATCCATGAGATAATAATATAGGAATATTACAAGGGGTTTTTGGTAGACACATAATCCGGTAAAATCATTTCTTATAAGTCAAGGCTCATTTTCCAAAACAAGCCAAGACACTTCATGAGGGATGCAACTACTAGTTGAGACACACCACCATCCCTAGTCACATACCATTCCATATAGTGGAATTAGATCATTCTCCAAACCATCATAATAGTCAATGCTCACTCCGAAGACCATCTGATTAGTCTAGGTTCACTCTAAAGACTATCTTTGCGGAAACAATCCTTTACTGAACCGAGTTCACACCCCATTCCATACATGTATATATCATGAGATATAAATCATTAACTAATTAATTTAATGGATATAAACGTCCCAAACATCTCATAGTGAATCATTACATATGTATTCCATAATATAATAAAATGTTCATCATTTCACGTCCCAAACAAATAGATGGGTTTGATAAACATCATATCATTACCCATTAAACCAAATGGATATCATAAAAATTTCACGATACAATAACCTTTTTAAATGATATAGGTTTCATAATAAAAGAATAAACCTTGAAAGGAAGTAGGTTTCACAAGAGTTTTATGATGGTATAACCCATGGAAGGGAAACTAGTTTCGTAAATAGCATGCCATCGTAATAAAAAACGATTTGCAAAAATAATAATAATTGTTACCAAGGATCATATCCCTATTAAAAAAATATATATATATATATAATGGTATCATCTTAAATAGAGATTAATTTTGAAATATCTCTTGTCTCATTTCTTAAAGGAAATAAACATTCTTTGAAAATTAGTTATTTAAAACATAAAAAAACATTTTCCAAATCATTTTATTTGAATACCACTTTGAAAACATTTTAATTATGCATTTGAAAATAATTTAAAAATTTCCTATATAAAAATATCATTTTCTCTTTGAAAAATTATTTTTAGAATATAAATCATTTTAAAAACCCCTTTCTTTGAAAATATATTTGTAAACTTATACAAGAAAATTTTAAATCATTGAAATATTTTTTTATGAAAATAACCTTTTGAAACATATAATGGAATATTTAAAATCATTTAAAATAATTTTACAAATAATTTTATGAAAACTTTTTGCTTTGAAAATTTATTTGATATCATATGAAGGAATATTTTGAGTTAATTTAAAACCCTCCTTAAAAACCTTTTTGAAAACCTTTCTCCAAGAATTTATCATCCAAAAACATATAAATGAAGATTTTAAAATAATTTTCAAACAATTCATGAATATGAAAAACATTTTGAAAACCTTTTTCATCATAAAACACATTAAAAATAATAAATGGAAATAATATTAGGGAAAATAAATTATTCAAAGAAATTAATCTTGTAAAATTAAAATGAATCCTATAAGAAATAGAGGTCATTGTGGAAGATAAATACATACATGTTGGCCATTCCTTTTTAACCTTAAAATGTTTAGAAAATAGTCTCAATCAAAAAATGATATGAAGATTAATTTTTTAAAAACTATTTTTGTTAAAAAGGTAAAACATGGGTAACAATGTATTTTAACGATCATAGGAAAAAAAATTAAAACATTTTTAGAAAACATGGTTTTGGAAGAACACATATTTCCGAAAAAATATTAAAATAAAGATAGATTTTGTTAAAAATATTTTCCTAATTATATTGAGTAACAAAGAGTGTAAAATAGTACCATTAATTCTATATATCATGGATAACCATATTGGAAAAAAATTCTGGATAATTCTTAATTTATGGGTCATAATGTTTCATTAATGGAAAACAATCATAAACAATCACGACAAATGATGAGATTGTAGTAATAAGTGCTTACCACTTTGTTAACATTGAATCAAAATACCCATGAAAGAGTAAAATTACATAAAGATTAAAATCTCATGAACATATGGAGATTTAGGATTTAAAATTTCAATGGTAAGTATATAGACGTCATAAAAGAATGTAGGTGCATAATATTACTTATGTCTTAAGGAAGGAAAGTTGAGAAAAAATTACAAAACCGATTTCGTAACTTTTGAACCGTAAACCCCATGATATTGAGATAATAAAATGGATATGTAAATAGAAATACATTTATGTATAATAATCACCTAATACATTTATGGGAATAATATACACCACATAAAAGAAACATGTGGTGAATAGGGCATGAATCTCACAAATACAAAAAGGTGATATGAAATTCCCTTACAACTTGAGTAACTTTTTGAATCATGATATCCATGAAAAAAAATAAATTTAAACCTTTATTATTATGAAATAAATAAAATTAATTATATAAAATGTAATAGGAATTTATATACACCACATAACAATAATAAGTGGTGAATATAGAATATATCTCACAGAAATAAATGTAGGATGAGAAAACACTTACCTTAAGTCTTGATTATCCTCATACTTGTTCAAAAATCATATATAATAAATATAAGTTTATATAAATCTATCAATTAATGATTTTAATACATATAAATCCATAAATTATTTACTTATGACAATATATTACCAATTTATTAATTATTCCATGTTAATGTTATGTTTTGGTTAATAACCACATTGTTTTTCATGCTTGTTATGACCTTTCATTCTTATTCCAATTAATTAGATCATGATTTACATATTTAAATAATGTAAAACATTGTTTTAATATAATATATATTAATTATAGGTGTATTTATAATAATATTTAAAGAATTAATTGAAAATGAGATACACTATTCATAGAGACAATAGGTCGTATGTACACATGAATATTGATTCTGTTTTCTTTTCATATTGAAAGTAAGATACACAAATGATATATATATATATAATAAATTGGGTAGTATTATTATGTCATATATATCACATATTTTTAATAAACCCATCATTAACACATTTCATATAAAGCATGAACAAATCACATCGCCTTGAGGAGGTGGTAGTCCATACGTCCACAAATGATATTATCATATTCCCAAAAAATGGAAAGAATGTTGGTATGCATTATATAATAAATAAAAAAGAATAAATAATTGATAAGTATAAAATAAATCATATGAAAACTATATTTAAATTATTATTACCAACCTTTAACGATGCTAATGGAAAAACAAACGACATCGGTTCATGAGGAGATAATCTTCTATACACACGAATGATGATTGTGCATCCCATTTGATAGAAGTTTTTTTGATCATAAGTATACAATTTTACATAAAAATATCTTAATATAATTAGGATATATATATTATTATATAATAATGGAATTTGAAGAATTTAGGGGCTGTATAAATAAATAAAACAAATGTGCTTGTTGAAGGATATTACCTCTTATTTGGGTAACTCTGTTTGGTTTTCAATAAAGGGATTAAATGGTTGGATTCATATCCAATTTAGGAATATAAGATATATATATAGAGATGTTGGGATGATATTTGGATAGGTTTCTATGAGAAAAATGTCTTTAGATGTGTGAGTATGTGAGGTGGTGAGTTCCCTTTTATAGTGGAAGAGGATTGGCATTCTTGTGAATATAATAATGTAAACACTATTGTGAGGTATCCATTACATAATGTGCCTCCAATAATGGTAAATTTTCATGAAAATAGAATATATGGTAAAAATATTTCCATCTAATGTCTTCTAGACTTGTTTCTCTGTAATTGTTCCCTTAAGAAAATGTTTAATCATTAAGTAAAATTGTTTCTACAATAATCGATGTAATTAATTTTAATTACATTATCTAATTACATTGGTAAAAATTAATATTAAATTATGGGAAATTAAAAATTATTCCAATTCAAAATATTGAATTCATTATCTGAAATTATAATCAATTAAGTGTCCAATATTAATTTAAAAAAAATCTTGAGGATGTGTCGCAAAATCGTTGTTTTAATGTAAAAATGTTTAAATGATTGATATGTTTTTATATCAAATATCAATGTGAAATTAGTTCCAATTTCCTAAATTGTATTAATTGATGTATAATTTATCTAATTATTATTTAAAATAAAATTAAAATATAATTTAAATATGTAAATAAATAATATGGAAAACAGTTTTCAATTAAAATTCAGAATTTTTCACTATTCATCCAAAAAATGAAACTTTTCATAAAAATCTGAAAAATTCACAGAAAGTAAATTTTTTATATTAATAATTAAAAAATAAAGTAAATTATTTTATATAAAATTTATAAAAATTTATAAAAATTTCAAAAATCATATTTAAAATAGTTTCTTTATTAAAATGGAGTAAATTTACTTTTTATAAAACAAATATACATCTTTTTGTGTAAAATTTGATTTGTTCTTATATTTTTTCTAGAAAACACATAATTTTAATGTTAAATAGTTGAATGAATATATATATATATATTCCTTGAAATTATTTATAGAATTTTTTTTATTAATTTATGGAAGTAAAATGTGTTTATTACATACATATAGTTTTCTAGTAAAATATTTCCTATATTTTCAAAAGGTTTTTATTTCTATTTCTAGTTAATTGGTCACCAAATAATTATTCTTACATAAATGTGTCCACTATATTTCATAATTTAATTAATCTTATTCATAATTTTCATTCAAATTGTAAGGTGACAACTATAATGATATTTTAATAATAATGTTAATAGTACATTGTAGTTTGGTAAAACCAGGTCTTATATGTCATGAAAGCTTACAAAGTAATTCAACATTGTGTTTAACACATGGAAAAATAGTGTTTCATGTACCACATGCTAATCCAAGTGTTATATGTAGCATGATATTGACTTGGTGTTGTGCATAAAGCAAGAGTAACATTGTGATATCATATAACACAAGATATATTTAGTGTTTCATGAAAAGAGAAATATTGAAAAGATTAAATTATTTCAAAAAATATATTTGAAAAAATCTCAAGGTGTTAAATCCTACCCCCTTAAATGAATTTATCCCTCAAAATTTTTCGGGTTCATCAATGTTTTAATACATTAATGTTTATTTCATAGAATCCCAAATCATAAAAATGAACATTAAAAAATCCATTAAAAAGGGATAATTAGAAACATAACACTTAATCAAAGTAACTAATAACTAGGATTCTACATAGGATAACATATGTGGAAAGGAAAACATGAAAATGGAAGAGAAATCTAACTATAATGTTCTAATGGATAGTAATAGACAACATGGTTAGGAGAAAGTTAACAACCATAAATCCATAACCCAAAGAGGCTTAAAAAATGTAATTCATATCATAAAAAATGACGATGAAATAACATAATTATATTTAAATACATTTTACCTAAAGTTTATGAATTTTCATGAGAAGATATACTTATTTTATCGCATTACAATGCCACCTTTTTTATGGCTTGATCAATTTCTACTCCATCACTTATTCTAATAAATAATGGTTAATTTTTTCTTCATGAAGAATTAGTAGATCATGATCTATATAAATTGAATGATAGGTCATTTAAACCATCTTTATCACAAATAGATGGTTAGCACAAGTTATCAAATATGCGTAAATCCTAATATGTAATGACAATACTTTAATCTCTAAAACCTCATCTAAAGATTAAAATAAACTATTCCATAAATGGTTAACTTTATAGCACTTCCAAAAGATGAAATTAAAAAAATTATAAAGAATGTCACTAAATTTATGAAAATGAGCATAAAATTGGTCCCTCGTATATCATAAATTATCAATTATTTTTACATACCAAACATGTGAATACCGTCATTATTTATTTTCACAAAACATGATAACAACCTAAATTACCATAAATACTTATTAAAAAATTCATGTTCTCTTATTCTAAAGATTATTAGATATATTATATAAATCCAAAAATCTTGTAAACTACATTAACAATAACATAAAACACTTTTTAAATAAATCATTAATTAGTTCCAATGTATTCAGTACTATCTAATTTACTATATCCAAACATTATTATCTTAAAATCAGGAATCAATTAATGGTTATCTTTCATGTTTTTTCCATGCATATCACATTTCCATTCAATAAATTTCCTAGTACCTCAAAACCATTCAAAATATTCTTTTAAATCCCTTGTGAGAATCATAAACTGAATAATCCTTATATATTTCACAAATCATATAACATAATTATTGATTCCAAATACATAAACACTTCTATTTTTTCACTTTATCCATAATAATCACACTAGGATTCCATATCCTATTTCTTAATACAAATTTCCTTTCAAAATTTCCAAAACTATCTATATCACCAATAATAAAACCATTACTCATACCACCTTATTAATTCTATTTGTTATCATTCCACTTAGGATATTAGTCATCAAAATGTTAATTCATTTCAAATTTAAACCATTAAACCATCAATGATTTCTTATGGTGTCTATTATTCTCATACATTGTATTAACTAAAATTTTATTTCTCTTTTTGAGTTACTTTCATTGTATCCTTCTTTTACACGGTCAAAACACATTCCCGATCCTCTTCAAAATTCACTTGGGTTCTTCTTTCCAGATTCCCAACACACAAAAAATTGAATCTTCTTTTCCCCATGGTTTCCACTACTTGAATTATTAAATAAATCATTGTTTCTCATAATTGGTGAGTTTGAGACTTGATTGAGGTATAATTTTTTTATCATGTTTCATGAAAACTGATTAAGCATGATCAAAATATCCGTTACTCCAGTGAACATCCCATTTGACAGCTCATCAACAAATTTTCTATCATATTCAACTTTAACCCAATTATTTTTTGTTTCTAACATTTACTAAAACTATAAATAATTTTGTGAGAAAAACTTATCATAACATAAATCCACATAATCAGGAGAAATTACTTAGAGGATGTCAAAATCATGACACCTTAGTTTAAATCTATATCACCTTAGTCTTATCCTAGACTATTCATATTAATTTTTATTTAAATCCTTAATGATGGTTTGTAAAGGGTTTTTTAATTTACAAAGAATATCACCTGGTTTTGTAAAATTAGGTGTGAAATAAGGCATGTTGTTGTATAGGAGTTCCCAATTGATTTTAGGTCAATATAATGATTTTGGGGTTGTTAACCTTATTTACACCTGTAGTGGTGCAACATCCACTTGTAGTATCTAAATAGGGATTTGTTTATGGGAATCCAATCCCTCTTACATTTACCAAAATTCATTAAAACTTTTCAATACCTTAACTCATCTGTAGACATATCCTTAGATACTTACATAGACATATCCTTAGAAATATCCCTAGGGATCTCGCTAAATATATCTCATCCTATTTTCCAAATGATGACTAAATATTTCATTTGATACAGACTATAATAAACAATGATTAATCTAGATATATCATACATCCTTTTATATCAATATTCCTCACATTACAAAAATTACATGCCTGAGGACCATATTAGTTTAGGGTCTTCAGAAACATAGATCAAAATATTCTAACATGGAAAAAGATATTCATTGTTTCCTAAAAAGATATTTCTATTAAGTACACCTACTCAAAAAAATTATTCATAACCTGGGAAAAAGGAAAAATAATAAAGGGTGATCTTAGATGCTACGTAATTGTAAATAAAGGAGATACGAATGCATGTCATGAAAATAAGGTTATGAGAACATGAACACACAATTTTATGATAATACAATTCATATATAATATCATACACATGATTCGTGGAAAAATGATTTGATGGACATAAGGAATTAATCGTAAATAAATAAATAGCATGAGCCATGAGAGAATAATATTAGAATAAGACATATAATTTTTGGAAGACACATAATCATATAAATTCATTTTCTATAAGACAAGGCTCATCGCTAAATATTATCAGGGAACTTCATGGGGGATACACCTATAGGATGGGATAGACCATTATACCCATTCATATCCATTTATTTATATTCTAATGAGTTTGATCCCCAAATCATCATTATAATAATGGCGGACACCCAAGAAAATCTTAGAAGTCAATTTTCACTCCCAATACCATCTTAGTGGGGAAATTCATTTACTAAACTGAGTTAACTCCCCATTTCATCCATGTCTATATCATGAGATATAAATATTAACACAATTTATTGAAGAGATATATAATTCCCAATTATTAAAATAAGGAAATCATATATACATGTGACATAAGATAATACAACAATCATTATATCAAGACCCATAAAAAGAGATGGGTGTCACCAAAAACACATCACAACCCATGAAATGAAATGGGTATCATATAAATTTCATCATATCATAAACTATATAAAATAGATAGGTTTCATAATCATATAATAACTAATGAAATGAATAGGGTTTTATAAGTATTTTATCGTTATATAAACAAAAGAAGAGAAATGAGTTTCCTAAAAAAAGTATTATCGTAATCATAAAACATTAAAATTAAGAATAATATTGGGGTCCTTGGATCAAATACCCAGTAAATAATAAACTACACCAAATAATATAATATTATATAGAGAATTATTTTGAAAGTTATCTTAGTAATTTCTTAATAGAAGTAATATTTCCATAAAAATAAATTTTTTAAAAACATAATCAAACCATTTCAAAATCATTTTATTTGAAAACAAATTTGAAAAATAATGGATTATTCTTTAAAAATAAGTTTGAACATTTGTTCAATAAAATATACTTTTTACTATTAATTTCTTTTAGAACTTAAAAAACATGAAAACCTTCTTATTTGAAAATATTTTTAAAAAATTATAAAATAATCTTTAAAAATATTGAAATCATATATTTTGGAAAATAATAATTTGAAAAAATAAAAAATAATATTTTAAAATCATTTAAAATACTTTATATACTTAATTTTTTGAAAACCATTTTCATTGAAAATTGCTTTGAAAACATATAAAGAAAGCTTTAAAAATCATTTCAAACACATTTTTAGCATAAATTTTTTTCAAAACCATTTTCTTATAAAATATATTTGATAACATATAAAGGAATATTTGAAAATCATTTAAAACACCTCTTAAACCTAAAACATATTTGAAAACCTTTTTAACTAAAACCCTCTTAAAAACAATTAATATCTAGAATATTATGGAAAAAAAATTCTGAAAAAAAATATTCTTGTAAACTTGAAAATTAATCTTCAATTAAATTATGGTGGTGATGGTAAATAATTCCATATGTTCTAAATATTCATTTTATGGCATACAATTTTTCAAAAACTGCCTTGATCAGAAAACTACAAAAAGATTCATATTTAGAAACCATTTTGTAAAAAATATAGAACATGGGTTAAAATTTATTTTAAATATCATTGGATAAAATTAGAATATTTTTGATTTTGTTAGAAAACATTATTTTGCAATAACACATATTTCTGGACGAAAAGAGAAATAATGTCAGATTTTATTAAAAACATTTTATTAATTATCTAAAGTAATAATGAGTGGGAAAATGGTACCATTGCATAGATATATCATGGATAACCAGAATATAAGAAAATCCATGAGAATTATTAATATATTTATCATAATATTTTATCAATAGAAGCAGAATCGTAAACAATCCCGGCAAACGATGGGATTGTAGAAACAAACTCCTACCATATTGGTAACATTGAATCTATATATCCATGAAAGTGTAAAATTACCTAAAGCATAAAATATCATTATAATAATAATATTTATGATATAAAAATTCAAATTTCAGTATACACACCTTGTAAAATAATTTTAGTGCATAACATTACATGTGTCTCAAATAATGTAAATAGGGACAAAATTACCCTACCGATTTGGTAACTTTTGAACAGTAAACCCCATGAAATAGATATTATAAAATTTATTTGTAAATACCCATAAATGTATGTAAAATAATATAATAATACATTTATGGGAAATATATACACCGCATAAAAAACAAGTGGTTAATAAGGCTTGTATCTCACATACATAAAAATTTGAAATGAAATTCCCTTACTACTTGAGTAACTTTTGAATCATGGGATTATTAAAAGAATAACAGTAATTTAAATTTTTAATAACATTAAAAAAATGAAATACATGATATAAAAAGTCAGATATAAGTATACAAACACACAATAAGACTAAGTGGTGAATATAATATATATATCACATAACTAAAAGTGAGATGAGAAAACCTTTACCTTAGGTCTTGACTCTCCTCATACTTATTCAAACCTCTAGTATAATAAATGTAATTTTATTATAAATATATAAATGAAAAATATTCATATATATCATTCCATATGTTATTTACTTATCAAATTATATTACCCATTTATTAACAATTCTGTGTTAATGTTATGTTCCATGTAACAAGCACATTCTTTTTCGCAAATTTTTTGACTTGTTGTTCTTTGTCCTCTTATTTGATCATGATTTCCTTATTTCAAGAATTTAAACCATGGTTTAAATATCATATATATGAATTATATATATATTCATAATATTTTATTAAATAAATAAATATAAAATTAGATACATCATTCATGGATATGGTAGGTCATACGTACTTATGAATGTTGTTTCTATTTTCTTGACATATTCAAAGAAAGAAAATAAAATGATATATATATATATATATATTATAATTATAGTATAATTTCTGTGTCATAAATACCACATCTGTTTAATAAAAAAAACCATAATACATTATATGTAATGAATGATTGAATCATATCGCTTTGTGGAGGTAGTAGTCCACAGGTTCACAAATGATGTTGTTGTATTCCCACAAAATGGAAATCTTAAAGGTATGTGTTAAATAATAATTAATGAAGAGTAAATATATTATAAATATCATATATATTATATAAAAATAGTTATTCTATCATTATTACCAACCTTGAATGGTGGTAATGGAAGAATGAACGACATCGGTTAGTGAGGCAGTAGTATACCATACACATGAATGACGATTGTATATCCCATTTGATTGAAGGGTATGAGAGTAAAGATATAACCATTAAAATTAATAAATATTAGTATATTAATGATAATTAGGTTATTATATAATCATTTAATAAGAATAATTTATGCATTGGAGAGAGAAATAAACTAAAAGTGCATGTTGAAGGATGTTACCTCTTCTTTGGGTAACTCCTTATGGTTTGAAGCAAAGGGATACCTTGTTTGGATTTATACAGAAAGAAAGGGATCTAGGATTAAGTGAGGTAAGTGGGAGTATTTTTTATGGGGTTTTTCGTATATTGAGGGATTTATATGTGTGAATATGTGAGTGGGTGAGTGCACTTTTATAGTGGAGGAGTTGAATTCTTGTAAATATAAAAAGGTAAAGAATATTGAGAGGTCTCCCTTTCATCATGTGCCTTCAATAATAGTCCTTTTTCACTAAAAGGTTGGATATGATCACAATATTTCCATTAAATGTCTTTTGGACTTATGTATAGTTTATTTGGCCCCTTAAGTTAAAGTTTAATCACTAAGTAAGCTTGTTTTACCTTAATCATTATAATTAATTTAAATTACATTCACAAATTTCTTTCATAAAAAATTAGGTTGGCCTAATTAAAAATTAAAAATTATGATGATTACAAATAATAAATCTATTATTCCAAATTATAATCACATATTTGGCATAAACTAATTTATACTTAACCCAACCAATGTGTCGTGAAAGTATGTTTTTAAAGTAAAAATGTTCAAAAGATTGAAATTTATTTATATCGAATTTCAAGGTGAAATTGGTTCCAATTAACTAAATTGGACTAATTGATATATAATTGATATAATTATTATTTAAAACAAAATTAAAATGTTATTTAACTATATAAATTAATTATATGAAAAATTAATTTTCAATTAAAATTTTGTATTTTTTCACTATTCATCCAAAAAATGAGACTTATCTGAAAAATCCCGAAAATTCACCCAAAGTTAATTTTAATATTAAAATTTAGAAAATTGTGTTTATTTATTCAAAAAAAATTAATTAAAGTGTCAAAAATTTTATTTAAAATTGGTACACTATTAAAAGAGGGTTAAATTACCTTTTAGATAAAATATATATCTTTATACATAAAATTGGATTTATTCTTATCTCTTATATTGAAAAAAAATATTATTAATGTTAAATAGTTGTATGAATATAATATATATTTTAATTTAATTTAAATAAATTATAAAAATTATTTTAGTTCATTTATTGAGTTAAAATGTGTTCGATTTCATAAATATAGTTTTTATGGAAAATATTTTCTATATTTCTAAAAGTCTTTTATGTTTATTTCTAGTTAATTGGTCACCAAATAATTTTTTTATTTATAAGTGTAAATCGTATTTAATAATTTAATTAATCTTTTTCATAACCTCCATTCCAATGGTAAGGTGAAAACTATAATAGTACTTTAATAATAATATTAATAGTACATTGTAGTTTGTTAAAACTGTGTCTTGAGCATCACAAAAGTTATCAAAGAGAATCAACATTTTGTATTAAAAAAAAGACAAATGTACTATTTTTTACCTCAATCTACTCTAAGTGTTTCATTTAGTGATAGATAAAATTGGTTTGGAATAAAAAGAAAGAATAAAATTGTTCTTTTATGACATAATCTTATTCTATGTTACATGAACTGTAAAATATCAAGATGATTAATTTAATTAGAAAAAAATATTCCAAAAAATTTCAATGTGTTACAAAAAGTGTTGAATGAAACATAGATAAAGTTTACATAAGGTTAATAGTAAATTTTGTACATATATAAAGAAAGGTAATTAGTAAATTTAATGCCAAATTGATTGGAAGAAGTTAACTAATGATACAAATAAAGAAAATTCTATGTATAATGCACTACCCACACTCCAATACTTCAAATATAAGGAGTATAATCATTATTCAAAAAAGTTCCCAAATATAAAGGTTTAAAATTACAATTTACATCAAAAACATATTAAGTATAGGGAAACATGGAAATATCATGTGATCATTATTTTCAAATAGTGTCTCAATTATGACGGGGTGAAAGTAAGACATATTATCCTCTCTAGAACTGCTAATGTCTTATTTGAATTGAGATCCACCAAAGCATTTATATATGAGGAATTTTATAAGTTTATAAATATTCCACCCAAATTATTATATATAGAATTATTAATGAATACATTTAATGGTATTATGATATAATTTCAAGTATATGATTCATCTCTGGTTGATGTTTTTGGGAATGTGCTCCCTACAAATAATATTATTCTTCCTCCAGTTTAATTTGATGTTATCCTTGGACAAAATTTGATTTATCTACATAAATACCACATAAACTCTCAAGGAAGTGATGTCACCTTTGATATTCCAAAAAAAACCAATGATCATCTTTTAGTGTGATGATAAATACGAATTTCCAATGAAAATAACATACATTGTTTGTTTTTAATACCTATCCAATAGGGGTGTTTATCTCAGATTTTTATGAATAAACTCAACATCAATGATACTCCTATTTTAATGGAGATTTTGGACATATTTTCTGAAGAGTTTCTTAGTTTTACACTAAATCACAATGTTGAGTTCTCAATAGAACTCATACCAGGTGCTACACCTATTTCAAAGACTCCCTATTGAATGTACACAATTGATTTTCAATAATTTAAGAAGAAACACCCAGATAATCATTACAAGGGATTTATTCAGCGAAGTGTGTCACCTTGGGGTTAACTAGTACTTCTTGTCATAAAGAAATATGTATTTATCCTACTTTTCATTGATTATCAGGAACTAAATAAGATCACAATCAAGAAAATGTATCTGCTACCCCTATTGAAGACTTTTTTATTAACTGCATGGAGATCAATAATTTTCTATAATTTAAAATCATTTTGGAAATCAATTATTAAGGGTTAAGAAGGAGGATATACCCAAGACAACATTTTGTATAAGGATTCGACATTATTAATACATAGTTTTTCCATTTGGTCTTACTAATTATCTGATTATCATTATGGATTTAATTAATAGATTCCTTAATGATTACCTTGATCATTTTGTAGTAGTCTTTATAGATGATATTATTATCTATAAAAAGATTAAGGATGATCATTAAGATCACATGATAAATTTTCTAAACACCATGAGAATGGTGAATTTATTTGAAAATTTTACAAATTGTAAATTTTGTATATAAAAGGATTAATTGTGGTGTAATATATTATCAATAGAGGGTATATTGGTGGGTCCATCAAAGGAAGAGGTTGTTTAATGTTAGCTCATACTTACCACAATGGATGAGATTCTATGTTTTCCGGGTCTATATGAATATTATTGATGGTTTTTGAATAATTTATCATGATTATCTAATCTACTCACTAAGTTAACTTAAAAGAGATCCATGTTCTATTAGATAGAAAAATGTGAGGAATGTTTTAAGGAACTAAAGGGAAAAAATTTCATCACTCTAGTTATTACATTACTATATAGTATAGAAGGGTTTTTATTATATAGTGATGCATATAAGAAGGGATTTCGGACCTGTTAATATAAAGAATTACATGTTTATATTTTATGTGTCATTAAAATTAAAGGTTCATGGACAAAATTACCCAAATCATGATTTGGATTTAGTTGAGGTACCTTTTCATTAAATATAAAGAGGCATTATATTTATAGAAAAATTTGTTATATATATATTGTTCACAAAATTATAATGTATATATTCATACCGAAGGTGTTGATCATGCACAAGAGAAGATTGATAGAATTAATTAAACATTATGAATGATGAATACATTACCACTCTAGAAAAGTGAACAAGGTGGTCTACGATTTGAGTTGAATGATCATGCTAGCTTATCCATGTTATGGATCACAAAGAATCCTATAATTTTGGATTTGAAATTGATGGATATAAAAATCCTAAAGTGGTGAAACATTATATTTCCCAAATTAGTGTTTTCTTCTCTATCGTAGTGAAGATTAATGTGGTGTAAAAGGAAGATATAAAGCAAAAAAATTATGTGAGAAATGTTTCTAAGGTTAACCTTGATTGTGATGGAATGATAAGGTTTATAAATAATTTATGTGTTCCATCAATACTATATTTTAATAAGGAGTTGTTTGAGGAAGCTCATAGTTCTTAATTATCTATTAATATGTTATGTACAAATATGTATGGAGTCTTTAAAGAGTATTAATGGTGGGATGCCATTAAAAGAGATATCACAAAGTTATTGTCTCATTTCTTGGTATGTTAGCAATTTATAATTGAGGGATAAAAATCTAGGGGTATTTTAAATTCATTGCACATACCATAATGGAAAATGGAAAACATCACCATGCATTTTTTCATTAGAATCCCCAAAATGTCTAAAGGGAATAATGCCATATTGGTTATTGTTGATCGAATTACAAATTCAGGAAACATCATCAATAGCATAGAACATTTATATCTAGATAAACATTCCATGATGTAAATTAAATAAGTGGTAAGGCTTTATATAGTACCACATTCAATTTTTTCTGATCAAGATATGAGGTTTACTTCAACATTCTAGAGAAGTATTTAAGAAGATATTGATTCAGAGTTATTATTTAGAACTACGTATCATCCAAAAATAGATATTCAATATGTGAGAACAAGAAAAACCATAGAGGATATTTTGATATCTTATTATCTATATTTCAAAGGTGTTTGAGATATCACCATCCAAAAATTGAGTTTTCATACAAAAATAACATTTACTAAAGTATTTTAATGGTTCCTTATGAATCCCTATATGGAAATAAGTATAGAGATCCAATGTTCCATAATGAAGTTTTAGAAAGAAATATATTCAGACTTATGATAAATAAAGAAATGATAGAGAAGGTTTGATCCATTCAACCTCACATAATGGCATCACAATGTCGACATAAAAGTTATGATGATAATCATAAATGTAATTTATAATATGACATTGGTGGGAAGGTGTTTCAAATAATTTATCAATGGAATAAGGTAATTCTATTTAAGAATAAGGTCAAAATAAGACCAATATATTTTAGGTCCTTCAATTTTCTTGACCGTATTGAGACAGTGACCTATTAGTTAGTTCTTTCACTAAACCTCTCTTAATTCGATGGTGTGTTTCATGTATCTCTATTGAGGAAGTATATACCTGACCCTTAATAGGTACTGAAATAAGAGGTCATATTACTGGATAAAATATATTTATCATGAGGAAAAACTTGTAGAGATCCTAGATTATAGAGATAAAGTTCTAGGAAACAAGACCACTTACATGGTTAATGTTTTGTAGTGAAACCACCAATTTCAAGAGCCTATGTGGGATCCTAAAGATATGACAAGGAGGAAGTATCCTCATTTTTTGTATTATATTGAACAATTTTAATGGATAAATTCATTTTAATAGGGTTATAATGTGACATCCTAATATTTTTTACATTTTTTTCAAATAAATTTCATTTATTTGATAGATTGAGCTATACACAACAATGAGTTTTATCAAACCATGGAAAATTATTAATATTATTTCTTCGACATGAACATTGTTATCTAGACATTAAAAATGGTGGAATGAATATAACTAACCAAATTTTAAATATTATTTATAATTGTTTTATATAATGAAAAACATTAACAAAAAATATTAAATTTTTGGTAAAGTCTTTATATGTTTTGAAAATACTGTTTCTCAAAGAAAATGTATTTATTATTTATTGGGAACAAATAATATTTATTTTGAAACATTTAAAAATTTTATTTGACAAAATATACTTCGTTTTTGAAATTTACCTGTCAAAATTAACGTAGAGTGAATTTTTTAGAATTTTCTGAAAATGTTAATTTTTCAGTGAATAGTGAAAAACCATGATTTTTGTTAAAAACCCTGCATTTTTTTAAGAAGACTGAGAACTTTCCTAGAAAAGTAAGACCCCTTTAATAAAAATATAAAATATTACACATGCCTAAAAGTATATGTTTTACACTAATCCATCTTAAGAATAGGAAGAAGATCTTATGGGACATGATCCACCCAATGAAATGCATTACCATTGGTGCCTTTGCTAACAAGACCATCTGCCAAAGAATTCACCTCATGATATACATGAGTAACAATATGATCCTTTGAAAAAAGAAGATCCAAGCACCTTTCCCATCGGTTAGTCAACTTCCATGAAAGGTGAATAGAACCAGTTTGAAGAGCCATAACTACAATCGTAGAATCACATTCAATCCATATCTTGTTCCATCACCTTCGATCATCTTGTTCAACCACTTCAATGACTCCATGCATCTCCTCTTCAAGGGCAGAGACAACACCACATGATCTATAAAGATAGCCAAGAGAACACCCGTGATGATCCCTAAAAACTGCACCAAAACCTAAAAATCCCAGATTACAAATAAAAAAACTGCATTTTCATTTAAAGAAATGAAAATTTTAAATATTTTTCTAAAAATAGTTTAAAACTAAAATTATTATAATTATATTATAATTAATCCAATTTTGGTTGTAGGAATCGATTTTATATTGAATTTTGATATAAAAACATGTTATATTCTGAAGAATTGTTCATTGGAAAATAATTTTTTAATCACATCCGCAGGTTTAATTATAAAATAAAATTATCCACTTATATAAAAGGAATTTGAAAAAATGGATTAAATATTTTCAATCATCATAATTAATATTATCTGTTAATTTTATGTTAATTATTTACCATAATGAATAGTAAAAATAATAAAAATTAATTAATGTCGTTAAGGCTAAAAAGGGTTTATAGGGGTTAAACTAAAAACATAATGTGTAAAATGACATATAAACTTGTCTTAAACGCATTTTAGGACCATAATGAAACTTTACCTCCTATAAGATTTGAGAATAACCCAATTGAAGCCTTTTATCATGTGAAAATTGTGGTCACACTTTTTTCTATTCAAAAATTACCAATGTGTCCTCTCCCCCACTTATAAATGGTCACCCCCTCTTCTCTCGTATTCATAATTTCAAAACCCTTTATATCATACAATACATGACCAAATATATTACTTAGTTACATACCCACATCATATAGTAACTGTCTTTATTAATAAACCCTTTTAAGAAGGCTTTAGGTATAAACCTGAATAGGTTCTTCAAATAAGAGGTAAAATTCATAAACCTAGGTTTTTATATTATTTATTCTTCAGCCTCCTTCAAATATTATTAAAAAATTTCTATATGATAAAAAAATCACCCATATACTGAGATGTTATTATGTTAATTTATTATCCTATATCCATCTCTTCTTCATCCAAATGGGAAATAGAACCGATGATCGTGTGTATGACGAACTACCACCTCATGAACTATTGTAATTAGTTTTCCATCACCACCTATCATTGAATAATATAATGACGTATTTAACATATTTATATAAAATTTATTAAATAATTATACTTCTGAAATTATAATATCACAGTCACCTTCTTACCTTCCATTTCAAGGTGGATGATAACATCGCTCGTGTGTATAGAGGTCTACAGGCTCGCGAAACAATGTGATTCATTATTTGATTACGATTTAAATGGAAATTAATAAGGATTAATTTAATTAATATATGTGATATATATATGACATAATACTTACTCTCGAAAGGTTATTTATTATTTACATTCCTTTTATTTCATCTATCAAGAAAATGGAAATAACGTTCATCCATACATATGACCTACCCTCTCCATGAATAATGTATTTCATTTTCTATCTCTACCTTTTATAGATTATTATAAATCAATATATAATTAGTATATATGATATTAATATCTTGGTTAAATTTTGAATATTATGTAACCAAGATAAAATTAATATTATCAAAAATAAAAAATCAAAACATATATGAAAAATAAAGCAGTTATTTCCTGAAATGTGATTTTAATAAATAGTTTTTAAGAAAATGGTAATAAAATGTCATATCTAAGTTAATTATGATATGATATACATAATTATGGTTATTTAATGTACATATGGTAAGGGTTTTTTGTCTCAAATTTTATTTTTTGAGACGTAAGTTATGTTATGCACCAATGTTATTTTATAAGGTGTATATATTGTACCTTTAACATATTATGTTGTGAACCTCATTATTTAAATAATAATTAATGTTTTATTTGGTGTTATTATTTAATGGGTCTTATGATTCAAAAGATACCAAAGGGGTGAAATTTTTATATTATAATATCATTGTTTATTGGGTTTTTTTATGATTAATTTTTGGATGATAAAATATTATGATATATCACTCAAGAAAGTCACGTATTTTATCCACCTCTATTTATTTATTTATAATACACTTTGTCATTTTATTTTCATCTCTTAAATAATTAAAGAGACCGAAATAATATTGTTAAGAAAACCCATCTTTATTTCACTCTTCAATCAAAACACCCTTTTCTTACATATTCATGTATTCTAAAAATGGTTTTAAATGTGTTTTATAATTAGAAAAATAATTTAATAAATAAATGTTTACTCATATTTTATGTTTTAGAATGTTTTTAAAAGTAATCTTAATTTCTATTTCCAAACAAGGCTCATTTTTCATTTGCTGAAAATATGAAAGGAATATTTTTTTAACCTATAAGACATGAAAAAAAATCTAACATCATGATAATTATTTTATTTTAATAAAAATTTAACTTTTTTCAAGTTCTGTTTCAAGGAAATTGATTTTTACAATATTTTAATAATTTAAAAAAATTATTTTCAATGAATGACTATTTTCCTACAAAAAATTATCCAAGTGATATTTCTTTTAGAAAAAATATTCCTCAAAGATAAATTTTATTGATGTTACTTAATATTTACTAGGGATATAATCCAGTGATACCATCATCATTATTTGTTTGAAATGTTTACGTTTATGATGGAAATATATTTATGAATCTCGTTTCTTTACAACATGTTATGCTCTAATGAAATTTTGTTTGAAACTCGTTTCTTTTCATGGGTTCTAAACTGATGAATGCTTTATGAAGCATGTTTCTTATCATGGGTTCTGCTATAATGAATTTCTTATGATCTTGTTTCACACATATGTATGATTTTAATAATGTGATGGGTGGGACCTATTTCTATATCTAATGAATTGGGTAATCATTGATATCGCATGAGATATATATGAATTGAATGGGGTGAACCCAATTTAGCAAGTGAATTTTTTCATAAAGATGGTCTTTAGAGTGAACCTTGAATACTAAGATGATTTGGGGAGTTAACCCTTCCCACTATGATATCCTATTAAATGATCCTTTATTACTAAGGAAATAATTTTCTAATCTTATGTCTATGCCATAGTGTCATGTCTTATGCCTGTGTTATTCTCTCATGGATCATTTTTTTTATTCTATTATTATTCATGTATTGTGAACTAAAAATATTTATTCCACGAATCAAGAATATGATATTTGATATGTAGATTATGGATTTCAAATTGTATTCTCATTTTCTCATACCATTATTCCCATGATAAGTTTTTTATCTCCCTTGTTTACTCTTACTAAGCATCTGAGCTCACCCTCTCTTATGTTAAGTTTCCCCAGGTTATGATGAAATGTATTATAGATGATATGACTAAGAAGTGTTGATGTTATTAAGAACATAGTGTGAGATTAAATATCTCACTTATGGACTAGTTTTTTATGTGTATAAGTTTCTAAAGGAACTATACCTAAATGATTCTGGCATGGATTGATACATTATGAAATTGAAATTCATATATTAAGATGTAATATTGATATATGATTAGTTCTATCAATTATACTTCGCACATTTAAATCACTTCCATGTTCCACTCAAGAAACTTCTATGATGCTTCTTCCCATATTTATAGCATGTAGGTGAATATAATTTCTTTCCACCATGTTATTTATTCAAGTTCTCTTGAGACTTGATTTTTTTCTTATCAAAATCATGATATTGGTGGGAATCTCAAAATTATATTTCTACTGTAATTTCGCATAAAATGATTTCACTATAGCTACAAAAGTCTCTTATAGTGACCACCTTTCAGTGAATTGGTATTAATCCATCAAATAATCAATCAATTTTTCTTTTAGGGTTGATTATTAATGCATAAGTGTACCATAATAGTCATTTAAAATTATCTTCAAAGGTTACAATAGATTCCTCTTCCCTTTATTTGAGATAAATAAATTTCTTCTCTATTGTTATACATAGAATATTTGGAAACTAATTACTGAAAAATATTATCTTCAACTCATTTTATTCCAAGGAATTTTCCCCCCTTTTATCTCATATTATTAATAAATCTCTACCATTGATCTTCTTCAACTTCAGAATAATTGGAAACTAAAATGAATTTTTTATACTATGATCATTGAAAAATAGAAAATATATTTGTAGTGTAACTGATCCATTTTTTATTAACGAGTGGATTAGTATACACAATAAAATAGGGTCGATATTTCCTCAAGAAGGAATCAATAGAACATTGTTACCTCTTATGTTTTTTGGAAAGTTTATCACAATTCATGATTCAGAAATTTGTGAGAGTGTATAACCAAGATTTTAGATTCCAACTCTCCTCACATTTAGTTTCTCATGTGGAGAATAATTATATATTCCTTCATATTAGACATTAAAATTATTACTTCATGTTCAAACCACTGAATAAAACCAACAGGAATAGTGTGAGAAATAGTAGTCATTTTGGGAAAACCTATAGTCATGAAAAATTATATATAGGATGTATAAATCATAGAACCTATATTTCAATCTATGAAACCATAATTTTAACCTGTTTCATGCATGATTATAATCAAATAACATTCATCATTAAGGTTTATAAATAAAATGTGGTTTAACCAAATTAAATCCCCTAAGAGTGTCACACCTAGTGCATAGTAAGGGCACACTCACCATGCACTAAAATGATAGACTAGATATATGCGGCCAACTCTTTTTAGGGTTGTAGCCCCAACATTAATTTATACCAAAATCACTTCAACATGTAGTATCCATAAATGGATTTATGATGAATAAAATCATATAATCTATTCCTTAACAAGACATTAAGATATTATCCTATACTTAGACATATACCTAGGGTTTTAAAAAAATCAATAATTATAATCTCCAATGTTTGATTATTCCTTTCCTCTAATACCAACTGTAGTGACCCAAGCTTTTCATACATTAAAATTACATCTTATTAGGTGAATAATCATTAAATTCCAAAAATACGCACCATATTATTATAAAGTATTAGTTTCCTTGGAAACTTGGATGCATAAAAAATGGGATCATAAGTAAACTACTCCACATCCTAGTGTTTGTTTGATAACTATAACCCTTCATAGACATATTATATTGAATACTATTCTTTGTAACCTAGGGAAAGGAAATATAAGGATGGATGAGAACATATTATTAGTAAGGGAAAATATAGGTGATATAAATTTATGGTCATGTTAATGCATGGGATAATTATAATGGTATAATATAACAAAAAAATTACAAAGGTCATACCCAATCATTCATACATCATAAATACAATCCATGGAACAAATCATGATCATTCTCAAATTCAATGTCACTACCCATCCCAATGGGGCCAATGTCATGACTCCCCAAACCCACCTCATATTGGAGAAGGGTTGGTGACTAGCACAATGTAGTCATATCAATAACAAGGGATGGCTTAGCCTAATTACCTACACACACACATCACTAAGGCCATACAATGAAAGAAATACAAAAACACCAGAACAACCATTCATGTATACATATAAATCCCACAACCATAGTAGGACAGTATGTAAAAGAAATTAAATAGGGCCAAATATAGGCCCCCCAAAAAGAGTCTAAAAAAAAATCCAACCTAAAAGTAAAGATGGGGAGTACATTCAAGACACTAGAAGAATATACCATTATTCATATAGTCTTATTAAGAACCATCTGGTCCTATTCCTTCAAGGACTCCATCAAAAGGTTGATCATTTGCACAAGACATGGAATGTACGTGTAAATACCATGTTAGGGCGATTATAACAAAACCCATAATGACACCTTGAAAGCATAAATCATACACAAACGTATAAAAGTCATCTATACATAGGTATATGTCTATGAAAAATATAAAAATAATATCCTGATATACTCAATAATGAAACAAAATCTCAAGGTAATGTCACAACCATAATACCAGCCTAGGACCCCAGTACTAAAGTTTGACATTGCACTCATTAAGGAGAACACACTCCATGAGTCAGATAATACTGATGATGTCTATCCGAGAGGTAGTATTCATTGGGTATCTCTATTAGAAATACATACTGTAAGTATGAAGAGATATGATACACTTATAAGGATCACACCAAGGGACATGGGGGATACCAAAAAAAATCTTGAACAATATATTAAGTAGAGGGTTGATGCCCACATAGCGTTGGTTATGAAGATATAACGAACTCCACCTAGGCCAAGAATATATAGAGGATCTCTCACTAGGCCTCTTAGAATGATTCCAATAACTCTATGCAAGAATTCCTTCTGAAGGGATCATTATCCTATGTTTAGGATGTCATATCATATATACCCTTAGTGAATGGATACATAGAACGTACCCTAACGAAACTTCTTCAAGATAGAGAGGATAAGGTATCTAAGACAACATTTAAGGAGTACACATTACATAATAGGGGATACTAATGTGTCACTTTAGCCTTGGGTCCTACCTGTGTAAATCACCCATGTTCATGTCCATGTCCTTGTAATAGTACATGATGTGTGGATGCCTTAGTACTTCTTCACATATGCCTATGTAAGTCTTATCACGTGTATTCCCAGCTTGGTAGTGTTTGTATGGGAGTACATGGTGTTCCCTATCCCTACACATATGCTAGTGTATATGTACCCTCTGAGGTACACACTGATCTATCAATGGAGGGTCATACATTGTGTGAAGGGGTCACACACAGTATGATGATATCACACACTGTGTGATCCTTAAATCTATCCTGAAACCCAAGATGCAACTGGGATGGCCCCAAACCCCATGTAATCCAGATTTATATGCCTTGTTCTAAAATATTTTCTAGGATCTCATATCTGGATTCCATGTGTCTTCTCAGTTTCATTGACAATATATCCAGACATGCCCAATGATAGTATAAAAGAGTTTCATTGTTCATGCCTTTCTATTGCTGAATCATCGAGATTCATCCATTAATTCTGTTATGAAAATTCCATAAAAAATAGTTCTTTATTATGAACTAAAAAACATTAAAACTGAATATCTACACCACATGATCAGCAACCTATTCAATCGTTGCACCATGATCACATCATTCCAACATTGGATCTATGATTTCGAACAGTTTCACCTAGAAGCAAGTGTACAACATTCAATTTTATGGTAAATGTTGAACCATGATACATGTGTAATTTCCCACAATAAATTAAGAAATATGGAATAATTTAACAACTACAAACACAAGGAACAAACTTTGGCCAATGTTCATTTTAGCCTCAATCTACCATCATTAGAATGAAAAATGAAGAATTAATAATAATCAAACAAAAATCCCAATAAATCTACAAAAATAAACCCATCCCATAAAATGGTCGATCTACAAATAAATCTTTCAGTCTAATGATTTGTGTCTGTCATAGAAATAGAATATAGGTAAATAATCTGATAAAAACAAACATCCTACCTTGATATGGATCCATCACTAAAAAATAATGGGTCTACATTATTTTCATTGGTGATCTATCCAAATACCATTGTACATCGATTACTGATCTTTGATTTAGTTGATGTTCACATGAGAGAGGTCATCCAATTCCTTCTAAAAGGGTTTTCTAATGGCTCCAGGTTTGTGGGGATAAACTTGTAATTCCATCACCACCACATTGTTATAGAATAATGTTTCTCATAGCATCAACTAATAAATAAAATAATTTTACTCAGTATTTTTATTTATTTTACTCCCATGATGACCATTCCGCAAACACCCCGCGTTGACAAAGGTTATGTGGATCCTAGGTTAAAACCTACATTCTGAACTAAATAGTGCTCTCAGATTTATGATTTGGTTCCGCATTCTTAATTTATTAACATTTTTCATGAAAAACGTGGATACATGCTATTTAATATATTTAATATATTCTAAACTTTTATCTCAGGCACATAAAGCCTCATAATTGCACATTTTCAAAGAACATGGTCCTAAAATTAATACATGGAAAATATAATTCATTAAATTATCCCTACATTGAGGCTTTACATCGTAAAAATATATAACAATTGTCTACACAAAGAGATGTGGGTACTGAGAATGAATCTGAACCTTCCACTCCCATGTGTTATCTTGAATATTCTTGTATTTCCACAAGATTAACCCTAAAGGAATTGTTCACACCTAAAATATACTCCCATGATGATCCTTTATTTCTCAATGTTAGTTATCAAAGTTAGCTCCATCCTTGATATACAGGTCGCCCCAGTTTGCTACGTATGACGGATCGTGCAGATACTTCCTCAGTTGTGACACGTAGAAGATGTCATGTATCGGGTCTAACTATGGGGGTATATATAAGTGGTACACCACCTCACCATCTATAATAGGTATCTAGAATGACCCAATGATTCATAGATATATCTTACCACCCTATCCAAATATCCATAACCCACATCGAGGTGAAACCCGTGAGAACACATGGTATCCATCATCAAACTCTAATGGCCTTCATTGTCTATTTTCATAAGAATTATAATGCCTCTATTTAGTCCTCATTTTCTCTTTGATGATCTAAACCTTCTATGTAATGGCTCACATGAACTCATAGACCATGAGTGATGACTCTATTAGGTCGGTCTAGTATGGTGGTGACCTATAGGGTTGCCCTTAAAAATCCTCTAATGATGCCATACCAATGGTGGAATGGTAGTTTTTGTACAGAAACTCCACTAGTGGTAGGTGATCCTTATAGCTATTTCCAAAGTCCAACCTGAAATCTTGTATCATTCCCTCCAGAACATGAAGGGTTTGCTCAGTCTGGCTATCATTATAGGGGTGAAACACTGAGCTTAAGTATAACTGAGTACTGAAACCCTCCTTCAATCCTTACCATAATCAAGATTGGAAGTGATAATCATGAATTGAAATTATCATCGATGTAACAACATGGAGTTGGAATATCTAAATTATATAGAGGCATCCCCATATCTCTTTTGAACTCTGCTCTTGAATTTCAAAGAAATGGGAAGCCTTTGTGAGTTGGTGTACTATTATCCATATGGCATCGTGTACCCTAGACATATGTGGCAATACCATCATGAATTCCATGGATATCCTATCCTAATTCCAATCTGGAACCTCATGGGGTTGAGCTAAATCCACTAGAACTTAGGGTTTAACCTTCACTTTCTACAAGTAAGGCATCGAGATACAAACTCTACAATTCACATCTTCATCCCTAACCACCAATACTGATGTCTAAGGCCCTAGTAAATCATTTAAAATACTATATGTACAACCTAAAAAGATTTATAAAACACTCTTAGAACCTCCTCCCACAATTTCACTGATACCATCATGAATCCTATGAAAATAACAACATTATCAGAACCGTCAATAAATCCATTAGGAGAATGTCTATTGGATATCTGAGTACGTAGGGTCTCATAGTTGGTATAATAATGATGTGACTCCCTAAATCACTAAACAATTGGAGGGGTAACAACCATTGATTGTAGGTAAGCTTATGCATCACCATCCATAAAGGATAATGGCAATGTGTCCAAATACTCTAATTCCTTGTTCAGTGACTTTGATAAAGATCTCCTATTGAGAGAATTTGATACCACACACCGCTTATTAGAAGTATAAAAATTTATGAAGTTATAAACATGGAGGAACTATTTCCATCGCCATTGACTCATGTTAAGATCTTTATTTGTGAAGATATACTGGAGACTCTTGTGGCAAGAATAGATGATAAACTAGTCTCCCATCAGGTAGTGTCACCAAATCTTTAGTATGAATACTATCACTGAAAACTCAAGTTCATGGGTCATGTATTTATGATAATGTGGTATCAACTAACGTGAACCATAGACAATAATCAATTATCTTTACATTAGAACACAACCATGTCTAGTCCTTAATGAATCATAGAACACTACATACTCAACACCCTACAATGGTAATCTAAGGATGTGAGTGCACATCAATATCTGCCTCAACTCTTGAAAATCATGTTGGGACCTCTCCTCCCACATGAAAGGATTCCCTTATTGGGTTAATATTTCATGGGCGTCGATACCCTAGATAAATCATGAATGAATCTATGGTAATATCCTTCCAATCCAAGGAATCTCTACACCCCCATCGCACTCTTGGTGGCTCTAATGATAATAATGCCTCGACCATCACTAAGTCCACTTACACTCCATCTTCTAAGATAACTTGTCCTAGAAAGTATTCCTCCTATATCCAAAACTAACACTTTGAGTGCTACTTGTAAAATTGGATCTCTTAGAATACATTGAAGAAAATCCTCAAGTGTCTCTCATGATCCTCCTTGAAAACTATGTACAAAAGGATATCATTGATGAAGACAACCATGAATCCAACTAATATGGTTTGAAAGATTCAGTTTATGAGTAACATGAAAAATGTTGGGAATTTCATCATGCTAAAGGGATTCACCAAGTACTCATAGTGACCATTGAAACATCTAAATTCCATATTCTGAACAACCTCATCCCACGATCATAACTGGTGATAATATAATCATAGGTCAACCTTTGAGAACCATTGTACCCCTATCAACTGATAAATGAGTCCATAAATTCTTGGTAGTGGATAATGTCTCTTCAAAGTCGCCTGAATTAGGTTTTGGTAGTCCAAACATAACCTCAAGATCCAACCCACCTTCTTGGTGAACAAAAATGGGGCTACCCCGGGTGAAACACGAATTCCTAGAAGGCCCAACCTCTAAAAGTATACCAAATTTACCCTAATCTTGTGAAGCTATAAGGGAGGTATCTGATATTATGGAATTGAAATCCGTGCTACCAAGGGATTTAGATCAATGAAAATTTTTATCTCTCAATGGGGAGGTAAGCATAGAAAATCATCAGGAAGACTTCATCGTATTCCACCACCACTATAGGGAACCAAGATCTCATAACATCCACTACACCAAGGGTAATTCTAAACAAATTGTGAGTAATCGGTTGTACCCTCCTATACAAGAGTCCATCGTTCCCTTCCTAAGTTTCCTTTTCACTCCCAAATAAAATCCTAGTCTCATCGTTGTGGAAACTACTATTCATATTCCTAAAACATCCAATCTGGGGATGAACTATAGATAAAAATTACATACCTAAGATGACACTGTGTGACCTCATCACTAAAACATATATATCCCAACAGAAACTCGCACATCCAAGAGTCAGGTCACACATTTCAAAAAAGTATTTGATGGAAGATTAATCTCTAGTAGATGTCTCTATGTGAATGGTTTGCGTCAGGGGCTCAATTGGAATCTCTAAATCATGAACCAGAAAAGTGGAATGAAAGAAATGACTAGAACCCATGTCCATAAATACTACAACTAAGGTATAAAATACACTAATCATAGCATTTATCATTCATGGAGCCTTAGGGTCATAATACTCAACCACCTACACCTATCCAAAACCCTATCCACTAGAGCCTGAACCCTAGCACGGACCTTATAGGGGGTTGTGGTGGTAACAATTCAATGTGTCTACCTCCTCTAGTAGCTCTCCCTACTCCTTTGTCACATCTTCCACCTTACAGACCTATCTTCTCTTCCCATTACTAATAGCATTGTTATAAAATGTTAAATTGATTATGATTTAAAGATGATTTTATACTCTAGTGTAGACCCTAGGTCATCTCTGAATGAGTGCTGATAGGTTTAGAGTGTGAATTTTTAATAAAAAGTACTAAACAAGGGGTGGTTTTGAAAATAGTTTTAATAAAATAACTTAATTTAAAGAGTTTAATAGTTGAAAAATAAAGGTGTTTTTCAATAATTATAAGATAAGGATGTCGTTTCAAGTTCGGTAATCTTGTATTTTATTTTTACATTCTAAAAATTACACATGCTTTAATGGAATCCTTAGTATGAAGGTAATCAGGATCTCAATTCCCCCCATGCCCTTTAAAACAATTCACAAAGAACCAACCCTTAACGCAATAATCATGTTTTCAAGGTTCCTATCTCAAAAAGATAAAAAGGGATACTAAAGAGTAATTAAATCTAATGTATGTGTGAGAGAAATAAGATGATTGTATCATGTAATCATAACAACCCAAGATTCCTACTTAAATCTCAACCCAATCAGTATTGAAGTAAAAGGTGACACACATAAGTGTTCCGAATAAATGCATTCAAAGGAGGAGAAAGTTATAATAACACATAAAAGAAATTTTTATCACACAAATTACACTAAGATATCAGAATAAAATGTTTTGAAACTCCCTTTACAAGATGGGTTGATCTCTTGAAATAATTGTCAACCATTTAGATCACCATCGAGAGAAGGAGGAGGATTGAGTGGAACTTTACCTTTATTCTTGATCCCCTATAGAGATATGGGAATTGAGAACATATATTATGAGGAGAGGACTACTATAGAACTCAAAAATGGAAGCACTTCACTCCTTATTCGAACTTTCAAATGGGGCACCCAAGGTACCATTTTATAAGTAACGTGAAAGGTGGTTTTGGGAACACAGGTTTCTAAAAAGCACTTGGAACATGGTTTTCAGTATCCTAATAGTCTTATCTCACTTTTCAGAAAATGATTCTTTTATAAACCTCTTGAATATATCCACTAAAAATTTAACTCCATTTGGAAAACAACAACCGATGATATGGTGGAAATGCTTGACACGTCATTTGACATCAAGCAGATTAAGTTCCCTGGACAGATCAATTCGGTTAGGAACTTTAATGGACAAATATTTCTTGGGCTTCTTCTGAAGAATTATATCCCACTAAATTATGGACAATATCAAAAAATATCATCCCAATTGGATGCATGAGTCAGTTTTAGTTTCCATTTGAGTCAACTAGTGTTCTTGCAATTAGTCGCAGTTTGGATCATTTTTCTTCAACTTCCTGTGGACCCTCCAAATCACTTCCATATACAATGAAAACATAAAAATAAGTGAAATATTAATTTTAAAAAGTGATAGAAATTAAATTATAGAATAATCAAAGAAGTGAAGTTTGTTATAATAAATTGAATTTATGATTAAAAATTAGTTTATCACAGTGGTATAAGGGTGGAAATGAATAGTGAATCACTATGCGATCACAACCCCAAATATAAAAACGTGCCCTCTTGGTAAAAGTAAAATTTTAATAAATTATTCATTGAGATATTACCAAATCCATGAATATTTACGATTCAATTAAAATTTAATTCTTGATATAAATGTGATCAAAGTAAAAAACCACATCAAAGAGTTATATTCAGTGATCAAGGAAAAAGATATCTAAAAAAATCTATCAGAATAAAATCCAGGGAGTTGAATGATTCCAATTTGATAAAAATAATTCAAAATTAAAAAAATGTCACTAAATAATAATAGGTGTTTGTGAAAACCATTTCAGGCTATTTTTTCCACCCTCTATTTGGTAAATATAGGTTATTTTAAAAAATTTATACCTAAATGATTAGTTGCAACAAACCTTACATACATACATTGCAATCAAATTTCAGGGCCCACTCACTTTAACATTCCCAAAAGTAAAACCTTAAGATCCAGTCCTATATATCCCCATATATTGTACATTTCATCACTCCCACTATTTATTATTATTATTTATTTTAAAAAGTTGAATATATAAAAAATCACCCAGTATCTCTCAACATTTTTTTGATCTCCTCATGACACTAAATGTAATAGTTATAACAATATCTAGGGTCAATGAGGATTTTTTTGACCTTCCCTAGAAAAAAACATATTTTTTTGTTCTTTTTTGTTTTTGTTTTTGAGGCCATACAATAATTGGATAATAGGTAAATACACATAGGTCAATCCCATAAAGAAATATAAAATATTAGATATTAAAAAAATTTATGGGAAAATCATTTTAGAAAGCTAATAAATACTAACCTAACTTATATTCACCTTCTATTGAGTAATAAAAATTCACAGTTCATGGTTGGGTACAGATATGTGTGGGGAAATTAAATGAAACAATTTTCCCTTAAACTTATCACAAAAAGGGTACCATTTTTATCAATGATTTTAAAATGATATAACTATATATATAATTGACCAAAAACAAATATTTATGAAAAACTCAAACCTCAATGTTAAATTCATTCTGAAATACACGTTTCATTAGGTATTTTTTCTAAATGTTAAAACAACTTGAAGTAGGGAAATTCATGTTAACAAATTTCCATGATTTAGTGGGAATAATTTTCCAAGATTAAATGGGAATCATTTCCCACGATTATTTGGGCATCAAAAATGAATATTACAGAACAGAATTCAGGGTAAAGGGGGGAGTAAAGTAAAAATACTATATTGTAAATAAAATAGAGAAAAATAAGACAGATAATGGGAATTCCTAACTATACTAGGAGTGTACTCATCCCCCCATACATAGAGTATCCAGTGTATTCACTGTAATAAAAATTAATGTGGTAAGGAAGGATAAAACTTAGAGGATGTCCTTCATAGGTTTCTTCTTGAACTTAGAGTTCCTCCATCTGGGACTCTAGAATGGATTCGTGAAATTACTTCAACTACTTCTCACTGATAGTGAAGGTTTGTTTGGTTAGTTAATTTTGAACCTGGAAAAAACCAAACTGATAAACATTGGTAATACGGTATGTACCAAACCAATAAGAATGAAGCTTACCTTGCTGAAAATTCATCCTTGAATTTTCAAGGAGGTCCTTTTTCCCAATATGTAATTGATAAATAATGATGAGATGTTCATGGGAAGCCTTGGTTCTTGCATTATAAATTCAACATTTCTCATATGAATCCCTACACATTACCTCCAACTCATGAATTTGTAGTTTCCTTTTAGAAAATACACCAGAAATATTGTAATTTCATAGTTTAATTTCTCAGTAGGCCTGATTCTCTATCTCAAAAAGGAGATGACAACTCTTTCTAAAAACTATCTAATATAGTGACATTCCAATGGGAGTTTTTAAGGCCCTATATTAAGCCCATAATGAATCATAGAGTATAAGACTCCAATATTTTCTACTAGTTTAGACCATTTTTTAATGAATTTTTTTAACCTATCTATTCGACACCTCATATTGAAAATTATTTTATGAGTGATATGTAGTAGAAACTCTATGTTTGACCCCATACCAAAAAATAATATATTTAATTGATTGATTGTAGAAATGAGAACCCTAGTCACTGATGATGAACCTAGGAAATCCAAACCTACAAAAATATTCTAAAAAATTCCACATCTATCTTGGAATCATCTGTCCTTTTGGATAATGTCTCTACCCATTTCAAAATATAACAAACTACCAAAATAATGTACAATTTTTCAAAGGATTTGGGGAATGAACCCATAAATTCAATGCTCCAAACATCCAAAATGTAAGGAAAGAATTGTTTTGTGACATTTCATTTATTTTATAGACATTCCCCATTCAATGAAAGAATGGAGAAGATTTACTGAAATCATGGGCATCTTGAAAAGGTGATGGGAAAAAGAGATCAAAATAAAGTACTTTGAAAGTATTCTATTGTAGACCAAAGTGGCCCCCACAAGAAAGAGTGAAGTAGAACCTAAGGAAAGACCAAAACTCACTATCTAAAATAAAAAGGAGGAATTGGTCATTTCATGTGCACTAATGTTAGGGGACATAAAAATTGTACCAATGTGATTCATGTTTTAAATGGATAGATTGGTTTTTTTAAATTAATAGGGATGTAATATGAAACCAAATAATTTACAATTTCATCATTCCAAAGAATAATATCTTACCCTAGAACAATTTATAATCAAAAAAATTTCATTTATGGGAATATAGGGGGATGATTCAATTACTGATTATGGAAGGATCTTACTAATATGGTTAGCCACCACATTATCTACTCCTTTTTTATCTCTACTTTATAGATTAGATTTTGGAAATAGTAGTATCTAATGATTGAGAAGTGGTTTGGATTCCAGTTTCTTAAGAATATTCTAGAGGGATACATGGTCTGAGAACCCAATTACATTTGAACAAAAAAAGTATGGCCTAAATTTATCAAAGTAAAACATAATGGAAATTAATTCTTTTTCAATTGTGGTGTAGATTTCATGGGTAAGGAATAGTTTTCATGAGGAATATTCATTTATATGTGGATTTTTACTGGCCTATTGTGACAATACTACCCCAAATGCATTGTTAGAGGAGTCACACATACTATAAAGGGGTAAATCCCACTGAGGTGGTTGGATTAACAAGAGGGTTTGAGACTCCATTTCAATTCATTAATCTTTTATTGACATTATTTATAAAAAACAATGTCTTTTTCTTTTTGGAGTAATCGATAGAGGGGGAGTGAAATATTTCTTAAGTCGCAAATGAAACGATGGTAAAATCTCTCATGACTTAGGAAATATTGTACATCCCAAACATTTTTGGGGAATGGTATGGAAGAAATGAAATCCACTATTGATTTATCTACTTGGATAGAATTACCTGATGTAACATGCCCACATACTATACCTTGTGACGTAATGAAATGGAATTCCTCATAATTTAATACATGATTATTTTTAGTACATTGATATAAGATAGAACCATGAATAATCAAACATTAATCCAAATATTATCCATAAATAATGAAATCTTCCATGAAAAATTCAATGCAATTGTTGAGGTAATCCAAATAAATACTAACCATACATCGCTATAATGTTCCCATAGCATTGCATAGACCAAATGGAATCCTCATATAGAAATATGTTCCATAGGGGAATATAAGGTTTGTATTTTCTTAATCCTCAGGGGTAATATAGTTATAAATGTATCTAAAATACCCATTAAGAAAATTGTAATGTGACTTCCCTTTTAGCCTCTCAAGCATATTGTGAGTTAATGATAAAGGTAAATGGTCCTTCCCAGTGTGTTGGTTTAGTCTGTGATAGTCTATATAAACATGATAACTATTTTGCACATAGTTTGGAACCAATTCATTATTTTAATTATTTATTATCATTAGTTTAGTTTTATTGGGAACTACTTACACTAAAAAAATCATTGGTTGTTAGAGATTGGGTGAATTATTCCAATAGTCAAGAATTTTGTTACATCCTTTTTAACAAAATCTAGATGCTTTGGTTTTAGTTAGTGTTGTGTCTGCCTCATTGGTTTATCGTCATCATTTAAAAATATATGATGTGTAAAGATTTATGGTCTAATACATGTAATTTCAGTAAGTGTCCATCCCAATGCTTGTTTATACTCCCTCAAAAGTTCAATTAGTCACAATTCATGCTCTATATGGAGTGAACTAGAAATAACGATAGGCAGAGTGTTTCCATTCCAATGATAATGATATTCAAAATCATGAGGCAGTATTTTAAGTTTTAATTTAGGTATATTTTGTATTGATATGGGTGAATGTAAAATTTGGAGGTAAATGGTATCATCTAACTGCTCAATGATAACATCCTCAAATGAGAAATTATCTTTTATAAGCATAAAAGTATCATCGATGGTCATGGGATCCTTAGTGCACAGGAAATAATCAATTAACAAACATGAAATATGTTTTTCTAAACTGGTTCAACATTTCATGCATTATTCATTACCTAGAATTTCCATGAATCAAGAAAACTCAGAAAAGGGATCAGGGGAATGAAAAAAAAGTTTCTCCAAGGGAAGGGAGTACATTAATTTAATTAATATAAAGTAAGGAATGGTCTTATGAGGGGTTATTCATGGAATATATAATGTCAATGTGGAAAATTTCACCACCAAAATCCATAGATAATATACCATTGTGGACTTAAATTATGGTTTTGGAAGTTTTCAATGAAGTACTCTCAAATATAATTGGGGTGTGTTTATTCATCATATCATCATCCATTTTAAACACTTAAAAATAAGCATGCAAAATTAAAATTTTCACCCTCTTAAGGACATCCTCTATCAAACTAGAGGTTTGTGCTATAATTCAGTTTGATAATTGAACAATGATTCTAGTGGAATTTAGTTCCCTGACTTGCATTGAAGATAAAATGGAATGATGCATCACATTTATAAAACTGCCTAAATCAAGCAAAGAATTCGAAATGAAATAATCCCCTTTGCTGCAAGGAATTGAGAATGTTCAATGATTATTACATTTGGTAGTAATCCAAGGATTTATCAATGATGATAATTTTTTTTTCCAATCCTGCCTTCTCATCACCTTAAATTTTCCTTCAGTGTGTACACATATCCTTCAAAAACATGGAATATCTTGGAATTTTCTTCAAAAAATCAATTAAGGTAATGTTAATATGTACTGTTTTCAAAGTTTCAAATATTTATTTATTAAGTTTAGTTTCTTTTCTCCCTCTATTGGGAGGGCCTTTGGTGAAATGGAAGAGGAAAAGTTGGTTTATGTGACTCATTAACAGAAACACTCTTTCCATTAGTGGTACTTTTATCATGAAAATGATTTTTATTATTTGGGTCATTTGAGATGGTTATAATGGAAGTTTTCTCAAGAAGGTATTACTCTATTGAAGGGGACATTTTTATTTTATGTTGGGTTCCATTCTGAAGGGTGATGACATAGAAATTTTCCTTATCCATAGGGTTCACTAGTGGTAGAGAGGGTAGTTTACCTAACCCAATACTTTTAAATTCCCACCAACAAGTTGGATAGTTGGCCTAATTGTGTTTTTAGGTCTTGTATTGTTTCTTGGGTGGTTTTATGGAATTGGAGATTATTGGAAGAAATTTTGTTCATCATGTATTAGAGGCTATGGAATGGTTTTTTAGTGGGTTTCTAGAAATTACTTTATAGTGGTTCAGGATTTATGGGTGGTGGTGGTGGATGAATACTCTTTATCGGGTGGTTCCAAGATTGTTTAGGTTGGTTTTAATAACCCTATTTATTTAGTTTTTGTTTCCTTTCAACCTAGAGTTCTATGGATAGTACTTTTGTTTTCAAATAGGTTGGTTATAGATGTTACGTGGAAGGATTCCCCACAACTCTCGTAATTTTCTATCAGTTGAGGGAATTGGTAAGAATAGTGGGTGTTGGTAGAAAAGATACCATAGTATATGGGAGGAGGATATTGGGATTTCCCTTTGGAAAGAAAAAACTGTCAAAGAAGGGTACATACCTATTCAAACATTGTTTCCACCTTATTATCTAATGTAGAACTTTTCACCTCATGGACACCTAAAATGGGTACATTAGACCATGAATCTAATTTTTTAGTGATTTATACCACATTCTCAATTGTGGTCCATGTAGAGATTAGGGTTTTATCAACTAGTACACCACTTGAAGCATCCTCAATAATTTTTTGATCAATAATAATTAAACCTTCATATAAATAATGTATTTAAAGTTAACCACTTATTTGGTGGCAGGGGAAAATTTAAAAAATACTTCTAAATATTTTCAAGTATTCATGACGTGTTTCCTCTTTGGATTGTCTTCTCCCCCAGATTTTGTTCCTTATTGTTGTATTTCAAGAGGCTGGGAAATATTTTTCTAGAAAAAGGAATTTCATGCCCTCTCAACCTCTAATTGGGTAATTAACATAATATAACCAATCCTTTGAAGTGTCTCTTAAAGATAAAGGTAATTCTCTAATATTTACTTATTCTTAAATCACATTATCTAGTTTTAATGTTGAAAACATAGTGTGAAATCTGTTAAGTGATTATGTAGATATTTTTCTCTGAGTCCATGAAATCTTGGTAATAAGTTAATTAAATCATATTTTAGTAGAAAATTAGGTGTTATGCCTTGTATTTGAATGTATGTGGGATGGATCTATAAATTAAGTGATCTTAGTTCTTTTAATGTCAAATTATTTTATACTATATTATGCATTTTCATTTTAGTTTTAATGTGGGTTCCATAAGAAGAAAAATGATTAGGTAGAGTTTCAATGTGTTGGGTATCATCTTTTAAAGGGTTCTCCTATGTTTCTTATTGTTACTGATGTAAGATCCTCTCAAATTCATGTTCTAAAGTTGGTAAATATCCTAAATTAGGATTCATCATGAAAAGAACCTATATAAAAAACAAATCAAAAAAAATATGTGTAAAGGTATAAAATGAAACAAAAAAATATTCAAAAAAATTACATAAATATTATAAAAAACATGCATTAACAACCAATGCGCTCCCTATAAATAGAGAAAAAAATTCAATATGTTATCTTGACACGTAAAATTGATTATTATTTAAAGATGATTTTATAGTCTAGGGTAGAACCTAGATCATATCTCAAAGATATTTGATAGGTTTAGAGTGTGTATATTTAATAAAAAGTACTAAAATAGGTGGGTAGTTTTGAAAACAATTTTAATAAAATAAAATAATTTAACGACTATAATAGTTGAAAAATAAAGGTGGGTTTTTAAGAATTATGAGATAAGGAGGTATTTTCATGTTCACTACACATCTTTTTTAGTTTATTTTTATTAGAATTAAACATGGTTTAATGGAATCATTTGGTTGAAGGTAATCAAGTTCTCAATTCCCCTCATGCCCTTTAATACAGTGCATAAAGAATGAACCATTAATAAAAAATCATGTTGTCAAGATTTGGATATCATGAATAAAACAAGGGATACCAAAGAAATTAAATCCTATATATGTGTAAGAGAAATTGGATTCTTGATTTGTCCAATCATAATAACCCAACATTCGCACATAAATCTCTACCCAATCAGTATTGAAATAAAAAGTGTTACACATAAGTGTACCAAATAAATAAATTAAAAGGATGGTAATGTTACTATAACACATTAATGAAATGCTTCTCAAAAAAATTACACCAAACCATTATAATAATAAGTACTAGAACTCCCTTTACAATATGTGTAGCTCTCTTGAAATGATCATCCGCAATTTATCTCATTACTGAGAGGAGGAGGAGGCTCAAGTAGAACATCCCCTTCATAATTGAACCCCCTATAAGGATAGGGGACAACATAAAATATAGGATCATGAGAGGAATCCTATAGAACTCCAAAATGGTAGCACTTCACTCATTGGTCGAACTTGTAAATGGGGAGCCAAATATGACATTTTATAGGCGAAGGGGAAGGTGGTTCTGCGAACACATATTTCATAAAACCACTTCATACATAGTTTTAATAATACATAAATTATTATATAATATCATAGAAAAATACAAAGTTTTTCTTCACCTCTTGAATATCACCACCAAATATTTTCCTCCATTTGGAAAAAAGAAGACCGGATATATGAATGAAATATAGAATACATCTTTTAACATCGATCATATTCAGTTCACTGTAAATATTAGTTTGGTTGGGCCTATTAACATATTAATTAGGATAGGGTTTCTTTAAAAGAGTTTTATCCCACTAAATTTGGACCATGAAACAAAATATCATTTCAATTGGATGTAAGGTTTTGTTTTAGTATACATTTCAGTCCACTGGTGTGCTTGGAATCATGCACAGTTTGGACGATTTTTCTTCAGCTTCGTATGGACCTTCCAAATCACCACCATCTATAAGGAAAACATAAAAAATTTAAATTTCCCTTTTTAACACTGATAAAAAATAAATTAATTAATAATACATGAAGTGATATATGTTATAATAATTAGAATTTATGGTACAAAATTGGTTTAACATAGTGGTATAAGGGTAGAAATGAACAATGAATCATTGTTCCATAAACTACCTATACCAAGGTGTCTCATACACTATCTCCTAATCAGCTATATGGAAGGTTATAAAATTTCATGCAATATTTACTCTTCCATCACAAGACTAACACCTCCTCTCCCTGGTTTGACTGGACCCATCCTGTGAGCCTTGAAGTATAGACCCTCTTTCATGGGACCTCCTCCGAAAACAAATCGCATGTCCAGGACCCTTAGAATGACATCATCACCCTAATACTAAAGTCTCTTCTCCTGTGAGTCCAGTTCTAGCAACCAATATTTGTGTCTTATCAGCCAAGTAACATTCAACCACCAAAGGTCACTCTATCATCCCCAACATAGGTATAAATATAAAGATGTATAACAATAACATAGTTGTCTCTACAATATCCTCATGAGAAGGTCTGATATTAGAGGAATTGATCCCACACCATATCTGCTGGGTACCTTAGACAGGTTGGAAAACCACGATGAATACTCATATACTATTGTGTTTCCCTACTGAAGCTGCAGAAGCTCTTGGATATGTATAACCCTAAGAATATCTAAATAGGACTCATCCATAAATAGGTGACCATACTCTAATTGTGCTACAGTCGCCTTGTCATTATATTGGGTTTCTAAACCCCATCACCATTCCCACCAATCCATGGACAAGGCTCACCGACTAGACAAACATCTGATCTATTAGTGTTCTAACCTAACATTAAACTCATTTCACAACCTCAAGATAGTCCTCAGCTGCCTATAGTTTAGGCACACCTCAAAAATTGAGTGAACCCTACCACTCAAACATTTAATGTAAGATCACCCCGCACACCGCATCCACTAGTAATGTGGGTACCATATACTTCCCTATAGATCATCTTATAATTGGTGCACCACCTAGAGGTAGAACATTTGGAACTAATGTCTTAATCAATACCCAATCCCTAAGGGGATTATACTCATGATCCTGATGTTGAATCCTAGATAGTGTTTTTCATGGATGAATTGTGAAATAAACAATATATACCATGGTCGAGGAGTATATCTAGAGAGATGAGTCAATAAGGACTTGAAAACTACGACCCATACCTATATGATGCATGCACTATTATTTTCACTATAACCAATGTTCTCATATACTGAGTCAAAAATTAGGTGATCAGAGTCATGGGGTATAGATATTTCAGTCGACGTACCAATACTGGAGTCCCTAGATAGAAAGATTATCTTGAAACACTTAACACCATTGGACCAACCTAATCTCATAGACTGTCTTCCTAAGGTATAACTGACTTCCCTGATAACACACTATCAGGATCCATCCCAATGGGGCTCATGTCATGACTCCCCAATCCAGCCTTAGAAGGCCAGGGGCTAGTGACTAGTGATGAGTAGGAATATGACTAAATGGGGTGACTTATCCTATGCACCAGTATATATGCCAACATCTCTAAGACCTTCAAATGTTGGAATGTAAAAAAACTGAACAAACATGAATGCATATGTATAAATCCTAATTCTATAGAAATATAAAAATTAAAGGAAAGTAAACACGGACGATTAAAATCCCTACACAATGAGTCTAAAAACAAGTCAAACATGAACCTAAAGATAGGGAATAATATCAAGATACCATTAGAAAATTCCTGAGTCTATATGGTATTACTAAGAACCATCTAGTCCTTGTCCCTTGAGAACACTATCAAAAGGTTGATCTTATGTACAATACACAACTTTTGTGGGAAAATCCTAGGTTAGGGTGAGTATAAAAATACCCAGTTGGATAGCCCATAACCAAAAATCATACAATAAAATTATAACATCTAGCTCTACATAGGTATATTTCTATGCCACATATAATAATAATATCCACATATACTCAACCACAACATAGAATATCCTGGTAAAGTCACATCCATAATGTATTCCTATGAATCCATCTTGAAATTTCCACATAGAACTCATATAGGTGAACACAATCCATGAGTCTGATAACACTGATGATGTCCATACCGAATATTGTACTCATCGGGTCTTTCCATTATAAATACACACTGAAAGTATGATGAGATATGATACATGAATGATGACCACACCCAAGGATATAGGGGATACCGACTACTGAATATGGAACCCCCCTTTGAGTAAAGGACTGACACCAATGTAGTGTTGGTCTCAATGATACCAAGAACTTCACCATGGGCAAGAAGATGATTGAGGATGTCACTCTGTGCCTCGTGAAAGGATTTAAAAAACTATATCCGAGAATCTTGGTAGAATAGATCATTGTTCTATGCATAAGAAGAGATTCTATACTAACCCTTAGGGAATGGATATGGGGAAGAAAATATAATTAAACTTGTCTAAGATACATAGGACAAGGTCTTTAAAGAAATATTTATGGCTTACATGACTTGTAGTAGGGGTAAATGTTATGCCCCTTCGACCACGGGTCCTACCTATGTAAACGACCCAAGTATATGTTTGTGTCTGTGTTATAGTACACAACGTGTGGCTGCCCGCCTAATTTTCCCGGTGTACCAGTACATGTCTTAATTCATCTATTCCCATCCTTGAAGTGTTTGTGTGGGAGTACATGTCTTTACCCTAGCTGCTTACTCCTACCCATTTCCATGTACCCTCTAAGGTACATGCCAATCCATCCAGGTATGGTCATATGTCATGTGATGGGGTCGCACACCATTTGATCCTTAACTGGATCCTGAAACTGAATCCAGTGATGGGAGGGCCTCACAAGGCATGTAATCCAAGATTACACACCATGTGTTATAGGATTTTCCAAAATCCTAGAATTGGATTCTTCACATATTATATGTTTCTCTGGAAAAAAATTCAGCCATTCCCAATGACAGAAATAAATAGTTTCATCATTTGGGCCTTGCCACCATGGAATCGTCATGATCCGGCAATCAAACATATTTCGAAAATTTCACTGAACACCATTATTATTTTTGTGCTTAAGTACATTAAAATAGGATAACTACACCGCCCAATCTTCTTCATATTCCATCATTGCACCACCATCACGGCATGTGGATCCTAAATCTATGATTTCCAACCATTATGTCATTAAATGGTTTCACAAAATTCATTTTTTTGTAAATTTCGAACAGAGGGGAAAGGGGAATTTTCTATTTTGAATGATGAAATATGAAATAAATTTAAAACCACAAACATGAGGAATGATCCTTTTCAAATGTTCATGTTGGCCTTGATCTATCACTGTTAGAATTATAAAAGATGAATTCATATAATAAAAAACTCCCAATAAATCCCTTCCAATAAACACGTCCAACAAAATGACTAATCCCCGATACAATTAATTGGTCAATTGATTCATGTTAATTTTAGACAAATGAAATAGTGAATGAATCCAATAAAAAACATCCTAACTCAAGATGGATCAATCAATGATGAATAAAGAGCATAAATCATTATTGTTGGTGAGATTTCGGAATTCCATTGCAAGATGAACACAGATGGTAGATTTGATTTATGTTTTCCTTAGAGTAATCCTCTGACTCCCTCTCTATGGTTTCTCCAATGTATATAGGGTTATGTGGCTAACCCTAAAATTACATCATGACCACATCCTTATAGAATAATTTATATCGCCATGTAAATGGATAAATAAAATAATTTTATTTAATAATTTTATTTATTTTACTCCCATGACAACTTTTCCAAAATCACCCCATGTCTATAAAGGTTATGTCATGCGTAGGACAAAACTATCATTCTAAACTTTACACTTCCCTTAGGTTTTTTATTTGGGACCACATTTATATGTTATTCCTATTTTTTAGGAAAAATGTGCATGCATGATATTTAATATATTTAATATATATCAAACATTTATTCTAGGAACACCAGGCCTCAGAAACGAATGTTGTCTCAATGAATGGTCCTAAAAATAATCCATACAATATAAAGAAATAATACATCAAAAATATAATTAATTATAGAAATTATTCTTAAGAGTTTGAAATTATCATTATTCAAGAACCATAAGATCATTTCATAATATTACCAAAATAAAATAGGTATAGAAACCATTTCATTTATCAAGGTTAAATACAAAGACCATCAGGCATACTAGATCATGGGTCATTAACTGTTTCCCATAGTGGATCAAGTCCCATAAACTTATTCCCCAGAGGGGATCAATCCATTTAAATTTTTTCCCATGATTATCTCATATAATATAAAGCATTTCCCAATTAATTGGAGTGAGATATAGGTACCACCCATCATCGTTTATAATGTAACCACCCCTCCTCAATTATAATGTAACCACAATCAATGGTTATAACATAACTACTATACCTGGTTGTAATGTAACCATCATATATGGTTTAAAATATAACCAATCATCACCTAATAAAAATCATACATATATAACATTCATTAAATCATCACAGCATAACCTATGGAAAAGAAATGGGATTCATAAACAATTTATAATTGTATAAAATGTAGAAAATAGATGGTATTTATAATCATTACATCAATTTATCTTGACGTAAACCATATAAATAAATGGGTTTCATAATCATCACCTCATAATACTAATAAAAATAATCCATCCATTGAAAAAATATGCATGGAACCATTGGATAATATCCTTATTAAAACACAAGGAACGCCAAAAAAATTCGTTGATGAATAGAATTACCATTAAAAGATTTATAAAACATTCTTGAGGAAAATAAACTTTCTCCAATAAAAATAAATTTAAAAAAATAATAAATTCAAAAATATTGAAAACAAAATTTCATTTAATGTAACATTTAAAAATTAATTGGAAGCTCCAAGGTAAGGATTGGTCATGGTGGTGGAAAACTTAATTTATGTCGTGAATGTTGAATTAAAGATCCCTTTCACATTTTTGGTAAAACACAAAAGTGAATTGTTCTAAAAATGAATTGTATCATCATTTTATGTTTTTTTGAAAAAATTATAACATGGGTAAAAATATCTGTAAACAATCAGTAGAAACATCATTCCAAACATTTTTAGAAAACATTTATAAGTAAAAAATCATTTTTTACATAACATAGTAATAAAGTTGATTTTCCATAAAAATTTACTTTTGATATCATGACTATTTAATGAAAATAAAATGAAAGGAAAATATGTATTATCAAAAAATAACTAGATGATAAAAAATTAATGAGTTTATTGAGAGGTTAATATTAATATTTCATCATCAATATCATAATCATAAATAATCCTGAGAGGGAATGAGATTCTAACATAAAACCCTTACCACTTTGGTAACGTCAGAATCATTTTTCTCATGAAAGAAATAAAATTATATCGATATGTAATAAAAAATGAATTTAATAAAAATAATCATAAAATAAATTAATGTTCAGTATATATACCACATCATAAAAAAAGTGGTGAATATTTCATGTGTCTCATTGAAATAAATGTGAGAAAAAATCCCTTACTGATTAAGTAAATATTGAATATTAATCCCCATGAAAAAATAAAAATTATATGGATATTTAAATAAATAAATTTCATAATAATAATAATAATAAATCAATTCATGGGAATTATATACATCACCCAAATGAAATAAGTGGTGAATATGACATGTGATCACCAAAATAAAAGTGAGATGAGAAATCCCTTACCATAAGACTCAAATTCCTTCTTACATGTTTGAACCATCTGTATAATAAAAGTAGGTTTATTATAAATATATTATATAACTATAATAATATATACAATACCATATATTAGTTACTTATAACCTTTTACACCAGTTTATTAAAAATTATTTATTAAAATCATTATTACAGGTGATAATTGCTTCATTTCCATATACGTTTTGGTTTGGTTGTTTCAGCCCATTCACATTGATAAGGGTTTTTTATATTTAGAATTTCAACCATGATAAAAATATATTATTTATATATTATTTATATATTTATTTTCATCTATAGGATTATAGTTAAAAAAAATTAATTACATCGTTCATGGATATGGTAAGTCATATGTACGCATGAACGATGCATCCATTTCTCAAAGGATGTAAAGAAAGAATGTCAAATAATAATTCACCTTTAAATAATAATAATGATTTCATATATGTAACACATATTAATTGTATTTATTCTTATTTACCTACATGTAAGGAATATATGAGAAATTAATCACATCGCTTTGCGAGGTGGTAGTCCACCGTTCGCATAAGCGATGCTATCGTATTCCCCCCTGAATGGGAAGTAAGAAGGTATGCATAAAATTATAATTCAAGAAGTATATTTATGTAATAAATATAAGATATATACTTTTAATCTATAATTATACATATCGATTATAGTTGGTGATGTAAAATGAATTACAACATTTTGCGAGGCGATAGTCCACCGTACATATGACAGGTAATTTCATTTCCCATTTGATATATAAAGAGATGGATGTAGGATATTAAATTAAAATATAAACAAATTAATACAAGGGAGATGTTTATGTTATTATATCATAATAATTTAATTATATTTAAAGTAGTTTTAAGAAGATATAAAATAAATACACTCGGTTATTAATGATACCTCTTCTTCAGACAAGATCCTTATGTTAGCAACAAAACCATTCATACGAGGGTTTCCTAATCAAAATAAGGACCCTAGAAAGTGGTTATTGATATAAGAAAGTCATTTAATAAGTTATTTTCTGCATAAAATTTCTAATATAGTGTAAATTGGAGAGGATAATGGGTGACCTTTTATATATAGGGGATAGGACACACCTAGAATTTTTGAAATGAATAAATTTACCCACATTTTGTTCTTACCATGAGGATTAGAAATGTAACATTATAAAACATTAGATGATATAAGGTCAATGTGTGACCATAAATTATGATTTAAACATGTTTATAGGTCATTTTATCTACTATCATTTTATTTTAACCCATGATAAACCCATTTAAACCACAACCATGATAATTAATATTTACTGTTTTTACTATTCATTATGGTAAAAAATTAAGTTTAAAATATTATATAATGTTAATTATGTTGATTCATAATATGGAATCTATTTTCAAAAATTAAACTCATATAATTATTTGAATTTAATTTAAAATTAAACCCTCATATGTAACAAAAGAGCAGTCTCCCAAAGAAAAATATATTATAAGTTTAAAATTTTTTATATTAAAATTTATCATAAAATTTATTAAAATAAACTAAATTTTTTTAGTAATAAAATAATATAACTAATTTTACCTTTATAATCATGTTAAATTAATTTGGAATAATTTTATGGCTTTAAATGAAAATAAAACACTTAAAAAGAATCATTATTTTTCAATATTCATCAAAAAATTTATCTTTCTAGAAAATTCTCAAAAATTAAATGTAAGAAAATTTTAAACTTATATTTTAAAAAATTGAATTTATTTTTCACATAAATTTTCTAAATTTTTTAAAATTAATTTTCCTTCAGGTTTACAAAAACAATTAAAATCATTTTTTTAATAGAAAATTATTTTCCATGAAAATAAATACATTACCAAAAATTAAGTACTTATTTATCAATAAATTTTTAATAAATAAAAACTTTATAATTGCATATAAAAATGTGTTTATTCTTATTTATACTTCTATGTGTAAAATCTTCATTATAATGGTAATGTTTTTAATAAAAATATTCATATTATATTGTGTTTTCTTAAAAACTCAGTGTCGCGTATAAAACAAGCTATTGAAGAAATTACTTTTTTTGAATTTTTTTCATAAAGTATTACAGTGTTATAAAAACACATATCTACAAATGGATTAGTATAATCCAACACTAAACACTCTCCCTGAAAAACATACAAGAACACTATAGAATTTACCATCAACAGAAACTCTGGGAATAATTACTGATTGAATATTGTTTTGAAACACTTATACTCCACTCCCAAAGGCCTATCCACTAGTAAAATAGAATCCCACCATATCTTGATAGGACCCTAAATCCTAAACATTGTAAAAATCACCTTGATGTCTGTAGGTGTATTAAAGAATTCAAATATCATATCAATCTTGTCTAGACAGTCTTCCATCTGTTGGGGCTCATTCGTACCCATAAAGGACATGTCTTCTCATTTAAGAACTCTCAAGATTGGTCATTGTCTCATATAGATCCTATATGTACCTCAGCAACTATGTTCTAGTATTGTGGTACATTTTTCGTCATATCATGAACTAATCGCATGATATCTTCTAAAATGTTTTGATAAGTGGTTGATTTCCATTGAGGATCATCTACTACATCCTCCAATGAAACTTGTGGGAGACGTCTCAGAGGCATATTAATAGACAATGGAAATAGAATAAATGATCAAACCACAAGAAAATATTTGTTCCTCTATAAAACCCAAATAAAAAACTATTATTAAGTCTAATAACTCACCAAAATAGTCACACAACCCAACATCACATGGTAACATGTGTATTTACATCAAAAGAGCAGACCAAACACCCACTATAACATATATCTCATGTTCAAAAAATCTAAACACCTATCTAACGAACGTCCCTAGATAAGGAATCTCATGGAAAAACCATCCTATGATACTTATTTATAATGAAACCAACTTAGGTTACTGATAGAAATAAGTTCTTGAATGGATCCTATATATAACCATAGGGTGTTCTTGATCCCTACAGGCTAGAAACTATCACCAAGAAATTAAATAATAAATCAAGGGAACTAGTTTTCCTAGCCTGAAAAAAAATATATGGAATATATATATATATAATAAAGACAGAGGAAGAAAATTCAGATGAAATATATTCCATAAATTAAAGAAAATAGTGGTAGTGAAACAACACCCCATGAGTGAACACCAAAACAATGTCAATATCAATCCCCTAGAACAACAAGCCTAAAGAGTAGAGGAACACCCCATGAGTGAGCCTCTAGATAATAAAAGTAGTTGATGTACCTATGATACACCTTCTACCAAAGTACCCAAGGCTTCCCATGTGCTTAATTTCTCAAATCATATCAAAGGGTTCACATTTCACAAATAATTTCATCACCCTTTATTGCACTAAATAATGGTTCAAAAACACAATTCTTAAACCATTTATAACTAGGTGAAAACCCCTCAGTTTTCAATTACAAAAATTAAATGGAAAAAATTTTACCCCAAAAATATTTATGCAAAAAATATCAATAATGATAAATCGTTTATATGAATCAATTTATAAAACAATATTAATATTTTTTATCCAACATAGGATAGATACAGAACCACTTACCACAAACTCAGGTTGAACAATACCCGAAAGGGACCCCCCCCCCCCACACACACCAGAGGAAAGTATAGAGAACTATAGATAACCCAATAATGATTACCATATCTCAGAATCACATTCCATAATAAAAAAATCTAGAATAATGGTTATAAAACATATAAATAAATAAACATAGTTGTTCCACCACAACTAACATGATAATCGTCCTATGAGAGAATATCACAAAACAGATTTAGAAAGGATCAAACAAAACTCACCATGTAATGATCCATCTTTTCAAGAAAGTATGTAAAAAATTTTAAGCTTGAACTCCTCCATTTGGTCCTTATGAATGTTTTTAAAGGAGTCACAGATGTTAAAGGGGTGTCTGGGGCTTGTTTAGATCCCAAAACCCTAAATATTGGAAAGGAAAATGGGTCTTCATGGTTAATAGAAACCTTGGGGACCAACCCATATAGTTTTCCATAACCATGTGGGGTGTTTAAGATTGAATATCAGGGAACAATATTTGACATAAATATGAACCCAGGGCTTCATTCCCATGCAAGGCCACCTAAAAATTTTATCAAAGGAATTTTTCAGGGCTTGCACATGGTTAGTCAAATAACGCGCCTAACTAGTGCAGGTTCCCTCCTTAGGTAGATATTGGTGCATTGTTTTTCCAACCATGCTACCAAACTATACAACCCATAATTCTTTGGTAAAAATTCCATTTTACGTTATGTTTTTTTAATACCTCAACCCTTATTTTCCCTTCTTCTATAGTAGATAGAACATGGAAATTCTTTTATAGAAGGATTTTCCTACACCTCTCTATGGTTTCATGATAGCACCTTCATCTAGGATCTTATTGATTGATCATAAAAGGCATCATAAATCTAAAGTGATGCTCTATAATCCTGTTTATTTCTCCCATAATTTATATTCCCTTATATTGTACTATTTTGGAGCAAGCTCATTCACCCTAGTTCCAAGGTGTTGGACAATTATTCCTTTTTCTTTCATTCAACTTAAAATATGATGTTGATATTATATGAAGATTTATATACCAAATTAAGTTATGTGGTCTAGTTATTTCCCTTAAACTCAAATATTTTTTCACAACTTCGCTTTTGTGACACACACTGGCCATTGTTGCAAATTTTTCCACTAGTGTGTTCTTCCTTTATTAATAAATTCAACAATTAATTTATTCTCCCATAGACCGTATAAAATTATTATAGAATTCTTGACTCATTAATTATAACCCCTTTGGATGTACCAAAGAAAATTCCCTCCTTCAAGTAATTGTTTAAATAAAAAATCACTTTAGTGTTTGACTTGAACCTGGAATGGAATTTCCTTTAATGGATTAATTTTAGTGAATGGAAATGGGTGGAAAGTCCATGCCTAGTGATGCATTCTTAAATATATGAATAAAATGAAATGTGACACCCATAGCTAGAACAAGTTCATTTATAATAAAGTAATTAAGGATAGTTAATCCTAAATATTATTATTATTAGGAGTATGACATTGATAATGGATTATTAATAATGGTTAAAGGAATTTTTGAGCGTAACCATTCATACATGTTTACAGTGGGTGATGGTTAGGATGTCTCACACTATTATAATTTTATTTTCATGATGGGAATGATGTTAGGCATTTTTCTGTATCGGGTGTTGGGAATGAAAACTCACCCCACCATATCAAATGAAGGGAAATAAATCTCTCTATAATCATAAGATTATGGTATTTTACCTCTACTTGACCCTATAACTCGTTAGACTAGTTATGGACATATGAGTTATGCCCCATGTTCATCTCGCACCTAGTATCCATGTATATTCTTACTTATGTCCTCATGTACTTTGTGAATAAAAATTTTTATAGTACATATATATATTATTACATATATATATATATATATATATATATATATATTATTTGTTTCATAAATATCTCATCCTATACTAATGAAAATACAGTCCACTAGGTTTCCTAATGGAATCTTAGCTGACTAGTGTTTATTTATTCATATTTATTTATTATTCATTATAACTTCACTCTGTTTTTTATATAAACTGGTTAGGTGGCCTTCTATGTTTATCTCACACCCTATATGGTCCTCCTTTGGGTCCTGAGTAATCATCGTGACTACATATATTTATAAGTTCAATAAACCTATTACAAATGCTTGATCTGATTTAAATTAGTATGGAGTATGGGAGAAGAGGACCGATCGTATGCTCCTAATGCTAGTGGATCATTCTTTCAGTATTTTTGTAATTTTTTAAATCATGAGGTATATTCATGTCCCATTCCCCCCTTTTCAAATATAAACATGATAAGACATAATTTTATATGACTTAGGCTATGGATTTGAGTATTTATTATATTTTCTTGGTTTTTAATCCTTCTATAGTTATTTATTATATCTATTTTATATGTTCTATCTATTGTATTATGCTTCTTCAACATCTATTTATTTATTGTATCCACTATTCCACTATGATATGATTGTATAGTCTCCCCACCATACCACCTTTGACCCTCACTACTATTTGGTAGCCTCCAGTGTATGGGGAGTTGCGTTTGATGGATTGTGACACACCGGATTGGGGAACCACTTGAGTGGAACCTAGGACAGGACACTACAAAGTGATATTAGAGATTTCTTTTTTCATTTTTTCTTACTATTTGGGTATTAAATATTAGACTAGGATGTAATGAAATTTGGTAATGGGACTGTGACTATGATTATCTAACACACGTAAAGGGGAAACCCAAATTACCAAAAATGGGTTATTACTATTATTGTATTACAGCTATTATAATTGAAATGATTTAACCATTGGGTGAAACAAATAAATTGTGATATTATTATTGAAGTTATTTATATGGAATTAAATCCTTGGCCTATTAAGGCAATGAATCAGCGTCTCATGCATCATTATCGGTATGTTAGGACTAATTTTACATGCATTTATCCATTCCATATCTACTTACTATATGAATTTCATGCTTCATATAGTATAGTGACTGATTATAATATATTTAAATGTGTAGACATTTCTTATTTGGAAATTATAATTGCATAAATTAAAGTGACTACATCAATCTAAAAGGTGTTTTCTTACATACAATGGTGATGAAACCTTGATTAGTCATTTATAAAATTTTGTGTGTTATAGACCAACTGGTTATGGACCATGATATATACATATATAAAGACTATGAACTTAGATGAATTTAAATATTTTCAACAGAAATGGTTACTGGTAAATGGGATTCCAAATGTAATGTAAGGGGTTTTTCATCTATACCATGTAATTGACACTCTATATACCAAAACCTTTATCACCTGATATGAGACCTAGACCTAAACCTAGCCTTAGTACTGGGTAGATGGGGGAATCACTTACATTCTTATGGCATGTTATGGTATTTTTCTAATCACATAGACCTAAATTAAGGAGCAGGAAGTGAGGTGAGATCTTTTTATGGGAAGGATGTGTTCTATTCCTTTTATCTATCTGTAATATTTTCCAAATGACAAATTCTCCTATGAGTTGTATGTTAGGAGTTGTAATATCATTACACCATGATAGCCTCGAGTCATACAACAAGAAGGTGGTGACGACCACACTCTAAATGTGGTGGGACATGAGATTCCAGTTATACCTCCCACAGTTCCACCTACGAAACCCCCTAATATTCATAATATGGGTATAGATAATTAATAGTGAGAGGTATTTCTCCATATCATGTACTCTATGAAAGGAGATTATCGAATTTCCCTAACTATGGTAGAGTTGACTCAGGTGTTCTAGGGGAAACACGCTCCCACATTTTCGAGGGGATGGCAGACCACATGATACTGAGCCAGGGATGGAGTTCATGTTTTAAATTTTTGATCTTATAGTGATTACACTAGAGAGGAGGGTCAAACTCACTACTTATATGCTATGTGGCTCTACAAGGTGATGGTGGGATGCAATTACCCAAGAAGACTGAAATTGAGGCCTGATCTTGATGAACTTCCAGATAGTCTTCTAAGACTAATTCTTTTTATATACATTGAGGGATGACTAGGATAGTGAATTAAAAAACCTTCACCAGGGATCCATTTCTATCATGAAATATTTTGACCGCTTTACTGAGCTTCAACATTTCTCACTGACCTTATCTAGTGATGATCACATGACTGTAAGGAGATTCAGGGATAGGGTTGAATATAGCATCTGATTATATGCCATTGTAATTCAAATGAGAACTATTTCTTATGTATAAAACAAGGTCCTCATAACTGAAAAAAAATTGAGGGAAGCTAGTGGTGGGAGTTATGGAAATTCAAACTTGGACCTGCTTGTGTTTCTTCTAGTGTGAAAAAGAGACATTCAAGGTTTCTCATGGGGGTAGTAGTATCAAGATACCACATACTGATAGATTTATTATATTTCAATAGTGTAGGAAACTGAGACACATAAAAATCTAGTGTATGCAGGATTGATTAGAATGCAGACATTGCGTTAGGATGGAGAAGATCCAGTGCTTCTGTAGAGATTTTCCCTCAGTGCCTAGCAAGAGAGTAACTTCTGATACCCCACATTATAGAGTGGTGCTAGTAATGTCTTTCTAAGTAGGAATTTCAAATACCATCAGCCTATAATTCTATGGGGGTAGTTGTGGAAGAGGTAATCAGGCTCAGGACTACCAACACCAGCATAGAGGGCCTACATTAGGGTAGTAAGGTTGTGATTCAAGGTTATGGTACGAGCCTATTACATGCAATGTGGCCTATGCTAGATTAGAGCACCACACCTTCTATAGTAAGAGCTACTATAATTAGCATCCACATTATTGTGTGCTTTATTTGACTAGGGAACACCACACTCTTTTATATTGGAGGAAAATAGGTTGATTTTGGGCCATGATATATCGTTTTACTATGTCATAATGATTCTTGATACCCTGTTCAGTATCTGATCATAGATAATTCACTGGTGTAATAACTTTTCCCTTGATATAAGAATATATCTCTTCATATAGAGTCTTTTCATCCTTGAAATGATAGGGTTCGATGTAATTATTAGGATATAATTCTTAGTTCTCTATTGATATCATATTTATTTTATCACTAGAGGTCAATTTTTACATCACTAGAGGGTGGTAGACATATTAATAAGGAAAAATGGGATTTCCACACATCTCAAGATGGACCTACGCATTAGGGGATTCACAAAACGGTAGCCCTAATTTATAGACTCCTCTTGGATGATCATGGGTTATGAATTACTGGTTTCCATCCTATGGTAGACTATATTAAGGTAATCTTCCTTGAATACTCTTCTAGGTTACCTCCAATTATAGAAATAGAATTCACCCTTGATCTAGTGCTAGGAGTGGAACCAGTTTCCATTCCTACTTATAGGATGGTACCTACATAGCTTCTATAACTTGAGAATCCTTTGGAATATTTAGAAGCAAATGGCTTAATATTCCATTGTACTAATCCATGGGGTTCACCAATGTTATTTTCCAAAAAGGTATATAGAACCTTCAGGCTTTGGGTGTAATACCGATGGTCAAATCAGATTACGCTTATCAATAGGTAAGCATTGTGATGAATATAAGATCTATTTTATTAGCTCTAATGACTGATGTTGTTTTCAAAGATCGATTTGAGGTCGGGATATCATAAATTGTGTGCCAAGTCATCAAACATAAATAAAAAACTATCTAGATAAAGTATGATCTTTATAAGTACCTAGTATTGTTATTTTTTCCTACAAATACAGTAGTTGTTTTCATGGATATGATGAATCGGGTTTTCCACATACACCTATATTCATTTGTGGAAGTCCTTTTTGGTGAAATCTTATTGAATTATCATTCTATAAAATATCATTCCAAACATCTTGAGATCATGTTGAATACATTGAGATATAACCATATTTATGATAATCTCAACAAATTCTACTTTTGGATTGAAAAATTCTAATTCCTAGGTCACATAATCTCAAATCTAGGAGAATTAGTAGACCTTGAGAAGGTGATATATATAGTTTCCAAGGATAACCCTAATAATTTCTTTGACATACATAGTTTATTTGGGATATCCAAGTGTAACATACACTACATACAAGATTTATCATAGCTTGCAGTGCTTATTATAGGATTTATTAAGAAGGGTGTGAAATTTTTATGGTTGTAATCTTGTGAAAGAGTCATTCAGTAGTTAAAAGGATAATTTAATCCAACACTGATAATGATTCTGCTAAATCTGGGAAAGATATATACATTTAATTGTGATACATTAGGTATTGATTTTATAGTAACTCTAATGTGGAATGAGTGAGTCGTATTGTACAAGTCTCATCTGTTGAGGACTCACAAATAGAATTACTGCATGAAAAATCTTGATATAGCTTCTATTTTTAATTACTTTCCCATTTAGAGACATTATTTTTCTAGTGTGCATTTTTTGGTTTTCAATGATCATAAAATATTCAAATATATATTTACGTAGAATGATCTGAATATTATGTAGCACAAATGGGTTAAATACTAATGGTCCTTTGATTTCAGGATTTCCTATATACCAGGGAAGGGAAAAATTATAGTAGATTATATGAGCCAAAATACTCAGTAACGGGTGGTTCAGGGGGACAATTTCTAGTGGAAACTAATGATTTTTTTTTTCAGAAATGAATGTTGTGGTTCAGGAGGGTCACATATAAAATATCCTCACAGATTTAGTAATTAGCTCTACCCTTATGAAACATGTGATAATGATTAAACCTTATGATCCTGAGGGATTTGTCTTAAGTTAAAGTATCTAAAATGATGATTCATCTTCTGGTTATACCACAGATAAGGATTAGATCTTATGTATAGGTGGGTGAGTCTGACTTCTAGTATCTATCCGAGAAGAACTGATGTAGGAATATCATGCCTTAGTATGGGTGGGGAATCTATTTGTCACAAATATGTATTAATAAATACATCTAAAAATATTGGTGGCCTATTCTAAAATAAAAAATTGATGGATTTATGACTCGATGTTCCAGCTGTTAGTAGGTGAAGGAAAGACATGAGCAACTGATAGGAATTTTTCAGCCATTGTCCACTCCCAAAGGGAAATGGGATGATGTCACCATTTATTTCTTGATAGGTTTGCCTATATTTCGTCAAGGAAACTATTCAAGTTGGGTAGTTATTGAAAGGTTGATAAAGGTCTCCCACTTTTTACTTATTTTGGATACCTCTTCGGTAGACATGATAGGGAGGCTATACATCTGAGAGGTCATGCATCTTCTTGCAGCTAAATGTTCTATCATAACTAATAGGGAAGATCATTTCATTTTTTTTGTACTAGAATAGGTTCCATAAGGCCTTGGGTACATAAGAACTTCTATGCAAGGCCTATCACCCTTAGACTAATGGATAGCTAAAGCACACAATTTAGGTATTTGAGGACATTCTCTATGCATATTTCCTTGAATTTTGGGGTTCGTGGATGAAATACACCCCCTAGTGAAGTTTTATTAGAATAATAGTTTCTAGGATAACATACAGATGGATCCTTATGATTACTTATATGATAGTCCATGCTGATCACCTTTGTGCAGGTTAGATCCAGGGTAGGTTTCTCAACATGGGTCAAATCTCATACATGAGATTTCTGAGCTGGTTCGATACATAAAAAATCACATGTTGTAAACTCATTCTAGATAGTAGACATATGTCAACTAACACTGAAGAACTCATGAGTTTAAGGTCAAGGATTGAGTTTTCTTTTGAGTTTCACCTAGGCTGGGACATAAATGACTTTAGAAGCAGGGTAATTTTTCACATCAATTCATTGGACCCTTCAGGGTTTTGAAATGAATTAGTATAATGTATTTCCTGATAGAACATCCTCAAAAATTCCAATCTATGCATTAAATCTTTCATGTATCTCAGCTCTGTTTGTATTATCCAAATCCCTGACATGTTTTACAGCCTTAGGATGTTGAGTTAAATATGGATGATTCCTTTGAGTAGTTCCCCATGAATTCAATGTATCAGAGAAATAATACAGTCCAAGGAAGGTTAGTTCTTTTAGTCCATGTGATATGACAACATGACTGAGTATAGGATGAGACCTAGGAGCTTGAATCTGATGTTCGAGACTAGTGGAAGGAACATTTCTCATTTGATATTTCTTTTCACTTAGATGACCAACTTGTGGATGGGTTTCTTTATAGAGGGTAGGTTGTATTGACAGGGCTCTTCACAAAGGTATGGATCACTGATCAATAACTTAAATTCCTCAATTTGGTCCTTATGAAAGTTTCTAAAGGTGTTTCAAAGGTTAAAAGGGTGTCAAAGGCTAGTTCGTATCGTGGAACCTCAAAAATGGAATTGAAAACTGCATCACAGGGTTAGTAGAAACCATGCCACCCATTCTACATGATTTTCCCTAATCATGTCAGGCATTTGAGAGGGAAATTAAGGGTGAATAATTTTCTCTTACCATGTTCCCAAGGGAACATTTCTGTGTAAGGACACCTACAAATTTTAGAGGAGTCATTTCACATATCTTGTTCATGAGTATTAAAACAATGCATCTAGCCTATGTAGGGTCCCTCTTTAGGGAGAGCCTAAAACATTATTGGTGCTTGGTTTAGCTAACCATGTGGCCAAATCATGCAACCCATAATTTCTTTGGTAAAAGAGAATTTTTTCAAAAGTGTTTTATTACCTGTCCCCTTATTTTCCTTTCTTCTCCTATGGAAAGAACTCCCAAATTCATCTCTTAAAGGATCTTCCTCCTCATATTGTAGGTTTCTTGATATATTTTTTATCCAGACATGAATTAGATTACCATACAAATCATCAGAAAACTAAGGAAATCTCTATAACACGCGTGCTTCTTTACATCATTTATCTTCCCGCATCTTGCACTATTTTTGGTGGAAGCTCATTCTACTTGTATTTTTGGAGTTGAAAAGTACTTTCATTTTCTTTTGTTTTACATCAAACCTAGTGCTGATACAGGATGAGAAGTCATCTATCTCCCAAATGTAGGTGGTCTAGTTATTCTCCCTAAAATTCATGGTGGATTTAAAGATTCTTTGTAATGCCACATGCCATCCATTGTAACACTTTTCCCTTTAGTGTTTTAATCCTTTATAAATAAATTCAATCATGATTTTACACTCCCATATATCATATAAATTAATTATAGGATGTATTCCTCATGGATTGCTATGATTTTGTATGTGACAAAGAAAATTACCTCCTTAATGTAGTTGTTTAATTGACCAAACACCACTTGAGTGATTGAATTGACACTAGAATGGAATTTTCTTGATTAATTAATTAAATGGATTAAATTTAGTAAGTTCCAATTGGTAGTAGGGAAACACTAAGTGATTATTACATAGATACAATGCTTATTTGAACTGTTACACCCATATTTGTATCATGTTTATTGATTATAATAGATTTTTGGGTAATTCCAATTGTTTATCATCATCGTCATGATTATTATTATTATTATTATTTCATTGATATTAGAAGATGAGAAATTGTAGAGGGAATCATTAAGAATGATGTTTTACTATCCCATTTATAAGGTATAGGGAATGATGTCACACACCATTATACATTTATTTAGGTGATGGGAACATTGTTCCAAATTCCTCTGTATCTGGTGTTGGGAAGGATGACTCACCCCACCACCTCAAATGATATGAAAGATGTCTCACATTTATCATGAGATTTAGGGATTTTACACCTGTTTGATCATGTATCTCAATAGATTGTGATTCAATGGTTTCAAGTGGGTATCCTTACAGGGGGACTGTGGTTCATGAAATTTAGGATTCAATTATGACGGTTAGTGTTCCTTTTTGTGTCTTAGTTGTGTAAAATATCTTATCATGTATTTCCCTTTTTTATTTATGGATACATAACATTTATTAATTAATATGAATATTTTCTGACTTTATATGGACACTAATTCATTAAAACATATTTTATTCATCTACGTATGCATCATTAATGTATTTTATTTAATATTTCTGTGATTATGAGAATATGAAATGATTTTGAAAAGAAAACCAAATTTTGATTTAACATCTAAAAATGATTTGATTCTATGTGTAATTGAAATTTTATTTATACAATAACTAAAAGAATCATGTGGATATAAATTATATCGATTATTTTGGGGTATCCTATCAATATATATTGATCACGCCCTAATTTTTCCATTTGGGTGTTTTTAGACATGGTTTTGAAGGGTACTTTCAAAGGGAATAGAATCATATAGAGGTTGAGTCTCCAAGGTCATGTTGAATTCTAGTGAGATAGGATGTCAGGGACATACAGTCCAATAAAGATAAACCAATGTGATGATTTGGGTTCCATTTTGATCATATATCTATTTTTTTCTAGATCTAATTATCCAGTTATTGTATGTTTCCTTTATTATTTTTTATATATGAAGTATTTTTATATCTTTTGTAATACTCTAATTTATTCAATATGATCATATTGATTTTTTAGGGTGAAATAATACCCAATTTTCTTTGTATCTTACCTAGTTTCTTATTTCCAGCCCGTAAAGATATGGAACATGATTTAGGTCTTTTGTTTGGAAAATTCATGTGACAATACATGTTATCCCAAGTTGGTATTTTATAAATTGGTATCCTATAATTATGTTATTATTAAATCCTATGATTATGCATGTGTATTAGCCTTATATGTATGGTTTATGTTAACATACTAGGGGTAGGACCATAGGAACTTAATTGGTAGTGTGAGGTTTTTCCTATCTATCTCTCTTTTTAGACAAGCCTTGAGATACCATGGGAAGTCTGGGGTGGTCAAGAATCCTTGTTTTTACATTTAACTTTGGGATTTAGTCCACTAAAATTCATTTTTTGATTAATAAATAAATTTTTATGGTTTTAATTCTATTTGTTTTGTAGAATATGGATCCTTTAAGAATACTATCTTCAAATTCTAGTAAGGAAGATATAGAGTGAAG